>JALMQS010000187.1:9443581-9583847 GCA_024734495.1 Forficula auricularia | reverse complement strand
CTCTCTCATGACAGATGACAGACTGACTGTCGAACTTGCTCATGTCAATGCTCTTCTATATTTGTTAATCGTTGGTCATTTACTATGCTTTCCCAGAACTCACTGGTTTCCCTTGTTTGATGATCAATTGATTGCCTCAATTAGACTTTAATTATGAATAAAAATAAGAAGTAATTAATTATTGAAATAAACTATGGTTCAATCCACAGGACCATTGCAATGGCTTATGGCTAGAAAGGCCGAAAAGCCAAAAAAAAAAAAAAAAAAAGGAAAAAATAAATATATATTTTGATTATTAAAGTACAATGCAATTTTTTTTTGACGATGTATACTCAGTGCTACTTATACTTTTCTCATTAATAAATATATCAAAGAATAATTAACATATTAACGAGAATTGTTGAAGACATGGAGGAATTGACTTAAAATCAAAATTAAGCCTTCGATTCTCATCTAATAGACTTTTCCAAATATTAAAAAATAATTATAATATTAATTCGATATTTTACTGAGAGCTGCTTTTGAAAAAACTTATAAACTAGGCTTAAATAAGAATATGCTAATCATCATGACTTTATAATAATAATATAATATAATATAATATAACCCTCGATATGTCCGACTCGCATTTGTCCACGTCATTTTATTATTATTTTTTCAATTCAATATATTAATTTATTAATTTTCTTCCATATATTAATACTATAATTTGTCGATTCTAAATCTCTAAAAATTATGAATATATAGTAATTTCTGAATTTATTGGTATGCTTGTTTTCTATCGATCAATGAAGAAAAACATATTAATAATAATTTATTATTTGACTGAAAAACAATCAGTTTAAAAATGTTAGATCTTCAAATTGTTTGGCATTTTTGTTCTTTGTGGTTTTGAAATTTAAAATTCATTTTTCTTTTACTATATGGTTGTTAAAGCGAAATTTCATCTTAAATGATCGTCAAGGAAAAACAAAGAGGTTGTCCTCTGCTTGATACAAATAAACATACACACATATATATCTGTATATATATTATTTATTTGTAAATAATATATATACAGATATATCATCTCGATATGCATTTAAGCTTAAAGTATTTATTGAGATATTATTGATAAATATAGGTGCTAGAATATACTTATGTATATTATATATATTATTGTATTTATTTATTAATCAATAATTAGAAATCCTATTTCTAAAGAATACCAAGCAACACGATCATTTATTTAATTGAAAAGTTTTGTTTTGCCGAGAGTAGCAGAGTTGTTGATTCACAAGGAGAAACAAAGAGGTTGTCCTCTGCTTGATACAAATAAACATACACACATATATATCTGTATATATATTATTTATTTGTAAATAATATATATACAGATATATCATCTCGATATATATGTGTGTATGTTTATTTGCATCAAGCAGAGGACAACCTCCTTGTTTCTCCTTGTGAATCAACAACTCTGCTACTCTCGGCAAAACAAAAACTTTTCAATTAAATAAATGATCGTGTTGCTTGGTATTCTTTAGAAATAGGATTTCTAATTATTGATTAATAAATAAATACAATAATATATATAATATACATAAGTATATTCTAGCACCTATATTTATCAATAATATCTCAATAAATACTTTAAGCTTAAATGCATTTTCTCTATTTATTTGTCCACATTCTGTTTTTGACCCCTCGTAAGTATCAATTCGATCGTCATCCTGGCCATTTATTTCCTGAATAGAGGTGACCAACGATCATGCTTTAAAAGGGCTTTCTCGGGTGGCAACTGAGGGCAATTTATAAACAACGAACATTTATTACTTGAACAGTATTTTTATTTAAGAAATAGAACACTGATATCTATTTTGCTTTTCTGCGGAGTCGAAAAAATTATTTTAGAATATAAAATTATACTTATCAATATCCTCGAATAAAAAAAACTTGGTTGAATTATTAAAGCATTTGATTATTCATGGTAAAATATGGTTTAATTCTAAGCAAAATTTATGATGATCCTCGTCGATTAACCTAGAAAACATAAAATGGTGCTCAGCACAAATATATATGGAGCATTACTCATTAAAGATGTGAAAGCTGACAATCGGAGAACCAGAGATGAGCCTGGAGGCATTTGCTGATGTTAAATTTTCAATAAGTAGATAGAATTATAAATCAAGACTATTTTTTGAGAAAAGAGATATTTATGGAAGAATTAGTAGGAAGAGTAATTGGGTCGAGTTTGATACCTTTGGATAGGCCTAGAATTTTCATTTTTTGACCCCCCCCCCCATTTGAGTGGTTGGTTTTTGAGTTTCTAGCTCCCTAGGGGCTCACAGATTATACCTAATATACAAATGTGGTTAAGTTTGATCCAAAGGCTTAAAATTTTCATTTTTTGGGTCTCGCCCTATTTTGGGTGATTAGTTTTGGCATTTCTATTCTTCTGGGTCCCACAGATTATGTTTATAAAATTTGGTTAAGTTTAGTTCAAAGGACTAGAATTTTCATTTTTTTACCCAGTCCCTCACCTCCCATTTTGGCTGGTTAGTTTTTGGCGTCAAGAAATTTCGTTTGGGCGTCTTTAGTGAACACGAATCTACACACAGACAGAAAACCTCACATTTTATTTACATATTTTTAATCCAGCCCCCTGGGACCCCTCCCCTCCGCACCCACCCCCGTAGAGTTTAGGGGTTATTTGATAATTTCCTTTTGGGGTCAAAATATCAAAACGTTACGCAATTAACGTAAGTTAGAAGATATCTGATCCAAATATAAAATTTCATAATAATTCCTTCAGCCTTTTTTACGTGAATCGTGAGCAACTTTTCGCGGAACCCACGCAAACATACAAACATACATACATACATACAGGAATTTTGTGTGGTTTTTTGCGATTTTTTGAAAACTTCACAAGGCCGTATAAAAAACTATTCAAGATAAAAATTTGAAATTTTGTATTTTCATTCATATTAGCACAATATATCAGTGTCCCAAATTTCAAGAAAATCTAAAGTGGTGAGGTGAAATTTTTATTTAAAGTGAGTTGATTTGGCACGGAATGACTCTTTACTTGAAAAGTGATATTTAAAAAATATTCATTGATTTATCAATAAAATATATTTTATACTCGATGCCTTATAGTATTGTAAATACAGTCGACTCTCGATAATTCGAACTCTTCAGCATCGGTAAATCGAAAAAATGCTATGTATTTTGATACGCTCGATAACTCGAAATCCTTTTCGTGACAAGAGGTGGAGAGAACGTTCTATAATTCGAACTAGGCCACTTCCCCACTTTATAATTCGATTTTTCCCAGCAAAAAACTATTCTTAATTTTTTTAATTAGGTATGTTATTGTCAATTGCAATGTTGATACATATGTAATTTTTTGTTCTTTTTTGTCGTTTTCATTATTTTTACTTTTTTATTTGAGACTATATATAAAAATTTATGTAAGTTCATACATATTTTCAAAAATATAATAAAAACTCTTAATAATTCGAATTTTTTTCTTTCCTCTTGATAATTCAAACATCTTGATAATTCGAATTTTTCTTGTAGTCCCTTGGATTTCGAATTATCGAGAGTCGACTGTATATCTTTTCTGTAAGGAATATTGACAAGAAGCCGCAAGTGTTTCTTTCTTATCTTATTTATCTTGGTACCCAGTATTAGAAATCGCTGACGTGACAAGTGAATCCAAAGGCTTCCTCCTTCTTGAAGCCCAAGTTAAAACTTGGTTGCCTTCTGCTTAATCTAATTGCATTACATGCTAAGCCACTCTGGGCTGATAAATCCCTTGGGATCTTGTGCGGCTAGCATCATTAAACTGCGAACAACTTAATGAAATCCTTTTTTCTTAGATAGAGATAGAGACATAGGAAAGTGAATTGGCTCTAAGATTAATTATAATATTTTTCCTCATTTTAACTTTATAATTCCATTGAAATAGCGAATTAGCATTAATTTAAACTAAGTTAACTCTTATCATAATTTTAATAAGTATTTCAATTACTTTTATCTTATATGTATTTCATTCCGTTTACTCAGGGGTTCCCAAACTTTTCCGAGTCGCGGCGCCTTTTTTCAATTAAAATTTTTCCATGGCGCCCTACCTTAAATAAAAGTATTTCTAATTGTATGTAAGAGATAAAAATAAATCATAAATAAATTTTTAGCTTTTCAGTTTGTTTTTTATGTTAGGCTAAATGTCTTGTTTCAATTAATTATGAAGCTTCTCGGCGCACAGTTTGGGAACCTCTGGGTTAGCATATTTATAATATTTTAAGTAAATTTTATAATTTAATAAATTATTAAAAAAAATTGATTACCTCAAATTTAATTATTAATAAATAATTAAAAAGTACTAGTATATTCTAGAACATGGGGTGCCAATCGTCTTCATTTTTGGTTTGATTTCTATCCTTTAAATATATTATAAAATGTCCATTAACATTTTGAGAAATATATTTATTTCAAAATTACTTTGAAAAAAAAAATACGATGAATTTGACCTAAACCATTTCGTTGTGGGCCACAAAAATAAAATATAAAAAAAATTAAGATCTAGTGGTGTTAAGAAATGCCTATTTTTTAACTCATTAACTCATTTTGAGAACAAAAACAAGGGTTTAAGGGTATAATTGGGTTATCACAAATTTTAATTATATTTATTAAATAAATATGGGACTCAAGAATGGAGTGATTCAATCGTTACTCAAAATTAAATGCTAATTAATATATTATTAACTGTTTTCTTTCGCATTAATTGTAATATAGTATTTTCATGTTTGCAAATAAAATTTCTAATTGATTTGATAAATTATATACACTCGGGAGCAGCTAAATCGACTCAACCTCTAAGCGCGCATACAAAGTCGTTTTTCTTTTAAATGGCCAAGCCGATATTTATAAAATAAATATATCTTTAAAGCTTATTTATTTAGCTTTATATTGATATCAATTTCAAGCAAATCGGCTCATTACTTTTTAAATTATGTGATCTGAATGACAATGAAAGGAAAAAAGGGTGTAAAGGAAAGGAAAAGTAGGGATGTTCAAAATTAAAATAAAATTGACATTTTAAACATAACAAAGAAAATTTATTTTCTTAATAATTTGTGTTGCCCCCTCTAGCTTTTATAACAGCCCGCATGCGATCCTGCATCGACCTGATGAGTTTTTTTATAAAATCTTGAGGGATGCCTTCCCATTCATCTAACAAAGCTGTCTTAAGCTCATCAATGGTCGAAGGTACCGAATTTCTGGCTCGAACCCTTTGTTTGAGGTGGTCCCACATATGTTCGATGGGATTCATGTCTGGGCTTAGCGCTGGCCACTCTATGGTGTGGATAGCGACTTCGGTCATGTATTGCCGAGTGACCATCGCAGTGTGGCACCGGGCATTATCATGCATCAGTAAAAAATTTTCCCCAATAAATCCTTTATAAGGAACAACATGATGCAGAAGAATGTCAGCAATGTAACGGTCAGCTGTTAGACCCCCTCCCCGGCCTCCACCAGGCACAAAAACAATATCTGTTTTTCCCTCCAGAGAAATGCCACCCCAAATCATGCAGGAACCACCACCATGTGACACTGTTTGAGAGAAACAGCATTGAGAAAATCGCTCTCCCTGACGCCTGTAGACCCGACTTCTCCTGTCACTTCCATGAATGCACACTCTACACTCATCTGTGAAAAGGACAGCCCGCCATTGGTCGATACTCCAATTGAGATGCTCTCGAGCAAATTGAAGTCGAGCTTGACGGTGACGTGAGGTTAATTTTGGCCCAGAGGCAGGTCTTCTGCAAGTGAGGTTGGCTTCCTTCAAGCGTCTTCTGACTGTCCACCGACTGACAGCCAGACCTCGAACTTCTCTCAGCTGCTGCTGGACATCGACACCAGTGAGGTGGCGGTTTCGGAGAGACGTCGTGACAATAAAACGGTCATCCCTCTCAGACGTGCACCGGTGGCGGCGGGTATTCGGTCTCCGAGTGAAGGCACCAGTCTCCTGAAACCTTCTGTAGACCCTTGAGACAGTAGACTGACTTAAGTTCAATTGACGAGCAACTTCTCTTTGGCTAAGGCTCTGTTCCAACAGAGCAACAACTTGAGCGGCAACTTCTGGCTTAGTATCCATGATTTTCTAAAAACAATTGTGTCAATTTGCGTAGATGTGTTCAGGTCAATTGCTGAAAATCGATTAATAAGAATAATTGGTTACATTGGTTTTTATAAGGAAATTGTAACTAACAAGTAGCGGCAGCTAGGAACAGCAATTTTTCCAGTTCAGCCATTCAGATCACATAATTTAAAAAGTAATGAGCAGATTTGCTTGAAATTGATATCAATATAAAGATAAATAAATAAGCTTTAAAGATATATTTATTTTATAAATATCGGCTTGGCCATTTAAAAGAAAAACAACTTTGTATGCGCGCTTAGAGGTTGAGTCGATTTAGCTGCTCCCGAGTGTATATATCTTGTGGCTCATGCCTGTTTTAGAATAATTACGTGCTTTCACGAGTGTTAAGTAGCTAGTTGAGCTATGTAGGTACATGATTTTGGATTTTGTGTTAGTCGGTGATAAAAGTGTAATTTGTAAATTTCAAGTTTGTATCTTATTTTATTTTTTCGCACTACACTGCTGACAGACAGACATTGTACTGACACTAATAGGTTCCGTTTTACTTTTGATCGGAGCCCTAAAAAGGGTACTCAGATTTGAAACAAAACTTTGTTGTGAGATAGATCCTTTGAAGTTTCTCTATCAAATCTACACATTATTGACAATATTCTCAAATGTATATTTTCGGTCCACTAATATGAAGATTTTAAAAATTGGTTAAAAATTATTTAATAATGACTGATGTCGCATTTCATTAATATGCACCGAGAATTTAAACATCTTTTATTTATGAGTTGATTGGTAGTCAAGACATCACGACACAAAGATGAGTCATGAGCTTAACATTTGTAAAAACTTTTATCTGACTATCCTAAACGACCAGACATCATCTCTTGTATCTTTAACATTTACTTGTGTAACTTTTAATGAAACATTCATTTTGTTATGAAAATTTCGTAAATATAATATGAAAATACTCTCGATAATTCGAAATCCAAGGGACTACAAGAAAAATTCGAATTATCGAGACAAAAATTAAATTAAATTATCAAGAAGAAAGAAAAAAATTGAAATTATTAAGAGTTTTTATTATATTTTAGAAAATATGTATCAGCTTACGTAGATTTTATTTCCGAAAGTTTAGTCCGGGCGGGGTGTGTTTCGGACTCCCATTTTTTTTTCTAATCAAACACACATTGAAAACCGAACCAGCCAATCGTCGGGCGGGATGTGTTTGGGGCTCCCATTTTTTCAAAGTTTTATTCAAAACTATGATTATAAGCTTCTCACTTAATCTCTTTTGTATTCTCCCTTATACTGGGTAATATTTTGTCAGAAGATATTATGTCGGGAGATATTTTGTCGGGGGCTGAAAACGCGCGGTACCGATTTTATATATAGTCTCAAGTAAAAAAGTAAAAATAATGAAAACGACAAAAAAGAACAAAAAATTACATTGATTGCAATAGATAATAACATACCTAATTAAAAAAATTAAAAATAATTTTTTGATAGGAAAAATTCGAATTATAAAGAGGGGAAGTGGCCTAGTTTGAATTATAAACGTTCTCTCCCCCTCTTAATATTATTATGAAAAGGATTTCGAGTTATCGAGCGTATCAAAATACACAGCATTTTTTTCGATTTACCGAAATTAACAGCTGTAGAGTTCGAATTATCTAAAATCCGAATTATCGAGAGTCGACTGTAATACATTGACAATACTATTTTGCGTTGTGTACCTTAGCGGACAAATGCGTCTTTTAATTTCTATTTTTATTCACTGTTTTTTTCTTTCAATTTTTCGCACTTTACAAAATATATATTGCGAAATAGGGTAGAACCAACTGTAATGACATTGCCCTCATTCTGAAATTTCTTACCTTTATTGAATTAGGATTTCAAATAAATAGGAACTACTAGAAGAAATCAATAAGCTACAAACTTGAGATACTGATTCAAATGAATCTCATAGATTTCTCACAAAATTTGAGATAATTCTTTAGAAAATTAAAAAAAAACAACATATATTTATTTCTATATCTTTTAATATCTATTTTAAATATTATTAATTTAGAGTGAATAGAATTTCATATCAAAAGTCAATAAATAAACTTCAACTGATCGTTGCTAGACGTTTGAAATACTAATAATATCTTTATTAAACAATCAAACTAAAATTTAGTTACTAGATCATTGATATTTTTAAAGAACACTCTACCTATACATATTTAAAGAAATTCAATATTTAACTCAAACAAGTTTTTTTTTTCTAATAAATCATTTATTTTTAGTTTGTTAATAATGCCTTGTATATTTTCCTTTGTCTTTTTCAAATTTTTTGATCGAAACAATTTTTTTTTGTTTGTTTTTTTTTCCTTGAAAGATAGATGTTCTTGTTTGTTTGTGAATAGCCGGATAACGTCTCGAAAAGACTCAGCCAATCGATAGCAAATTTTCAAGCTTCTATACGAAATTTCCTTAGGTCAACTTTTTGATATTCCAGAAATTTTCATTCAAATTAATAATAAAATCTACCATATAGGAAATAAGATTTCTGTTTAATATTATTTTTTTTTTATAAGGAAAAAATTTGGTAACGCACATACTAACAGACAGACTTAACTAACAGACATTTTGACAAAACAATTATTATCTCGAAAAATATAATTTTTTCGATGTTCACTTATTAGGGCTTTTTTGTAGAGTGGAATGCCATGGTTTCGCTCAATTATTTTAATCGAAATAGTTTCAGCCGTTTTTGAGATATTTCGAAAAAAAGGAAAAAAAAACTTTTTTCATGCACGATTACAATACTTGATCATACCGTGTATGGTAAAGTAAAAATTACAATTTTTTATAGTATATGCATTTCTGCCGCGAGCTTTTATTCGAATGTACTATTTTAGTAAAATGTACTGTAATGGGTTAAAAAAATCGAGCCACTTTATTATTATTTCTTATAATAAATTATGTCTAAGAATTTTGTGTGGTTTCAATTCCAAAAATCTTTGAAACTCTTTTAAAATATTTTTTTCTTTAGAACTATGAGCAAAGTGAGAATAAATGTCTCTCCCCAAAACTTCATCACCCTTTGGTAGTTTTTGACACTCATATGAAGAACATAGATTGAAAGAATGGGATGTGCAACCTACAACAATTATATGTGGATGTTCTTTTAACAAAATACTTTGAACTCCTTTTAATTGTCCCATCATAGTCACGAATTCAGCTAGATTTTCTAAATTAACTCACACAGAAACTAAATAAGCTCTTAAAACTTCATAAATACCCTTTATACTTTATATAAATATTTTGAAGCTTATATTTTTAGGACTGTAATGTATCATACATTTACTACCTTTGAGATATTTTATGGAATGTACTAGTAACTAAATTATTTTAATGTTAATATACTGTAAATAATACATTTGTATTTTAATGGCAGCACTGATTATATGTTTAGAAGAACAATATATAGTAAAACATAATAATATCCATTTCACCATTCACCTGCCATTCACTCACTTATTCACCACGAATGCTCTAACTGGTGTAGATACTTATCAATTGTCATAAGTTGTTAGTCGCCTATAAATTTTCATCCTATTGAAGTAAAGGAAGAGGGTGTAAATTAGGAGTGTTGCGAAATAAATATTTTAATCGTTCATATCTCGTAGAGCTTTGGGATTTTAAATTTAAGCTATGTAGAGGCTTCATTCATTTTTACTTTATCCAATGCGAAGTATGGTTAAAGTATTGTAATCAGTCTCGCGGGTAGCGCGACTTCATTTTTTTGCAATTATAAGAAAAATATTGAATTATAAAATATAGATAAATAACTGTACTAATTAAAATTCTCAAAATATAGTCTGAATTTGAACTTGATTTATGACGTTGGTGCGCCTGTATTTAGGTAACACTTTGCGCGCAGAAGAATGAAAGCTGCGTAAGAGCTAGGCGAGTCCAGTCGGTGATGGAATGCTCAATGGCTCAATATAAATATTATTATTACTAATGGAATAATTTTATGTATTTATAATAATGTATGGTCAAGTATTGTAATCGTGCATGAAAAAAGTGTTTTTTTTTCCTTTTTTTTCGAAATATCTCAAAAACGGCTGAAACTATTTTGATTAAAATAATTGAGCGAAACCATGGCATTTTGCTCTACAAAAAAGCCCTAATAATTGAACATCGAAAAAATTATATTTTTCGAGATAATAATTGTTTTGTCAAAATGTCTGTTAGTCTGGTTGTTCTTTAATCTGTGCGTTACCAAATTTTTGTAGGCGAGCTAGCTCAAAAACTAGTGTGAATATCAAAACCAAATTTCACACGTAGTTTTGGTCCATTGAGATTAAGAGCTGATTAGATTTTGGTGACCCAAAATTAAGGGGGGTGGAGGGGGGTTAAAAATTAAAAATCTAGGCCGTTTGAGCAAACTAAACCAATGTATACATAATCAGTGGACCCTCAGAAGTCTAAAAATGCCAAAACTAAGCGCCCAAAATGGGGGGGGTCAAAAAAATGAAAATCTTGGCCATTTACCAAACTCAACCAAATTTTCTATACATAATCAGTGGGACCCCAGAAGTCTAAAAATGCAAAAACTAACCCCCCCCCCCCTACATGATTATAAATAATTTTAGGGGCCAGGTTGTATGGTCAAGTCAAGTGGATGGCCACATCAGAACACGTCAGCTTATTATATATAGTATATGGACTGTTTATTTCGAAAGTGGTGTAAGTCTATTTTTGTTATTTCGAGATATTTGTATTTATATTTTTATAAATACATATATTTATAAAAAGAAATTATTTGTTGTTTGTATTTAAAATATTAAAAAATACAAATCTTTGTTTGGACCTCCTTAATTACCCCGAGAGCCTCCAAAAAGGTTATATAAAGATTTTAGGAATTTTTGGAGAGGGACTGATAAGTGAATTGAGTGGATATTGATGAGGCAGTCCAAAAAAATAAGATAATTTAGACTATCTTTTTATTCATTAACCGACGTTTCGGAGTCTTATTCCCCCCTTCTTCAGGGTTTTGAAAAGTCAGTGAAGAAAATCCAATGCGACATTCCCTCTGTCTCGTCTTTCAGTGGCAATAGCAATGTTGCGTTGGATTTCCTGACTTTTCAAAACCCTGAAGAAGGAGGGAATAAGACTCCGAAACGTCGGTTAATGAATAATAAAAATAATTTTTAAGAAAAAATAAAACTGACTTCAAAAAAATTAAATGCAACAAATAAAATACACTAAAAGGTATAAAATAATTTTTATCTTATTTAGTTACAACTAAACGACGAAATATTAACATGAAATTACTTTTTGAAGTCGGTGCCAAACAAACCATACCTATAAGCGAGCGTACCCACCAAACGTACTAAGGCCCGGTTGTATGTCGCAAAGTAAATGCTTTTACCACTAACCAAGGTAGATGGTAAATGGAGCCACTGGGATGGCCAATCAGATGACAGCCACTGAATATACCTGTCATCTGATTGGCCATCCCAGTGACTCCATTTACCATCTACCTTGGTTAGTGGTAAAAAGCATTTACTTTGCGACATACAACCGGGCCTAAATAAGATCCGTCGAGTGCGATTCATAAAAGGTATATGTTTGGCACCGTCTTCAAAAAGTAATTTCATGTTAATATTTCGTAGTTTACTTGTAACTAAATAAGATAATAATTATTTTATACCTTTTAGTGTATTTTATTTGTTGCATTTAATTTTTTTGAAATCGGTTTTTATTTTTTTCTTAAAAATTATTTTTATTTTTCTCTTTTTAGTGATGTTATTAATAGTGATAATATCATCAGAACTGGACCAAATTAATATGACACCATCCCTAAGATAACCACTTTCCAATAAAAAAAGAATCAGGTTAATAAACAAAGAAGTTAGGCCTGAACAAACCTAACAAAAAAGGTCTAATACCTATGAAAAAAATGGGACCAATCGGAAAGTAGACTGAACCCAATGCAATTTTTTTTTTCAAAATCGGTTTAAAATTGGCGGAGATATGAGGTAACATAGACACAAAAAAAAACAAAATTCAGTCGAATAGAGAACCTCCTCCTTTTTTGAAGTCGGTTAAAAAGATAGTCTAAATCAGCGTTTCTCAACCTTTTTTGGCCCGCGGACCAGTAAAATTTGTAAAAAAAAATCGCGGACCAGTGATATTTTTTTAACAACAAAATTTTACTAGGTATTAAAGAACTACTACATAAGTTAATTGTAACATTTTTATTATCATTTACTTACAATAATATTTAAATGTAAAGATATGTATTTATATATATATATGCGGACTAGTAAAATTTCTCCGCGGACCACTGGTGGTCCGCCGGACCAGCGGTTGTGAATATCTGGTCTAAATTATCTTTTTTTTTTTGGACTTCCTCATCAATATCCTTTACTCCCTTATTTTAGGAAAATTACATTTTAATGTACTTAAATCTACAATAAGTTAGTACTTTTTTAATTATTTAATAATAAAGAAATGAACATATTAATATTTCAAATGACTATGAATAAAGTCTAACAACGATCCGTTGCAGTTTATTTTTAATGAATATGAAGAGAAGTAAGTAATCTATCTATAACTATCTCTCGCCAAGATATAGAAGCATGAATGGAACAAGTGTTAATGTTTCTCTCTGATATCTCCATGTGGACTCTATTCCCTTAGGGGTTAGTGGGTGGGTAATGTCTCTATCGACCGAGGGTTTCACGTCGATGCCACCCTTTGCTTTGTTCGTTTCGAGGATGCGATTGTGAAAGTTTTATTTTTATTTTTCGTATCCGATTGAAATAAAACTTGAAAGAAAAACATAGATAATTACTAGCTTATTAGTCGTATCTATTAGTACAACCAAATATTGGCTAGAATTAAGCATTTTTGGTTGAAATTATTTGAATGTGTATTATAAAAATTGATATTTATTTTTTCCATAAATAATAATAATTTCAAAATAAAATTAATTAATTTATACAAATTGAATTAAAAAAAATCTGGCGTGACTTAAAAAGTCAATTGTTTTCATTATCAGCCTCCCTTTACTTATATATAGTAAGGTCAGGTGGGGTAACTGGGCCAGCTTCTTTTGTTTTCCCAAGCATAGTACTCCATATTTTTGGCTATAACTAAGCTTCCTCACAATTTATAGATCTCGTGACTATATTAATTGAAAGATGAAATTTTCTTCAAATAATCATGATACTTTCAACTTTTGATTATTCAAAATTTTGGAATTATCTTAAGTTGAATGTAAAGTTTTGCGGTTGGCCCAGTTAAACGCGTTGTGGGGTAATTGGACCAGCCCAGCCTATTTGCTGTTTTTTTAATTTTTAACATCTTTTGAGCAGTTGGACATGTTCCCCTATCCCTCAAGGCCCTGGCCGTAGGTAGAATTAGTCTCATTTGTATATGGATTAAAAATAATCAAAGATGTAAGCGATTCGGGGTAATTGGGCCCTGACTAGGCTGGCCCAGTTGCACCAAGACCTCTATTTTTTTATTATATTGCATTTTTTAAGGTAGATAAGTTTAAACGCCAAGTATAATTTTTAAAATCGATTTTTATTACAGAAAATTCAAAAAAACAGTATCATAAATCAAACAACTAAACAAAATATTTTCATTTTACCCATTGAAATCAAGTTAAATAAGTTCCTTATGCTTAAGAAAGCCTTAATTAAGTACTTACTCAAGTCTCAATATTTTCAAAGAACTGGGTAAGGCAACTAGGTAAGAAGTAAGCACATAACTTGGTAAATAAGTAAATAAGTAATTAACTTAACTAAGTACTCAAGTATAAAATAAACTTAAGGAAATTTCTCTAATTCAGGAACACTGAAAATTTCCCACCAATATGAAAAAGTGAATTGCGCTAAAAAAATGCGGTAAAATTAAAAAGCTCTGGGGTTACAGGACCCCTGGCCCAGTTGCCCCCCGGCCCCAGTTACCCCACCTGACCTTATTTCACTAATATATTATGATTCGCCTGATTTTTAAATTAAAATACTTTCTTCAAAATTTCTTAAAAAAAGCTGAACATTTTTTGATTAAAAAAATTGATTTAAAACAATATGTTACCAACAAGTGAAGAGAATCGGATTTTCATATAAGATTTAAGGGAAAACACTATTTGTATCTAGTTTTTCCAAATATTATAAAAATGGCTAAAACTATATTGAAAATAGCAAACTACGTAAAAATATTATTTTTAAGAAAATATAAAGAGTAAACGTCAAGTATGCATGTTCCGATTTCAACTAAATATTAATATTATTGTATGAATGTATATATACTTAAGATGCAGTATTTTTAATTTCTAACCTTAATTTAAATTTGTAAATCTATTTTAGTGTCTAATATACAGTATAACCTTAATATAACGAGCCTCAATATAACCATTTCCTCGAATAAACAAGTTCTTCGAAATCCCCTAAAACTGCCCGTAAGAGTTAATGCAAAATTAGGAATACATAAAATAAAAATTACAGTGTTTTCATTACAATGTGTTTTACTTTACTAGTGGAAATCGTTCGTTATAACAGGGTAAGTAGAAGAGTTCGTAATATTGAGGTTAATAAACAATTTTGCTTACCTTGTTAAAACCAACCTAATCTCTATATAACGAAACTCATTGTAACAAAAATTACTTGTAATAACGGATATTTTCTAATCGCCTTAAGTTGTTATATCGAGGTTTCACTGTATATACTATAAATTCAAAAGTCTAAGTTGGAATTAAGTTTTGATCAGGAAAATGCGTTGTTAACATAGAGGGATGCGTGTTATTCTATAATAAATTTTTATTTCTGGTTAGAAAATTGATTGAAATTTAATAATTATTTTTTTTGTGACTATTCACTTCAGAAAATGCACTCTCTTTAATACATATATAAAATTTCTGACAGTTTTCGTTTGATGTTTAATTTTACTTTATCTTATATACTTAAGTAGGTACCTATGGGAGGAATTGTAATCATTCAGAAAAAAATAATTCGTGTTTCTGCTTAGCTTATCGAAATATTTATCAGCTAAATCTATTTTTATAAAAAAAGGCTAAATCTCGGCTTAAAAACCTACAAAAAGCCTTCTAATAATAAACATAGTAGAAATGATATTTTAAGAGATATTAATAATTTTTTCAAAATTTTTATCACTGATCAAATTTTGTATTTATAGAAAGATACAAGAGAGACAGTAGTGCGGTAAAGTCCCGTGATATATTTATATTATGCCAGATTTTTTAATTGTATTTACGTTTGCATTTCATGAAAATATAATTTTGTGATTTTTAAATATAGATAAAAACATGTCTGTTTTAGTTGATTTTATTTTCTTGTGCTATTTTCGAATCCGATCTCAAATCTCAAGATCATGTGCCATGCTTCCTATTTTATAACATTTTCAAGTTTATTGGGAAAGCTTTGCAAGTGACAGTCCCTCTTTCTTAGATTCTTTATGGGATGGTAGCAAAGCAACTGCTATTGGATGTACTTATACAGGTTCTTGAACAATAAATAAATCCACTTGATTTCGTGTTAATATTAATTTAATAACTTTAGCCCGAAATTGCGTTTAGTTAAGAGTGAAGGAAAAGTGACTCGGTACGCTCTCCGTTTAGACCCGTTTTGATAATACATTTAAATATAATAAGCTTTTAAACATTCTCAAGAATCTGTTCACAAATTTCGAAAATTTAACCAATTTTCACTATAAATTTAACCACCTACAACCAAATCGCAGCAAGCAAACAACTCTAAATCGATGTCTATACGAAGATAGATCTTGTTTTTTCATATTTGATAGATGTGTGTTGTGACATGTCGTTTGCACTGGAATCTCCAGACACAGCAAAGTTCTTTAGACAGATTTTTAGTAAATGTACATATACTATATGATATACTAGATCATATACCTGATTATCCTCAACCAGGTCCAAGAACGGAAAAAAGACAAGAAGAGGAAAATTAAAGTTTGTTAAAAAGTCATCATCATCATTGAGTACACAGACCTAAGACTGGTTTGACACAACCTCTCAGCTCTGTCCCATGCTAGCTCTTTGACCTCTCTAAATGTCTCGCATCCCATATCCCTAATTATTTGGTCGAAATATTATAATCTAGGCCTTCCCCTTTTCTTTCCCACCTCCCCCTCCAATATATCCCTAAGCAATGTCTCAGTGTGTGCCCCATCACCTGACCTCTTCTCTTCCTCAGATTCTTCCACAAAGTTCTTCTTTCTCCGATTCTTCCAAGTACTTCTTCATTTGTAATTCTATCCATCCATTTGATATTCATCATTCTTCTGTATCACCACATTTCGAGCCTCGAATCCCTTCCTCCATTCAGTCTCCGTTCAGGTTTCACATCCCTACATGACTCAATATGTCACATGTCTTCCTGTTTTCTAAGCTGATTGAGGAGGCGGAGCATAGCAGTTTTTATTTTGAATTAAAACCCCCAAAAAGTTAAAAAGTAAAGTTGAAAAGTAAAAAAAAAAAAAAGAAAAAAAAATTCAATTCAATTCAATATTCAAATTTAGACAAATGCGAGTTGCACAGACAGCCCACAGGGTATACCGACAAAAAAATTTTAAAATCAAACCTATAAACATACAGTGAATTTGATTAAAAAAAAAACTACTTTTTATTTATTATGAATTTAATTGGATAAATCTTAGTTAGCTGCCTAAGCCTTTTTGAATAAATGATCACAAAAAATACAGAATGAAAAACAACCTACAATGATTTAATTCCTTTAATAAAAGATAAGCCCTGCAGCTGGGAGCAATTTTATTGGCTCCTGGATGTTGGCAACCAAAACAGCTCCAATGAATTGTGCTGCTTCTCACGCAATAGATAAATTGCTGGTCGAAAGTGAATTACTAAGAAACATTTTTTTCTATCTCCAGAATTTATTTGCAGCCAACTTTATTCAATAATGTATCTCTATACAATATTAATTAATATATAAATATATATAATAACGAATTAGGTCGCCTGGTTAATTAGTATGTCAGGGTCATCACTAAAATATTAAAAATTTTACCTTGTTCCTTTTCTGAGTATAACCTCAACACTATGAACTTATAATTGATTTCCTAAAAATGAGAAAAATAAAAAGAAAAAAAATCAATGTTTAAAATAACATCACCTGACCACTTATCCAGAAGTCGATAAATTAAATTTAAAGGTTTGGAAGTTGTTACTTTTCGAGTCCCTTCGCTCCTTTACTTTTAAAATTTGAACACTTAAAAAATGAATTTTTGTAGAATAGTAAACTCAAATTAATTATAGGTTGATTTTAATGAAACTACTATAAAAATAAAGTTATGTTATTTTTACACGCTTTATATTAGCTTCACCTGTATGTATAGACTATGTATTTATCTATCAACGTATCCATGTGACTTTTGTTCTGTTAAATTCCACAAACATTTCTCTATAAAAATAATTGTTTACCTACTCAATATAAATGAAATTATATAAAAAAAAATAATAATAAAAATAAAATAAAAATAAATACATTTCATTCTGTTAAATTTCGCAAACTTTTCTCTATAAAAATAATTAAGACTAAAAGTAAAAAAATAAATTATATTTTAAGGTAGTTGTTTCGCGACAATACTAGCAAAAAGTTAATGCTATAGTATATAGAACAGACAATAAGGATTCATAATTCATAAGCCCAAAACTTTTTGATGTTTATGTACGACTTCTAGCCAATCCCGTGCTCGTTTGACAAATCTGACAACATTGTCCGAGCTTGAATATTTTTATCATAGAAATGACAGATAAAAATTATTAGTTATTGTTTAATGTTGGTTTAGTTTTTTATAACATTGGTAAGAAGAGTTTCTTAATTATAATTAAATATGAATATAAATTTTCCGATATCCCGTATAGTATAGCAATGTATAAGAGTCTGAAAAACTCTATCTTTGGAATTTAATATCTCCCGAACTATATTATTCATAAATTTCTTTTTGACACCAATCGATTCAGAAGTATTTAAATAATAATCTATCTAAATTTCAAAAAAATCCTAAGAAAACCCATATGGTGAAACAACTACCTTAAAAAACTAAAAAAACACGCTTCTACAAAGTACAAAATAATGTAATACTTAATCAAAAAGCGTGGGCCACTTTGTGGAAATTAAAAGTACATATTTTTGCGCCCCACACTTTTTGATTAAATATTAAATTATTTTCTACTTTTTAGAAGCGTGTTTTTTTAAAATATAATTTATTATATACACAAATTTAATTAATTTTAGCAAAAAACAAAGCATTTCCATATGATTAATGGCTGATTAGAATAATATTTTTATTTCTTGATTGGGATTTGAATTTAATTTCTAATTATTTCACTAATATGGCCTGCTTTAGATTTCCTAGCTGAGCCCGATTCATATCCATTCAGGGAAGGATCAAATTGCAGATCGATGCTGCAGGAGTCTCTTCCATCATACAATTGACAGGTTGAATAAATCATGGCCAGGTTGACTCACCCCATCAACCTAAGAACTCACAAGGGAGAGAGAAGAACCAAGAACTAGCCATGAACACTTACTAAATTTATAGCCCAATTCATTCAATATTTAGTAGCGGGACATAGGGATGGGGTCAATATAAAACCCTTACTCTTAAAGACAAAGTGTTTCCAAGTAATTTCGATTATATTTTATGGGTTTTCTAATTACAAATTTAATTTTATATCCTTATAGTTGGATGGCATTTGTTGTCATATCTTATCAAATAGTTATAAAATAAACTTTAATTGATTATCAAATGTGTTGAGACTACATATTATCAATTAATCATATTTTTATATCGATTGAAGACCAGGCGTTCAATAAAAGGTAAATCAAAGATTTTACTAGGTGTCCTAAGACTTGTGACCATAGCTTAAGGAAGTATTATTTAATTGAAAAGTTTTTATTTTGCCGAGAGTAGCAGAGTTGTTGAATCATAAAGAGAAACAAAGAGGTTGTTCTCTGCTTGATACAAATAAAAATAAACACACACATTATCAAATATATATGGGGGATATATGTAGGATGCGGGGCTTCGCCCCCTTGGCTCATAGGGGTTAATAACACACGTATTTATTATTAAAGATATATTTATTTACAAAAAGGGGGTTATACATATTCGTCTAGGGGGTCATCGTTAAAACATCTTAAAACTCTCATCGTACAATTGCTCTCAACTGGCCAACGCCTTCTCAACAACTGCAAACTAACACATCGACAAGCATGTCATCTTAAGCGGCACTCGCTTTCAACTGTAAAACTTCCAGCCGTTGTCAACCTACCCTCAGCAGCAACACATACACATACACACATGCATATGAGTGTCAGTCGACACAAGTTGTCATAATATTATTTATTACAGAATGCTTTTAGCCGGGCCCGGAACCCAGAAGACGGCCTTTAGAATGGACATGGGCCGCAATCTCCTGACCGGGCACGTGCCAACCATATGCTCTTAATAAAACAGAAATCAAGAAAATTCACTTAATTAATTTCCCACATATATATATATATATATATTATTTATTTGTGTATGTTTATTTGCATCAAGCAGAGGACACGCTCTTTGTTTCTCTTTATGAAGTATTATTTCAAAAACTCACTCGTTAAATACATAGTTATCTCTATACAGGGTGTAACAGACACCGCACAGTCCAAACCGCTGGACCTAAAGGGCTGAAATTTTGACAATGCATTCCTATAATGACATGGATATCCGCTAAGAGGGGTTTTCCGAAATTCTAACTCTAAAAGGAGAAAGGGCCCCAAAATGTGTTTTCGGAATTTTTCAAGATCTCTTAAACCAGAAAAGAATCGATATGGTTTTAGCTTAAAAAGGTGAAGTATTAAAATACAAAAAACATTTCTAAGTATCTCCTGAATGTTTTAAGGCTTACCTTTCAATTTTGGTATTTAGGTCTATTTTTGAAATATCTCGGGAAATTTTTTCATTTTTTCAAAATTTCAATGCAGGATTTTTGATTTTGGGGTCTTAAAAACAAAAAGCCTCGTATCTTCTATGTTTAGGGATAGGGTTGGTGGGATGGGGAGTGATAGGAGGTGGAGGAGGGGAAAGGGGCCGGGGGTCCAGGGGCTAAGCCCCTTGGTCATCAAGAGGCTCGCCGAAGACGGGCTTCGCAGCTTATATGTGTATATATAATATAAAACAGGTCACCTTGAAGTTGAGCAATATAATATTATTGGATTTTTAATATATCTACTTTTTTATTATTATTCTATAGATTTCGAAATTTACTTTTATTTGTTGATGATCAATGATTTTATATTATTGAAAACAATAATTCACTATTTCAGTGTTTTTTCACATCCACTATCACCTAATTTTATTTTTCAGTATCATTCTAATTATTATTCTCAATGCATTTCGAAATATATCATTCTTTATTCAGAAGCGCTACACTGAATATAAATATCGATCTAGTTGAACGGTTTCCGAATAAAAATATGAAAATTAAATAACGAGTAACTTTTAAAAGCAAATGTGAAATGTGGAATATTAAATTTATTATTCATTAATCTATTTTTTTATAAATGAAAAAAAAAGATGTTTATCTCAGCGTTTTTTTTTATGTTATTTTTTCTCACCCTAAACCATAGTGTTGATTTCAATAATTCTTTTCACTAAAAGTTAGCTTGACTCAAAGATTAGAAAGGTATTAACTTTTTTGCGGAATCAAAATAAATTAATTAAATTCAATAAAACGAGAAGTATTGTATACGATGAGGAACGAATGTATGACAATTCTGCGAAATGTTTGAATAAAAAAGCTGAAACTAGACAAGGTGGAGCTAAATAATTTTCTAATTAATATATTAAAGAATAATCAACATATTAACGAGAATTGTTTTTGATCGCGTTTTTTAAACAAGATATAGGTATATATCGCGAGACTACAGCTGGGTTTTTTTTTTTTAATGCAATCGAATGCAAGAAGGGGTGCACCAGTAAAGATGCAGCCCCTATGAATCTCGAAAGACCCTTGCATTACCGAAGAGAAGGGAAAGTTGATTAAGTGAGAGGGTATAGACGTACAAAGAGAAACAAAGAGGTTGTCCTCTGCTTGATGCAAATAAACATATACACATATATCTCAAGAAAACAAACAAATAAATAATATATATACAGATATATCATCTTGAGATATATGTGTATATGTTTATTTGCATCAAGCAGAGGACAACCTCTTTGTTTCTCTTTGTGAATCAACAACTCTGCTACTCTCGGCAAAACAAAAACTTTTCAATTAAGGTATAGACGTAGTTGTCTATGCACTCGGGTTTTGAAAGTTTGAAGATTATAAGTGCTGGGAAAGATGGAGGCTGGGAGAGAGTTCCAGTTCCTTGAAGTCATGGGGATATATACATATTGGCGAATGAAGTGGTCCGGCACTTTTCTAATTTGAATTTCTGGTTGTGGCTATTGAGTTGTGGAGTTTATCAATACATACTTCTGTATTGAATATCAGTACATTAGCTATATCCATATACAAGAGCTTCCACGATTCGATTTTTTCTACTTCTCTGCATTTTCAATAGAAAATTCTTAAGCTAGATAGAGATCCAAAAATTAAATCAGTTCTTCACTATAAAAATATTTTTAAACCAAACGAACTTTCTATGAGCGTTTTTGTTCTCGACATCTTGAGTATCCGATTCCAGATAAAACATTCAACCTATCTTTCTCCCTTCAAACTATTTTATGTAAATCTTTTAATTTTAAATTATCCTAATTTTATTAATAAATTTGAATTTTTTGGTTTGTCCAATTTGCGCGTGACAGTAAGGGTAAAAAAATGTAGCCAAAAAACTTTGAACGGACTATAGATTCGCTATTGTGTGCTGTACTCAAACTCACATATCGTTAGATATATCTTCACAAACATTAGCTGTCTCAGTGAAACAAAATGTCACCACCTTCTTTTAAAAAACTATAAATATTAATACTTTAATGAAGGAATTTTTTATTAAATTATAAGATTTTTTTTTATTTTGTATAATTATTTAATTAAAAAAATTATTATGGAACAAAATGATTTTTCTCTATCCAAAGCATAACTAAGTTGTATGAGATAAAATAGTGTTTTGGGTCTGTCGCCAAGGGCAATTTCAAAGATTAAACTCATGGTTCCAACTAGAGTAAAAAATTGTAGAATTAAATTAGATCGAATTTTGGGAACTGATAAGTTAGTTCAAAATAATTTTGGGAACTGATAAGTTTGTTCAAAATTACACGTGCTCTGGATCATAACCCAAAAAGAGCGTTCTTATTTTCATTTGGTCCGTCTGGATTATGTATGTATGTATATATTGATCCAGTTTTTTCGTCGACGATTTTTTCCATACCTTTGAATCTATCGATATTAAATTAAAAATCTTATTTTAACAAATTGAAGCTCTGATTAGATTTTGGTCCAAATCGGTTTAAGGAGATGTACAGTATTTTATTTATTAAGGATTTTTTTTTTTATATAACTCGAAAATGTCTAAATTAATCTTGATCAAATTTAATATTCTATATATTATTATTTATTATATATTATATTATTTTTCATCAAAAACTTATCAGAGTTCAATCCTCCATTTTCACGTAAAAAATAATTTAATGATATAGTAATATTATTATTTAATCTTGTATATTGTCCATAACTCATAAGTAATTTCTACTAATTATTTTTTCTTATTTACCTATGTTCCTTATTTACCTATGTTTTTCATTTACCTATGTTTTCATTTCTTTGTAAACATTTTATTAACTAGAGATTTACTATTTTTGAATATTATCTAATAAAAGCTAAAATAATATTTTTATGAAATGATTTTATTGTGAAATCATTATGATTAATATGAAAATTAAGAAATCAATTTATTCTATTTTATTTTTTTATATATGCACATTTTCACATATATATTTTCTCTTTTGTTAATCTAGCTTATCGAAAGAGGTCTGTGAAGAAGCAGCGGCCCCTAAAACGAAGAATTTGGATTCTACGGCATCCGAAGCTTCTAACGAAAAACTTGTTAACATTTCGACAGGTAAAATATAATTATATAATTATCATTTTTAATAATTATTTTGATTATTTATGTCCGTCAATTAAATTAATAAGTTGTTGTATGGAAATAAAGACAATAGCTTTTGCAAATATTTTTTATTTTATTCCAACGTTTCGTCAACTTTGTTGACTTTCTCAGGGCTCAAACAAATTAACTTCATATTATTGGATGAAACCTACCAAGTATTTTTTATCCAATAAATAATTTTAAAAAATGTTTCACCAAATACCAACACCAAATTCCTTAAAAACTAACTTCATATTTGTCAATTTATAAAAATATTCATTCTTAGCAAACACATATACTACGCCAGTCATTGAACAGATTGAAAATATTTCCTATTTAAATCTAAAAATATATTTCTGAGGAAGTCAACAAAGTTGACGAAACGTTGGCATAAAATAAAAAATATTTGCATAAGCTATTGTCCTTATTTCCCTACAACAACTTATTAATTTTTAATAATATTCACTAAAAGATTTTCTCATTTTTTTAAATCCACATCGTAATATTTTGTTATCATTTATCATCTATCAAAAAATTGTTACTTATTTTTCAGGAAATTCCCAAGGCCCTTCTAATAGCTCTCTTTTTCGGTCCCACTCCGTGCCAAGTCTCTCTCATCAGTGGGCTTGCACAAATTGCGGCTTTACCAACGTGAGTGTAACAGCCAAATGCGCGAGTTGTACTGCCCAAGACGAGCTTGTCGCTCTGCAGATTGGACTTTGCGACAATATGATGGCCTCACCACAAGTACCTTCTTCTGATAAATCTTCGCCAGCATGCCCTCGATGTCCGAGCTCTACATCTACCTCATCACCAGCTGGCCACCCTCTTCCTCCAACACGATGGCGAGACGAGCACTCCCATGGCGAATCTTCAAACGAAACTCTGCCATCAACATTAGCTCCAATTGAAACTCCTCCTGAAGAAAGCATTATTAAATCTCCAAAACGTCAAGGTCCTTCAGTTTATGAAAGAGTCAAATCCAAAGTAAGCCGTTCTTTATCAAATGGCTCAGTTTCTCGAAAACATACCCCTATTCTTAATTCTGGATCAACAAGCTCTGGACATCGAAGACCTACTAGCTTGATTGTAGAAAATATTACATCTTCACCAACGGTTTCTACCACAGGATGGTCTTGCCCACGATGTACTCTTGATAATCCTAATAGTCGTGATAAATGCGAGGTAAATATATTTTTTTTAACTTTAACTATTTTTGTTTAAGATTCAATCAAATGACAACCTATACTGTTTTGGGAATTTGTATGTGTCTGTCTGTTACCCGGGCTAATTCTAGAAACAATCGAACGTACACTAATAATTATTTCACATGTTTATATAGGTCATCAAAGGCCATATGCTGCATTTTTTTCTTCAAATCTCTACTCAAATGGGGGAAGGAGAATTATAATTCTTGCATAGATATCTTTTAAAATCTTACAAAAATTATTATTTACATGAAATCGATAGAAACCAAAAGGAGGGTGATTAAAAAATTAATTAATAAATTAAAAAACTAAGAAAACTGAAAAGGGAGAAGGCCCATACTCTTAAAAAGATCGGGGAATATTTCATATTGGACTTGAATTGAGGGAACAAATCTTAAAAACTCTCAAAATCTATGCTAAATTTTGTATTAGTACATTTTAAGATCTCAGAATTACTCCCTACAGGTAACTGCTAGAAATATAAAATGGCAATGCACGGGTAAATTTGCTATCTTTTTATACCTTTAAATATATTTTCAATAAAGATAAAAAATACCTATAGTATCTATTAAATAATATATACTAGAAACTTACATTTACATGGATTTTTTATACATTTACAAAAAAGAAAGATCTTTTCGCTTAACAAATTTAATAATTATTATTATTTATAGTTCTTATTATAATTCATTGAAATGTCTTTGCAGGTGTGTGAAACTTCCCGTAAAACTCCTTCACATGGATCTCTTACAAGGAATGGAATTAGAATCTCACTACCAGAATGGGATGAACCCACGCCAAGTCGGGATGCAGAAGAATGGCCTCGACCTGTCTATCGACGTTCATTTTCCGAAGTAACTCCAACAGCCTCACCGAAACCAACAGAAGCTCGTCGAAGTCTAATCGAAACGACTACGGAATCTTCTAACCAATCTTTTCATCGATCTCCTTTGAATCTCAATCTTCAACTTCCAACAAATCGTTCACCTTGTTATAGTTATATTGGTATTAGTGAGCCTCAATCTCAACCACGTGCCCCATCTCGAGGAAAATCTCGTTTATTACCACAACCTGAAATTATAGATTTAACAAAATCTCCGTCTCCCGCCAAACATCATGGCCGCCATGTACCTATAATAACTATGCTAGAAAAAGGTGGTAATGCGAACTTGGCTGCCGCAGGAGGTTTTGTGCCCATAAATCCTGACGAGCATGGTTCTTCTTCTTCTTCAAACGCTTCTAGTCTTGATAATTGTTCATTTGAGCGAAAATGGACATGTACAAAATGTTCTTATGCATATAATCCTCTTCGATCGGATAAATGCGAAATTTGTAAATCAATAAGATCACCTCCCTCACTAACGGAGCCAAGTTTAATAACTGTAACAAAAGATAGTGTTAGTTATACGCCTCCAAAACGTGAAGGTTCCTATGATAGCGAGGACCCAGCTGAAACTCTTTCTACGAATAATAACAATAACAACAATAATAGTAATAATAACAATAATAACGATCCACCGATTGTTACTCTGGCGACATTAGATCAAGACTTGGAAGATGATTTTCAATTTCTTCCAGCACCTATAATAACAACTACTGATACCACTCCTTCACCAGTTCAGGAATTAGATTGGGCCTGTAAGAAATGTACATTAGTTAATAAAGGTTCAGCAATGGCTTGTGTTGTTTGTGGAGGGTCAAAATTACGCAGTATTACTTTAGTTGAAGATATGACTTTAAGAAAAGGTGAATTTTGGGTTTGTAGCCAATGTACCTTAAAAAATCCTCTTTCTACTTCGGCGTGTCATGCCTGTAAGACAACAAGAAAAACTCTAGATGTTCCAAAACCACCAACTTCTCGCAGTCCAAGTCCTCGACAAAGAGTAAAGACCCCGAGTGGAAATGCTGGAGCGATACCTAAACAACGAGCCAACTATCATCGAAAATCTTCTGCAGGAGGTCCTGCTGCATCAAGTCGTAACAATGGGGTTGTACGTCAATCTCGAGGAGTGAATATTAATAAAGATATGGGAAGTGAAAGTCAAACACCTTCGAAATGGCAATGTGGAGTTTGCACTTTTGAAAATCTTACAGAATCCGTTACATGCGAAATGTGCATGACTTCAAGGTAACCAAATTTAACATTTAAATAATAAAATTGCACACAAAGAGAAACAAAGAGGTTGTCCTCGGCTTGATGCAAATAAACATACACACATATATACATCGAGATGATATATCTGTATATATATATTATTTATTTGTTTGAGACTATAGTTTCGAAAAACTTGGTCTTCATCATCAGTCTTTTTTAATTATAAATGTTGTTTTTCATGGAGTCAATTTGTCAAAATTTGATGTTCCTTCACTGGTGGTCAGTTTAGAATTAAAAACATTCTTCTGGTTCACACTCAAATATAAACATATGCATCCCAAATTTTCAATATCCATACGATATTGACTCTATGAAAAACAACATTTATAATTAAAAAAGACTGATGATGAAGACCAAGTCTTCGAAACTATAGTCTCAAACAAATAAATAATATATATATACACATATAACATCTCGATATATATGTGTGTATTAAAGACGGATCCAGGAATTTTTTATGGGAGGGAGGGGCGAAATTAAAAAAAAATTCTCATCGCTCTATAGAATATAACAATATTTTTATTTTAGTACGAAATTCAATTAATTAATGTTTATTTACAAGAAATATATTACTTTTATACTAGGAGTGGTACCAGACTTTCAATTTGGGGGGTCATGTACCGGCACCCCCCCCCCCAGAATTTTTTTGAAATTTCGGACTTCAAAAGTAGTTTTTAGGGGCGATTTTGACTCTGTAAAATTAAAAACATACAAAAAGAGCGCATGAAGAAGGGGAAAACTAAACCTATTAAATGTGTATATTATAATATACAGTTTTGGATTTATTTTAGTTCGCTAATTGAGTTTTTCATATTTATAATACTAAGTTTATAATGAAATTACTCATGTACCTATATATATATTTGAATGGTTGTTTGAATGGTGGTTAGTAAATTGGTTGAGACTACAAATAGTCCAGGCAAATTACGTTTTGAAAAGGAAATAATTCCCGGTAAAGATTTTATTGCTGGAATACCTTTATTGGTACTCCAATATTACTACCCTAAGTTTTCTCCCAAATCTATGTTGTGGAAATTTTTCTACGAGCCTCAAAATGAGAAAATTTCCGAGTTTTTTCAGTTTTTCTTGAATAACTCTAAAACGGCTTATCAAATCAAAAAGATATTTATTAGATAAATTAAAGCTCTTTAAATTACGTGTCAAATACTAACAATTTCATCTATTTAGGTTAAGTAGAACCGGTACCAGCGCTTGTCAAAAAACAACCGCCGGGATCACTTTTGAATATCCCCAAAACTCGTACTTTTTTCGATTTTTTTCCTATTTTGACCATGAAGGAGTACATTTTTGGCAAAGACGACTCTAGACATTTTTAAACTAGATAGAATTTGCTACAATTAAAACAAAGTTTCATCTTAATTGGATAATGGTTACCCGTGTCGGAATGGGGTTGATGTTTTGAAAAAATGCAATTTTTTGCAAAAAATCTCAGTTTTTCCTTCATAAAATGAAAACTACTCATCTTAGAAACTTGATTCCTATCTCATTCTGTAGGAAATTTCGTTGACTTGAACGTTTACTTGGACCACTTTTTTGATAAAACTTAGATTTATAGACATCCTACATTTTCCGGACAGGATATGATCCGAATCCTCAAAAGCGTCAGAGTGGTCTTTGTCGAAAACGTGCTCCTTCATGGTCAAAATGGGAAAAAATCGAAAAAAGTGCGAGTTTTTGGGATAGGTATTCAAAAGTGATCCGGGGGGGGGGGCTGTTTTTTGGATCACCATAAAAAATCAAACTACTGGACCAATTTTCTATTTTTTTTTAATCGCCGCGAAATTTTGTCCTCTTTAATTTACTATAGTAGGGTTATTTACAAAATATGGACCGTTTTCGAGTTATAAGTGAAAAACTGGAAAAAGTCCTAAAATTTCGAGGTTTTTCGGCCACCAAAAGTTGTCCCCCACACTTTTGAGGTCGCGAACTTAGATTTGGCATACCCACACCATACCAAGCGATCCTAGAAAAAAATCTTTTACCGCAATTAATGTAAGCTGGAACCCCCCCCCCCTATATACTGGACTATTGCGGGGTTTTCTAACAAAATGTATAAATCGACCTGAAATTTAATTTAATAACATAATAGTTGCCAATTGGCTAAAAAATTAAATAGGCAAAGTTTTATCTTAATTGAACAACGGTAACCCCTGCCGTAATGAAGTTAAAGTTTTTGAAAAACAATTAGTAGAGATTGTGGTGTTGGTGCAAGGTGAAACATCTTTAATAAAGATAAGAGTAAATAAATATTATATGTAATTTAATTAGGGAACGAAGAAAATATTTTTATATTATAGACAAAAAGGATCAGCCGGGATTCGAACCTGGGATCAGGAAGAGATTAAAAGATTAAATAAAAATGAAATTCCATAATTCATATAGGACATTGACTATCAGCTTGGGTTCAGGGATCGGTGGCCAGAAGATAAGTGTTAAACCTCTTATGAAGGCATCGCAGCGCACATCGAATCCCGGCTGATCCTTTTTGTCTATAATATAAAAATCCTTTCTTCGTTCCCTAATTTAATTTAAATGATTGTCTTTCGACACGGCCTCATTGTGGTTGCGCCCTGGAGTGAAGAAGAAAATTATCTTCGACCTTTGGGTTCGCGATCGGGTGGGAGGCGTTTGGATATAGTTTAATTATATGTAATATTCATTTACTATGAGTTAAGAATTCGTGGTCACTTGTTGCACATTAAAATTAAGAAAATAAAAGATGTAAATTTTTTCAATATATATATATATATTTCGAGCTGTAAGCTCATCTTCAGGAAAGTACAGAATTATAACTAATACAAAATTCGAATGCAAAGGTATTTATAGGTTTAATGAACAAGAGAGAGATTGTTTTCTTTCACAAAGAGAAACAAAGAGGTTGTCCTCTGCTTGATTTGTTTCTCTTTGTGAATCAACAACTCTGCTACTCTCGGCAAAACAAAAACTTTTTAATTGTTTTCTTTGTTTAAATTATTTTAAGGGATAATCTCTTTTTTTAGATAGACTAATTGTTCAGTGAAAATTTAGGGTAGGCTCTAATGACCTATAGATAAATAAAGGAAAATTAGAAGTACCTTGGTTATTATCTATAGGCTAGGTATGTATTTTTTTGGCTTTGTTATTAAAAGGTCTATTATAATATTTTTCTTTAAATCGAGTTGATTATTGATAACATTTTCATTATTCTGAGGTATAAAAACTACCAGAAGTCTCTTGTGGCGAGAAAAAACTTAAATTCATATCGCTCTTTGTTTGGTGCTCAAACGATAGGTCTGCCACCTGGCTGCAAATATGGCTTATTCTGTTTGGGAATTTTGTCTATACGAATTTTTAATATGGCAGGGGCGATTTGGAAATCTCGATTCTCGCTATGGGGGGGGGGGCTATCGCCCTCCGCCCCACCTGGATCCGCCCTTGGTGTGTATGTTTATTTACATCAAGCAGAGGACAACCTCTTTGTTTCTCTTTGTGAATCACCAACTCTGCTACTCTCGGCAAAACAAAAACTTTTCAATTAAATAAAATTGTATATTTAATATTTTTGTAATGAATTTTTGAAAAATTGGACTGAGACACAAAATGATATATAATATTTAAAAACCTCTTTTATTTCTTAAATTTTTTTGAATGAATAAGTAACATTATATTTTGAAAGTAAAAAAATATTATAAAATCAAACTTGGAATTAACCATAAATTTATTAAAAATATTATATAAATATTTTATTTAAAATTATTCACTCTAAATTACTGAATATTTTATGATATTGTTTCATTTATGTTTGTTAGATGTTTACTATCTGGCTCCGTCTCTACTCGGCACTCACTTCTACCTTATGCCATTTCTGGCGGACATCCTAGTTCCACAGGATTGGATTTTTCTATCAGCCAAGGAAATGGAGTTCATTCATATAGTGGAGGAGGTCTTGGCCATGGGGCTGCTGCAGCTTCTGTTCCAGATCAAAAACAAGAAAGTGAATTAATGGAAGATTTAAGGCATATTGAAGAACAAGAAGCTTTGGAATGTTGGAAAAGAATTGTTCTATTTTGTAGGGAGGTAAATTATTTAACCAAACAATTTTATTCTACGATATTAATAAGAACAAACACTTTATTGACAAATATCCAATTTTTAATATACCTAGTTTATCTGACAAGTTAAAGTAAACATTAGAAATAAAATAGTTTAAATAAAGCTTTGACGAATATACAGATCTTGACATTACATCCCTCGTTTTTATTGATCTCTATCCCTAATAATTAATTGTTGTTTTCTTTTATCACTTTTGCTGGTTATCTTGTCATTATTTTTGCTTTTGGGAATTTCGATTTTACACTATTGTGTTTATATTTTGAATTATACCGGGTGAGTTTTTTATCTTGAGACAGTCTTATAACTCAAAAACAGTACATTATATGACAAAAAGTTTATTTATATCAGGGGGAAACTAAACTACGCTATTGTTTGTCGACCTAGAACAAGCTTTCAAGGGTATTTCGAGGTCATGTTTTGTTTTTTAAATGGAAACATATGTTTCTGTACATATTCTGAATCTACTAAAAAACTGAACAACTTTTATTAGAACTATTTTTTTATACGACATCAAATAAAAGAAAATATTAAATCATTAGATCTCAAAAAATCTTAATAATTATTTTTAACAATCATTCAACTTAATTATCAAATAATAATGATTAAATAATTAATTATTAAAAAAATATTTATTAAATCGAAAAGTCACAACAATGAAAATTATCTTAAAACTTCATTATACGTAGCTACACAGATTTAAGAGATTATTTTCTACTTAATAGAACTATTTAAAATTCTTGAGTTTAAATGGAGCGTTTTTTGTTGAAGACAGAATTGAAATTTATGGTGAATGTGGAAGAATTGTTATGGGGCTGCCATTGTAATGAATGCCGAGCGTTTTTCTAATAGGAATACACCCTCCCAAGCTTCATTTTATCTTAAACTGTTTAAAAAAACAAAAAAACAAAACAGTAAATGTAAAAGGCTACGAAGAAACTGGAACAGGCCAAAATAATGAAATTGGAACTGGAATTCATCCAGAAGTCTTGCTATACACTCATACACTCTGATGGAATGTCTCTGAACAGTGTCGCAAAATGATTAAATTATTAATTATTAAATTATTTATTTAATAATTAAATATTTGATCATTATTGTTTGATAATTGATTGTTAAAAATAATTATTAGGATTTTTTTTGAGATCTAATTGATTTAATATTTTTTTTTATTTGATGTCGTATAAAAAAATAGTTCTAATAAAAGTTGTTCAGTTTTTTTTTTAGATTCAAAATATGTACAGAAACATATAGGTTTCCATTTAAAAAACAGAACTTGACCTCGAAATACCCTTGAAAGCTTGTTCCAGGTCGACAAACAATAGCATAGTTTAGTTTCCCTCTGATATAAATAAAATTTTATTTGAAACTTTTTTTCATATAATGCACTGCTTTTGAGTATTAAGACTGTCTCAAGATAAAAAAACTCACCCGGTATAAATATTCGTGTGCACTAAGATCTTTTAGGTGCTAAGGACTTCTAAAGATATAGGTATATCCGACCCCCCTACTTTTATTGAAAATTAGTTATATAAAATATAAGAAATTCATTTATTTCAAAATTTTAAAATATAATATCTACATTTAATTTAAGCTTTTATTAATTATTTTAAAATATTATAATATTCATATATAATATTATAATATATAATATTCATAATATTCATATTTATAACATAGAAACAAATTGATCTAAACAGTATTTTAATATTACTTATATATTATTTTAACTTTAGAATTTTATTTTGATTAAATATTATTATTATAGGTATTTTTTATTTTGATATTCCTTTTGTTGGTTGATTTAATATTTATAATTATTTTTCAGAATAATGAACCGTTTGTTGATGACTCATTTCCACCTGCTCCTAAATCATTATATTACAATCCATCGGAAAACCGTGATAACCATATGGTGCAATGGCTTAGACCCCAACAAATAGCTATGGAAGAAGATGGTAATCTGAAATGGGCTGTTTTTAGAACTCCTCTACCATCTGATATTTCACAAGGTGTTTTACAAAATTTTATTAATTTCTGAATTTTAATATTTTATATACTAGCAACATATACACCATCTAATTACCATTCCTAATACTAAAATAAATCAACAAAATTATTTAAGACAGTAGTTTAAATGTTTTGAGCCAATAGAGAAACGAATATTATTATTTGTATTAAACTATTAAGGGCATCAATTTCTTCCACCTAGAAGTCACAAAGTGAATGAACTTTTTCACCTTAGAGATAGAAGCTCTCAAAGTGTCAAAACCCCGGGAGGCGAATGCAATACTTCACATTATATCTAATATTTCATGATATCGAATATATATCTGAAAGTAAAAATTAATTTTGTAAGCTAAATTATTTTGAATTAATACTATATCTTTTAATTTTGAGAAAAGGAATGTGTGTATTGGTCGGTTTATGTATAAGTGGAATGAATCTTGTGATATACCTAATAATATTTTTTCCGAGGGGTGAACCTCGATTAGGTGTACACTCGTCTTTGGAATTATTGAGGTGCGTGCAAAAGTTCGTGCGGAGTTTCAATAGATGGAGTTATGAGCGTCGTAACGTGTTGTCATTAATGCCTACTCCTACATATTATATATCCTTGGAAAGGTGACGTCTTCAGCTTTCATTTAAAAAAATCATTTGTTTTCATACAACTGCTTCGATAAATATCACTTTAAAAATGAATATCGATAAAGTGCATTTACGGCATGTTATGCTTTACGAGTTTCGGAAGGGAATAAACGTTGCCGCAGCCGTGAAAACATTCAAGATGTTTATCAGGATCAAGCACCAGCTAAACGAACTGTGGAAAAATGGTTTGCTAAATTTCGGCGCGGAGAATTTAACCTTGAAGACGAGCCACGCTCTGGTCGACCTTCTGACATTGATGACGATGTTTTGCGTACTTTAGTGCTCAATAACCCGCGAATTTCAACAGAAGAAGTTGCTACAGCACTAAACGTTGACAGATCAACCGCTTTTCGGCGTTTAAAAAAGATGGGATTCGATTTGAAGCTCGATATATGGGTGCCCCATTTGCTGACCGAGAAGAACAAAATCAAACGAATTTCTGCGGCCGTTTCTTTACTCGGGCGGCTCAATAACGAGTCGTTTTTGGATCGATTAGTGACGGGCGATGAGAAATGGGTCCTCTACAACAATGTTCAGCGTAAACGGACATGGAAACATCCAGGTGAGCATGGTGACGCAATGCCAAAGGCCAGTTTACACCCGATGAAGGTGATGCTCTCAGTTTGGTGGGATTGCAAGGGCATAATCTATTTTGAGCTTCTCCCTGCTGGCGAAACGATTGATTCGGACAAGTACTGTCGCCAATTAACCAATTTGAATCGAGAAATCAAAGAGAAACGTCCGATTTTGTCAAATCGCAAGGGAGTCATCTTTCATCAGGACAACGCCAGACCACACGTTTCGAAAAAGACGCTGTGCAAGCTGAAGAGCCTGAAATGGGATGTCCTAACGCATCCACCGTATTCTCCTGATATCGCACCATCTGACTATCACTTGTTCCGGTCATTGCAAAATTATTTAAATGGAAAAAACTTTGACTCTTTGGAGGCCTTAAAAAACGGCGTGTCTTCGTTCTTCGAATCTAAACCGCGCAGTTTTTATGATCGAGGCATCCGTCTGCTGCCAGAACGTTGGAAAAAGATTATAGAAAACGATGGAGAATATATCATTGATTGAATAAAGATTTTTGTTTGCCTAATCGCTGTGTGACTTTTACTCACAAACTCCGCACGAACTTTCGCACGCACCCAATACTTTGGAATTTATTAGATAATCTATTGTCATCTACTTCGAAATGAAAGTGGAAGTAGGTGTACACTATTTTAGGTCGCGGTTCACCCCTCGATTTTTCTTACTAAATTAGGATAAGCCTTTTATTTTTATTATTGCGAAAGGATGTACATTATATTTTCTTCATTATTATTATTACTTTTACTAAAGACTCTTATTAGAGTCGAAAAGGATTCCTCATAACTATTTCTATTAAATGTTATTGTAATACTTCCAATGTTAGTCTTATGAAACTTTTTCATTTAATTACTTGTTGTTATTTAAGAACTGTCTAAACCACATACTATATATTAAAATACAACCATATTGATTTTATTTTTATTTCTATATTTCACAAGGTGTTTTGGGAAACTGTTGGCTTTTGTCAGCCTTGGCTGTATTAGCAGAACGCGAAGATCTTGTAAAAAAAGTTATGGTTATGCGAGAATTTTGTCATCAGGGTGCTTATCAAGTTCGTTTATGTAAGGATGGACGATGGACCACAGTTCTGGTGGATGACCTTTTGCCTTGTGATAAAAGGGGTCATCTAGTTTATTCACAGGTGCTTCATTATAATTATTCATTTTGAAATAAAAATTAAAATAATAATTTTTTTCTCTAAACATATTTCAAAATATATTTTCGAAAGTTTTTAAATTTAATATTTTATTTTTTATTATTCATACCAGTGGGGTGTGTCCCAAAAATTCTATAGATGCGGCGCATCCCTAAATTTCAAAACTTTAAGGCTATTTTCATACCGTGATACAGAGTATATTAGAATCTCGTTAAACTTTATTTTTTTTTTGTTACATGATTATGAATATTATGATACGTACGATCTTTTGATGGTTCATCTTCATCTATTAAAAGAATTAAAACAATTACCAGAAGTAGCCAAAGGGAAATTAGAATATCTGCTTATTTTTAATATCAACTGAAAAAGTCTAATGTTATACATATTTGAAAAAATAAAAAAAATTCTATCATCTGTTTCAAGGGTCAAGGGTTGTTTTTTGGATAGCACCCCCTGATCACCATCCGCCACTGATACATATCTACCTAACAAGTATACAAATGAATTCAAAAAAACCATTTGGCATGAATTGCTAGTTTTTCAATACTAAAAATTGAGCTTCAAATAAAAAGAAAAATTTAATTTTTTATATCTTCTCTATTTTATCAACGTTTCATACCCTAGCCCAGTTGTCATTTTCCAAACTAACAGATTTCCATTAAAATAATTAATATTGACCCTTCGTATACATAAAAGCAAAATAATAAATAAAACAATTGATAATTATTTATAAATATTATTGTTAATGAATAATAAATTTTCTGCCAGCTCTAGCTCTGCAGGGAATGCAATAAGACCTACTATGTTCATTTAACATATTTTGCTTCCCCAACAATTTCCAAAACAAATTATACATTAGTTGTGAATATATGCATGCAGTTTTTTCTCAATAAGTTGATTGATATGTTACTCATTCACTCCTTCCCGCTTTTTTCTATATTTCTTATTATTATGATAAATGTGTTTATTTATAAAAATTGCATAAAATATAGAACTACTTTCCCTCCCATCCAAATCATTTTCTGTCGACTCCCATGGTGATCAATTTAATTGGTAGTTTTGGAGAAAACCCAATTCTCTATGAGAAATGTCTTGAATGAACTGTAATTGCTTTAGCTGTTTTGTCGGGTTGAAAAACAATCATTTTACTATAATAATAATCTGTAATACAATTAATTTTGAAACCACAGTAACCTCTTTTTTATTAAAAAGTGAAAAGGGCCTTTAAGCAATTTCAGAATCAATTTTTCTTTGAAAATCTTTAGAATTAAAAAATGTATACAAGAAAATATTTCTTTTGTTCAAAATATGTAATTACTTTCCTTTATTACCTTTAAAATTAAAATCATTTTAATTCTTTGTTAAAGGCCAAACGAAAACAACTCTGGGTTCCTCTTATTGAAAAAGCTGTTGCCAAAATCCATGGATGTTATGAAGCTCTAGTATCTGGACGCGCAATTGAAGGTCTAGCAACCCTTACAGGACAGCCTTGCGAGAGTGTTCCTCTACAGCCAAGTTCTTTACCCAGTGAAGACGAACTTGATCGAGATTTGATTTGGGTTCAACTTCTTAGCTCTCGTCAAGCAAGATTTTTAATGGGTGCATCGTGTGGAGGTGGCAATATGAAGGTTGATGAAGAAGAATATCAAAGAAAGGGGCTAAGACCTAGGTAAGTTTATTTATTATTAACAAAAAAAATTAGATAAAATAGCAACACCTTACAATTTCTTATTATCTCCTTAAAAGTTATTTATTTATTTTGAGTGCACCCCCCCCCCCCCCCCACTTCCCGTAAATTTCGGAAGATAAATTACATTTTCTCATGCATTTGAGCACACTGAGTAAGAATCCACGAATATAATAGTCTTTTCAGGAGCAAATTTGTGGTTCAGATCGATTTATTAAAAAAAAATCCAATTAAAAAATGTCTAATCCTGTTCGGTTAGGATTATATTCGGTTCGGCACGATTGTTTCGTTGGGGTCATTTCTCTTCGGCTGGGTTTTCATAGACCGAGGGGCAGTGAGTGTGCTTACCCAAACAGAACAACCGAGCTGAACCGAATATAATCTAACCGAACGAGACTTGGAGGGATCTAAGGCGAAAGCCCCTGGAGTCCACCAAACCCCTGCCCAACTGAATTGAGACCCATTAGGCTAATGTGAGTATAATCTGACTGAAGAACTCTACGGATAAGCATTTTCAGAGTCTAATATCAAGAAAAACCACACTGTCTCACTATGATATCGCTTAATAAATTTTTTTTGTCTTTTCCATCTAAAGAAGGAGACAAAAACAAAAACTCCTTTCTAGTTATCACCTAGAATCTGATTTAATTTTTCTGAATAAATTTTAAACGGTTGGTTTTATAAACATTCATTATTTATTCTAAGATTCTTCCAAAACTTAAATAGTGACTTATGTAGAATTTAATTTTATAAATTAAAAGGTTTATTTAGTCACATAAAATAAATAAATAGAGTAATTTTAGTCAATTAACATTATTTAATTGATAGATTTACTAAACAGTTTTGATCGCCCCTGGTACACCATCTTCAGTAGTACTTCAAATTGAAACATTTTATAAAATTTATTTATACAATTACACAAAAACAAATACCATAACATTTTACATTCATACATACAATTTCTTTCAAGATTTGGAATTTGTCACTCTCCATATTATTCTCAATTTATTAACATGGATATTTCAATAATTTTCAATAAATAAATAATTTATAAACACTCAACATTGATTTTAGAATCTGAATTGAACGGATGATCAATTCATTATTTATATGATTTTTTTTTCAGACATGCTTATTCTGTATTAGACGTTAGGGATCTTTTGGGAAATCGACTTTTAAGATTGCGAAATCCTTGGGGACATTATTCGTGGAAAGGAGATTGGAGCGACGATTCACCAATCTGGACACCTCAGTTACGTGAAAAATTAATGCCACACGGGGCGAAGGATGGAGTCTTTTGGATTTCATTTGAAGATGTTCTAAAGTAAGAAATATTTGATCTCTTATATAGTTTTAATCAGCCATTAGGCTTGAGTGTAGTGTGTCTGTGAAAGTAATTCTTGATCCAATTTTACCAAAATCATATGCTTGCTTCAAACTAAAATTTTTATTTCAGATATTTTGATTGCATCGATATCTGTAAAGTGCGTTCAGGATGGAGTGAAGTACGACTGCGTGGTACATTGCCTCCTTTATCTTCTATCGAGCATTTAAGTTGTGTGCTGCTTACAGTTCTTGAGCCTACAGAAGCGGAGTTTACATTATTTCAAGAAGGCCAAAGGTAAAAACAGTTTTAACAAGTCGTTTGGATTTTAAAAACTTAAGAAATTTTTCTTTGAATACCCATCCTTCTCTGTTATAAAGGGTATCGTATCCCAATAAGCGTCATACAATTCTGAAATGAAAAAAATCAGATTTAAAATTAATTTAATTTAATTTCTTAATTTCACAAAAGATATCAAACGTTAAAAATAATATTGGATCATTAGTTTAAGTTTGATTAACATTGATTCGTCATCCGATGATACGTCGATTCGAAATAGATTGTAAATGAATTTTGACTGGAATCTTTTGTACGGAATCTTCAATTACTTAAGGTAGTTCTTTCACAAATGCAAAAATTCAAGAAGTTTTTGAAACTTGGAATATAAGTCATTAAAAGCATAATACACATATTGTTAAAATTTGAGGACGATTTACCACACCAAACATGAAATAATTGCAATTAAAAATGTCATTTTTAACATAGGGTAGATGGGGAAAGGGTGGGGATATGATCATTATTTTATTTTTTTTTCATTGAAGGACTTTCACAATCTTGATGAAAAACTAATATTTGTTAGAATAATATATTCGGAGTAACTTAAAAAAAATTGAAATTATTTACCACGTAGTTTTGATAAAAAACAAAAAAAACATATTTGGGCGATTATTTTTAGTGGAGGGGATATAAGCACAATGGCTTGGAAACGATCCGGTTAGTATGCGTGTATCCATATAGAGATTTCGTAGTGTGAGTGGACAGTCACGTTAAAAAAACATAACCTAAAATTTTAGTTCCGTTCATATTTATAGAGTGGTTACGAGGCTAAAACTTTTTGTGTGGATTGTCGCGAAAGAACCTCCTTAATATTCATCAGATTGAAAAGTTAAAATATTTTTAGATTTTTTAGATGTGGTGTTTTTTGTAACCTTTCTTTTTGACACTTTCTGATAATTATTATTTACTTAGGATGTAAATTGGTGACTCGAACTAGTAATAATGATTAATAATAATAATATAATTATAAAAAAACAAATTTGACAAATCTTCATTACCATCACTGACAACTTTTACTTAAGTCCGAAAAAATAAAATATCGAATATATGAGATTGCCAATGTTGTAGATCTGTAAAAAATCATCCGAATCGGATGTCGTGTGGCCGGATGACGGGATCATGCGAAACTAGCTTTACACTTTATTATTTAAATATTATCATCAGTGACGAGGCACCTTTTAACCTGAACGTTTTTCTTAATAAACAAAACTGCATTTTCTGGGCAATAAAAAAACCTTACAACTGCCAAATGCATCCACTAAAAGATACAATTGGTGCAGTTTTCCAGCATACATAGGAAGACGGGCGAATTTTTTTAAAGTTGAAATTAGCAATGCATTTTTCATCAATCGCAAGATGATTACCAATGTTTTGTGGCACCAAATGGATAACTTCGCCATGATTAACCGATTTAACTCCACTAGATTTTTTTCTATGGGGTTTTACGAAATCCAGATCATTCAACAAACAACATTCGAGAGGTATAATTGGCACCTCAATTATGTCACAGTTTTATGAAGAATTGGATAAAAATAATTCCAGCAACCCAGAAGAGCAGTGACGGCTATTCAGCAGATCAAATTAGAAAAGTGCCGGACCACTTCATTCGCCAATACGTATATCCCCATGACTTCAAGGAACTGGAACTCTCTCCCAGCCTCCATCTTTCCCAGCACTTATAATCTTCAAACCTTCAAACCCCGAGTGCATAAACACCTACGTTTACACTCCTTCACTTAGGTCCGGTTGTATGATCGCAAGTAAATGCTTTTTACCACTAACCAAGGTAGATGGTAAATGGAGCCACTAGGATGGCCAATCAGATGACAGCCACTGAATGTACCTGTCATCAGATTGGCCATCCCAGTGGCTCCATTTACCATCTACCTTGGTTAGTGGTAAAAAGCATTTACTTTGCGACATACAACCGGGCCTTAATCAACTTTCCCTTCTCTTCGGTAATGCAAGGGTCTTTCGAGATCCATAGGGGCTGCATCTTTACTGGTGCACCCCTTCTTGCATTCGATTGCATTAAAAAAAATATATATATATATTTTGGTGTGCACTAAGAATATAATTAGAATTTAGGATATACCAGGGGTAGGCATTAACTAGTTACAAATACTCCAATTTCTTGGGTTGTTTACTAACTTATAACTGTAACTAGTTCCTCAAAATGAAACGATGAAATTGCCTAAACATTTTCGATATGCTGTTCTCACATTGTACCTTGTGGCAACAACTGATTTTACAAATGCTTTAAGAAATTCTCCTGGTTCCAAATTTTATTACTCTAATTTAATTAAATTAGAATTTAACATTTTTAGAAAACCCACCTTTACTGACACGATTATCCCCTTTTCTTCTAACCATTCGACAAATACTAAATTTTCTGCTTTTTATTCAATGATCAATAGATTAATCTTAACCCCTCATAGCAATACAAACTTTAATAATGAACTAGATACCATTTATAATATAGCATATAATAATGGATATAGTAAGGAAATTATTAAAAAAATATTTATCAAAATTAATAAAAAACACACGCTTTCGCAATTACATTCACTCACAATCGAATCTGAAAAAATCTATAAAAGAATCCCCTTTATTTCTAAACATATAACCTATCCATTAACAAATCATCATCATTGAGTATACAGTCCTAAGACTGGTTTGATGCAACAATCCGTCTCCACTCGACTCTGTCCCCCGCCAGCTGTTTAACCTCTCTAAATGTCTGGCATCCCATATCCCCAATTATTTGGTTGAAATATTCTAATCTGGGTCTTCCCCTTCCCCTTTCTTTCCCACCTCCCCTCCAAGATATCCCTAAGCAGTCCCCCATGTCTCAGTGTGTTCCCCATCATCTGACCTCTTCTCTTCTTCAGACTCTTCCACAAGGTACTTCTTTCTCCGATTCTTCCAAGAACTTCTTCATTTGTAATTTTATCCATCCATTTGATATTCATCATTCTTCTTGTAGCACCACATTTCGAAAGCCTCCAATCTCTTTCTCTCCGCTTTTCCAATTGTCCAGGTTTCACACCCGTACATGGCTATGCTCCATACATATGTCTTCAATAGCAACTTCCTGTTTGCTAAGCTGATTGAGGAGGAGCATAGTAGTTTTTGTTTTGAATTAAACCCCATTTTTGCTTGGGCAATTCTTGATTTAATTTCGTTTTTGCTCCTCCCATCCCATGTTATTTTACTTCCTAGGTAGCGGAATACCTTAACTCCTTCTAGGTTTTCTTGGTTAATTTTGATGCATTCCTGTCTCGTTTGTTCTTTTTTTGTACATACTAGGACCTTGGTTTTATTCCTGTTTATTTTCATTTTGATTTATTCTATTAGGATTTGGTTAATTCCATTCAAGGCGTCCTCTAATTTTTTTTATTGCTTCCTAGAAGGGCAATGTCATCGGCAAATCTTAACATAGCGATCTTTTGACCTTGGATTTCTATACCTGTATCAAAATTGATTAACAAATATTCTCAGGAAATATGGAATCACTCCATATAATATAAATAATTTATCCTCTCAATTAATAAATGACAAAATTGATAAAATAAATAGATCTGGTGTATACAAATTAAATTGCAACAATTGCGATGCAAATTATATTGGACAAACTGGACGATCTTTCAAAAAACGGCATAAAGAACATTTAGCTTCCCACAGACAATAAGAAATCAACCCATAAATCCAGATTCCACTTCCGCATTTGCTAATCATCTATATTCTTTAGATCACTCACCTTCACCTACTAATCCCACCCCTATTCATTTCGAAAGAAAAGGATTAAGATTGGATCTTCTTGAATCCGTGGATAAATAAAATATGCCTTGTCGAACGATGAAAATATTATCAATAATCAACTTGATGTAAAACAAAATATAATAATTGACCTATTAATAACAAAGCCAAAAATTTATTCCCAGCGTAGAGACATAAGTCAATGAACTTCTAACTTTTCTTTTATCTATCCACACCTATGTCAATAAACCCCTACCCAACCTGATATTTTCACTTAACAATAGCCTAAGAGAAAGTGTCCTTTAAAATAATTCAAACATTCTTTCCCTCTGTTCAATAAACATATATATAACCTGTTATTCAATAAGTTGAATTAGTTACTTTCTGTACTTCCTGAAGATGGTTGATAGCCCGAAATATATATATTGAAAAAGAAAATTTTTTTTACATCTTTTAATTTTTTAATTTTAATGTGAAATAAGTGACCAAGAATCCTTAACTCATAGTAAATCAATATTGAATATAATATTTATTTACTCTTATCTTTACTTTTAGTATTGGTCACTAATCTTATACTCACCGTTTGAATTGAGTACAATTCAAATTTAACTAACTACACATGAAAATAAAAATATATTGATTTCAAGTAAAAAAAATAATTACTAAATTAAAATAAAAATTTGGCTAAATGGGCATATGATTCCCTAAGACAAGGTAAAATACAAAAAAAATAATTTTAAATATTATTCTACAGAAACTCGGAAAAATCTCAACGTTCCCAACTCGATCTATGCGTTGTTATGTTCCGCACACGTTCTCCTGCTGCACCTGAAGTGGGACGCCTTATAGAACATAGCAAACGACAAGTCCGCGGTTTTGTGGGCTGTCATAAAATGCTTGAACGAGATCTTTACATTGTTGTATGTCTTGCTTTTAATCATTGGCATACAGGTAAGATGTTTTTTTTTGTCAGAGTTTATTCAAAATAAACATTTATATGTATTTTAATATATCCAAAATTAAAATATTCTTGATTCGAACGCTTTATAACATCACAATTAATCATTCTCTTCCTCAATCTTGCATAATTATAGAGTTATACATATAAAAAAAGCATGTTGCAGTCATGTAATTGTCATCTGTTTTCTTTCTTTGATTTTAATTTTAATTTTATTGTACATTACATAAAATGTTAATTTTGTGAATGGTATGGAGACGACAGTTTACTTTGTTTTAATATCTGAAGATGGGTTCAACTAGACCCGAAATATGTCTTAGACAATAAAAATTTTAAATAAATTTATAATTTTCTCATTAATATATCAAAGAATAATTAACATATTAACGAGAATTGTTTTTGATCGCGCTTTTTAAACAAGATATATATCGCGAGACTACTGCTTGTTGAAGCTATTGGAGTCTCAAGTCTGAACCAAGAGAGAATGAAAAAGATGTGATCCATTTAGCTATAATCCAACGTCATTTCGCGTTTAGCCCGCATGACGTTTTTTATATCAAACACTGATATGAACCACCAAATGAATTTGAAATCTGAGATGTTATATATTCAATCTCCCAGTCCAGCGCGCTAGATCTGTTAACACATATATTAGGTGTTTGCTATTAATTAATCATAAGTTTCCTGTATTTGATTCGATCGTGAATTGAAAGCAGATGATTTTTGTCAAATATTAAGTGAAAATAATATCTGAATTTATATATTTCTAACTTGAAATAATGAAGTTAAATAAATTTATAATTTTCTCATTAATATATCAAAGAATAATTAACATATTAATGAGAAAATTATAAATTTATTTAACTTCATTATTTTAAGTTAGAAATATATGTAGGCAATAAATAAATCGTGTTGATTTTTAAATAGTTTCATTTGCAACCAGACCTAACGGTCGACTGGCTTCTGCACTAAAGCCCTTTCAGCCAACAAACGTTTTATTGCAAAAGCCTTTCACCCTTTTCAGTACACAAAGACCATTCTCTTCTGAAACTTGAGAAAGTGAGTCTAAGGGAAAATCCCACTTTTTCCCACTACGTGATTATTCCAAATTCCACCTTAAACAATAATCTTTGTCAGTTTATATAAAGGCGATGGACACCCATCAAAAACGATATAAGCTACCCAACCTTCGAATCATAACGATCGACTTAGCAATTCCATCTCTCTAAAAACGAATCTCAACTCTTACTTTATTTAACCTATATATAAAAGCTATAATTTCTGCATTATTAAATATATTATTTAACCAAGTTGAAGTAGTTTTTATTACGAAATACACCCTAGACAACCAGTTCCGTTAATTAAAGAAGAACACGCCTGGGATTAGAGTAATCCGGTCCCACATATATAAATTCAGATATTATTTCAGATAATATTTGACAAAAATCACCTGCTTTTGATTCACGATCGAATCAAATACAGGAAACTTATGATTAATAAAAAAAATTTCGTTTTATTTACAATTTCAATTTTTTTTAATTATGCAAGATTGAGGAAGAGAATGATTAATTGTGATATTTTAATATAGGTATAATTGAGATACATAACTAAAACTAATTATGTATTTTCAGGTATTGATGATCCTGCAAACTATCCAGGCTACGTGTTGGCCATTCACAGCTCAAAACGAATACTTGTCGAACAAATTACTCCTCCCGCATATATTCTTGCTGATGCTATTATAAGTCTTACTCTTGCTAAAGGACAACGACATGAGGTAATACTTTTACCTAATATCAGTATTGTTGACAAAAGTATTTAAATTTTATAATTATAGCTATTCTAAATATACATATTTCTACATGTGTTATCTTTCTATTGATGTCTCATTCAGGAAAAAATAGTATTGATTTAATGTAAAAATAGATTTGATTAAAATTTTTCTTTTTTAAAATATACATATAAAATGGAAAACATATTTTGTAAGGTGACAGTTGTCATCAAAACGAGGAAAAAAATCAAATAAATATGTGTTCTAAAACAAATACCTTTTGAGATATATAGTATGAGCCAGAGCTCATTATTACTATATGAGGACTTAAGTACTTTAAATTCATTGGAATACACTTGTAGTATATAGTGCATCTTTCAGCCCCTTATCTTAGATCAGTGATTCTCAACCGGGGGTCCGCAAGTACCTACCTTACTAAATATCTGTTACCACAAAGTAATTTAAAAAAAAATCACAAACTAAACAAATATAAATTAGTTTGTGAAAATATTCAAAAAATTTCTATTCGTATTTTTAATTAATAGTGAGACATCTGATGGTTTTATAAAAGCAAGTGGAGTAGATTCTCGTCTTTTCAAGGTTTTGTGTGAAGAAATGGGTTCTTTGCATACTTTGCTTCTTCTGCATACTAACATAGGTTGGTTATCCCGGGGAAAAGTTCTGACACGACTCATTAATATGCGATCAGAAGTACAACACATTTTAATAGAAAAAAAGTCAAATTTAGGTACATATTTTGACGATCCAAATTGGGTGATAAAACATATATACCTCAATGACATATTTTCCATTCTTAATGAATTGAACCTTTCATTGCAAGGACGGCAAAGTAATATATTTGTTATAACAAAATTGAAGTCTTTAGGAAAAAATTACAAACATGGCAAAAAAGAATTCATAGAGGGATTTATGATATGTCCCCGTTTTATTGTCAATTAATGAATGATGAGGAAATAATATTTGATAAGAAAAAAATGATTCTAACATTTTCAGAAGAAATTTTGTTACAGTATTTAAAAATAAGCATATTAATCTAAGCATAGTATAATTATGCCAACCTTTTTACTTTCCACGATTTAAAGTTTTAATTGGGGGTCCGCCAAGTTCAACATACTTTGCAGGGGGTCCCTGTTAATAAAAGGTTGAGAAACACTGACTTAGACGCACTTTTTGAAACAATTTCACATGGTGACAGAATGTACTGACAGAATTAGCCGTAGTGTTTACTGCTAAATACAACAATGCCTATAAGTTGTGGCCCCATACCTAAAAATAGAAGAGATTATAGACCGGCAAACGAACAGGCCAACTATATAGGACTTGGCGGTTTTAAAACAAACAAACAAACAATAATTCGGAAACTAGATTTAAATATTAGAATTCAAATGTAAAACTTAATTTTATTAAATGATTAAAGAGATTAATCATATGAAAATATGAAAACTTTGATGATTTATTTTTTACTTTATGAAATATTTTCAATTTTGGAATACATATTGTCGAATGAAAGAAAAGCTTTTATAAATTATGTTGTAGCGCAGCCGTACAATCTTATCTTATTTACCGAATTAGCGAATAGATTCTTTGTTTGATAAAATTTTTTATTATGTATTAGTTTGAAAGAAATAAAGGATTTTCTGCTGTATAAACTTATTTCAATACAATTTCGAAAATCGAAACAAGAAACACTAATCGGAACGTATTAGTTGACATATTTTATTTTTAAATATTATTTTTTAAGAAAAAATAGATTATGTATGGGTGTTAGTAATTATTTTTTATTTAATTTTATTTAAAATATATTTTTTCTCATAGTTGTGTAATAATTCTATCTTTCTATTAGGTTTTTTTTAAGTTTTTAGTCAACAACTTATGAAATAATTGTAGAATAAATTGAATTTCCATTTACTTTGAACTTTATTTTTTCTTAATAGGGACGTGAGGGAATGACTGCTTATTATTTGACGAAAGGATGGGCAGGACTCGTTGTGATGGTTGAAAATCGTCATGAAAAGAAGTGGATTCACGTTAAATGTGATTGTCAAGAAAGTTATAATGTGGTATCAACTCGTGGGGAATTGAAAACTGTCGATTCCGTACCTCCATTGAATAGGTAAATATGATAAAAGGAAAGATTATATCTATTCCGATCAAATTTTTATTTATTTATTTCATTTAAATAATTACTTATTTTAAAGTAGACATACACTATTTTTTTCCATCGCCATAATCAACTATTACCTGCTGTTTTACTCCTGTTTCATATTCTAAGAAGAAATAAATAAATGCATTCATTATCAGAATGGGGTTCTTGTTTATAATTTTTTATTGACAATTAATGCTTCTTTCTGGTTAAAGAACACCCCTGGAAAATATTTTTTTAATGCAGTTACTTATATTAAAGCTATATAAGGAATTAAAGTTTAAATAGATGGTGGCCACCGAAAAACATGGAGTGCCGTTTGAAAGCCTGCATCATAGAGTAATATAGAGTGGAAGGCTCCATAAGGAGCCAATGTATTTCAGCGTATACGAGTTACAGGGCTCTCTGGCGGTTCGGAATGGGCAATAAAATGGCGGGAACCACTCTCTTTAGCTCTATAATTAAATTATTAAAGAATTAACATATAAAAATCAAAGAAATAAATTACTAGTTAATTTTATATAGGGTACTTACATTTCAGGATATTTAGGTCGTTTAAAAAATGTATGTTCTTATCTGATTTTGTGTCGCGAAAGCAACCTTTCACAAAACATTGACGTCGAGAACTATGCATATTTAATAATATTTTAATCCATAAATTTGTACGTGGAAAATTTTCTAAATGAACGTTTAGCACAAAGCCTGTATGAATCTTTTATCTATGACAAAGGCTTTGAATGTCCTATGACTATGGTCTTAAGGACCAAGAATAATGTTCTCCGAGCCGCTAGAGAGCGCTTTTCGCTATTCGGTAGCCTTCCACTCTATATTACTCTATGGCCTCTGCATGATGTAGAAACTTTTCCAGCTCGGCAAAAATAACCAATGGGAACCAAGTGAAGGGCCCTTGACGAAGCTTCTAACGTGACACCACCCAGGAAGCATTTTCGTCTAATGTTATTTTTGAAAAGCCATAGGTGAATTTTAAATGCTAGAAATATTTTTTTTTTTTTTTTGAAAAGTAAAAAAAAATATTCGACGTCTCTTAGTGGAATAAAGGATATACTTTTTTAAATTTTGAATAAAAAATAAATTTCATGCAAGAAGCCAATTAAAAAATTAAATAAGCCGGGCAAATGAGAGTCCGAATGCATAACTAGAATATTATGAAAAGGAAAGATTATATTTAAAAAATGCAAATCTTTTATAAAACAATCTTGAAAACGTTTATTTTTAAACTAGACGTTTCAGGAATTCTCCCTTTATCAATAGAATTTTTTGTAAAAATTGAAAAAAAAAGAATCTCGGTTCCATGACAATTTGCTTACAGTTTTTACAATATCAGTGATTAATTTGTTTCATTATAAAAACAGTTTCATTGCCTTAAAAATATTTAATATTCTGAAAAAAAAGCATTATTAAATATATTGAAAAGAAAAAAAACTTATTGATTGTTTTTTAAAAATTTAAAAAATACAAATCTTTTATAAGATTATATCTATTCCGATCAGATTTTTATTAATTTATTTAATTTAAATAACTACTTGCGAAATATTTGTGATATCAAATTTGTTTTTATTTCTCGTTGATAAGGAGAGAATGAGTAAATTTTGGAATTTTTTAAGTTTAGCCACTTCTGAATGTCGACAGGTAAAACAAATCACCAAAAACTGGCCACTTTGTGCCTCTCTCACATCATCATTTTAAAGTGAAGCGAGATCTTTACAGAGATACCTCATACCATAATAAAAAAATATTTTTTGGAAAATTCACCCCTCCGTCCCGAAAAAATCATTCGATTAAAATTTTAATACACTGTTTGAGTTTGGAGAAAATAAGTATATAAAACTTGTAAATTTCAAATTTGTATACTTTTTATTTTACTAGCTAAATGCTCTGACAGACATACATTGCAGCAACAAAGAGGGTCCAGTTTTACATTTTACGCATTTTTTTAAGGTAGTTGTTTCACCATATGGGTTTTCTTAGGATTTTTTTGAAATTTAGACAGATTATTATTTAAATACTTCTGCATCGATTGGTGGGAAAACGAAATTTATGAACAATATAGTTCCGGAGATATTAAATTCCAAAGATAGAGTTTTTCAGACTCTTATACATTGCACTTTACGGGATATCGGAAAGTTTACATACATATTTAATTATAATTAAGAAACCCTTCTTACCATTTTTATAAAAAACTAAACCAACATTAAACAATAGCCAATACATATTTTAAGACAATTTTGATTCATAGTTACAACACAGTTTCTGAGATATAATTAATAAATAATGAAAAATTTACACTAAAACAAGCTGGCAACAAAGCATGTATTTAACCTAAAAAGTGGGTTAACTTTAGTACTTTTTTGACGTTTTTTCGCTTCTGCCATTGTCGCAACAGCTTTCAATCGCTTATTAAGAACTTTTTGTTTTATGAATCTCCCTTTATAATGTACTTTATCTGAAATTTCTATGATAAAATATATACAAGCTCGGACAGTGTTGTCAGATTTGTCAAACTAGCACGGGATTGGCTAGTAGTGGTACATAAACAGCAAAAAGTTTTAGACTTATGAATTATGAATCCTTATTGTCTGTTCTATATACTCTAGCATTAACTTTTTGCTAGTATTGTCGCGAAACAACTACCTTAAGCAAAAATAAATCTTGATAAATTCCTTGAAAAATATTTTATACATAGCCTCATTAAAAAACCGCCCTTTATAGCCCTGAAGATGATCAAATAAAAGATCAAAAGCAAGGAAATTAACAATTATTTTTGACCAAAAACCTGATACTTCCTCAAAATCTTTTTAATATTAATCTCTAGTATATAACAATTTAAATATATTTCAACTAATTCTATTGAATTTTCCAACAGACAAGTAATTATCGTACTAACGCAACTCGAGGGCAGCGGAGGATTTTCAATCGCTCACCGCCTTACACATAGACTCGCCAACTCAGAAGGTCTTCATGATTGGGGTCCTCCGAATACAAACCATTTTCCTTTAATCGACAAACAAGTAGAAGGACTTCACTCTCCTCGTCTTATTACATAACCTAAAGCAATTATTGTTAAACTGATTTATTCATCTTTCAACTTCTTCAACGACTTTATTATGTAGGTCTACTATTGTTATATTAAGTCCGATAGACTATTTTTTCATTATCTAAAAAGGCCTCATTTATTGAAATATTTTTTTAAAAATTATTTATCGAAGTTACTCCTAAAAGGATATTTTAATTTGATTTAATTAAAATGTTAAATCTCTTATTAGAGATAGGTACTAAAAGAATGGAAAGAATCTCTCATCGATCTGATTAATTTAATTAAGAATATGTGATGCAGGGTATGATATTACAATAATAATTCTCTATTTATATGTCTGTTAATTTTAAATTAATTCTGGCTAAGCCTGGAATTTATCTAATGAAAAATTCTCTTGTTTGTTATTAATAATAATTTCAAATTTTACTAAACCTAGTTCTCAGTTGAAATGAGAAAATGCTCTTCGGTTTCAACAAAAGAATATTGTAAATATATAAATATATATAAATGAAAGGAAGTATAATTGCACTTAATGATCGCTCATTGCGCTCACTTGTGCATTTGTGATTTACCTTAGTGGTGAACGAACCAAGTCATTGTGATCACTTTTAGTAAATATTGTAGAAGTATTGAAGTAGCCAGTTGAAACACGGTCCAGCCTATAATAATGCAACTTTTGATAAAAATCGTCACATTATTTAATGTCTTTATTTATTTCTCATCTTTTTCATTTGGAAATTATTGATTGTTTTTAATATTGCTTCCACATTCGAATTTAAATAGTGCTCTGGTGAAAAGCTATTTCAAGTGTCTTGATCAAGTAGCAATGACTTTTAAGTAGCACACATCTTGATAATTTAACTATTGAATGTTAATATTTGTTTAGTAGAAAATAAAGGTGTTCAGTTACTCAACGATGTAATGGTTGCACTAGAAATCAGCACCATACAAAGGCACGTTTAACATTAGCAAACAACCAAATAAAGCATTAACACATTTTTCAATTTGTTTATATTTTTAAATATCTGAATCTAAATTTTCTATTTGACTCTTTCCTGGTCAGATTGATGATCTGGAAGATTTTTTCAGGACTGACCACCTATGGGGAAATTAGAAAATTACAAAATATTATTTCTAATTGAAAGTAATGGAAGGCAGTCCAGAGGTGGTGAGGAAAGAAAAAAATTAACACATATAAAATAAGGTGTAATTTATTGGAATCCTTCCTCCTTTCCTTTCAAACCGACGTTTCGGAGGATTTTTCCCTCCTTCTTCAGGGTTTTCAGCAGGGTCAATCGAATGAAACAAATAAAATGTTTCCTTCTTCTCTCCACAGTAGTGTTCAAAAACTTTCTTCATTTTTAACAAAAATTAATTAATTAAGAAAAGAAGAGAAAAAAAATTTTTTGTCTTTCTATGCCTTTTTGTTAAAAATGAAGAAAGTTTTTGAACACTATCTGTGGAGAGAAGAAGGAACATTTTATTTGTTTCATTCATTGACCCTATGAAACCCTGAAGGAGGGAAAAAATCCTCCGAAACGTCGGTTTGAAAGGAAAGGAGGAAGGATTCCAATAAATGTACACCTTATTTTATATGTGTTAATTTTTCTTTCCTCACTACCTCTGGGCTGCCTTCCATTACTTTCAATTAAAATTTCTACCAGTCCGTCTCTCTCCAGAGAAAATTTCGTTGCAAAAAAATATTATTTCTATTTTGAATATAATAGTAAAATTTATAAATAAATAACAAACAACTGATAAGTGTGTCTTGGATTTCAAAAAAGCTTTCTCCGATGACGCATATTTCTTGAAACTCGAGTCAGTGCGAGATCAGATCACACCGCAAGCATTAAATTTTCATTTTAAAGAAAAAGTGCTTCACCAGACTCCGTTCAGTGAAGTAAAACAAAAGGCAGGCAGTATGAAAATTAATTACATTTTTGAAGGAGCCACTGTCCGCCCGAGAATCGAACCTGAGTGTCATATTCACTTACCCGCTGGTTGAAAGGCTCAACCTTCGAGATAATACTCCTTCAATATATATACCTATATATAAATAATATTAATTAGATAAGACTATTTATTATATGCTCTGGGGATAATCCTCTAGAGCAAAAAATAAAATACAATATTTATAAAACATATTCTCACTCACTAGGTTGAATATTATTAAGTATACAAATTTCATTTTGAAAAAAAAGAAGTTACAAACATTAAAACAATACAATAACAATTTTTACTCACTTATAACTATAGTGAACAATTTAAGATATACATATAATAATATTATAATACCATAAATTGAACAAATATATCACACAACACACCCTAACTTTGATTGGATAACAAAAAATCATAATAACTAGTCTTAAAATTAGCAAATGATCTCGAATTCTTGATTTCATTTGGTATGCTATTCCAATGTCTTGTGGAGTTTTTTAAAAACAAGTTTTTCTTATAAATATGAATGTCCTCTATCAAGAAACAGGGGGGCTAAAAGTATATAGTAAAATAGTAAAGGAAAATGTTACTTTTCGGCAATTTTAACTAATTCATAATAAGGGGTTATATTTATGTTCGTTTATTAGGACATTAAATATGCATCTTACTCAGGGGTTCAGAAGGCGAGAGAGCTAGCAAATGAACAATAATAAAAAGTCTGAAGAAATAAAGAGAGAGAAATTTTACTTAAGGCCCTTTGCCACTCGTTTCTAAAATTCTCTGTACTTGTATATAAAAACGCGAATATTAATTAAGTTGAAAAAATCACGGCATAACTATTCTACGAGGATAAGTCAAAAATTACATACACTTTTCGTTCTACAACTTTATTAAACTAAGATATGTGTACAACAGATACATTATTTTTCGATATAGTCTCCAACTTTAGCAATGCACTTGGTCCAGCAAGCCACAAGCTTCCGGATGCCTTCCTGGTAGAAGGTTTTCGGTTGGTCATGAAGCCACTTTTGCACCGCATCACGAACGTCCATGTCTGAGGCAAATCGACGACCTCTCAAAGCTTCCTTGAGAGGTCCAAAAAGATGAAATTCTGAGGGAGCAAGATTTGGGCTGTAGGGAGGCTGTTCCAGGGTCTCAAAGTTGACGGTCGTCCAGCTCCATCTTTTTGTGTTACGCTCGTTCGGCCAATTTTAAACATTTCGATCCATAAAAATCGCTTTTACTAGATAAAGCACTTTTCTCGTATTGTGACAAAAGTCTCTGGTGAATTTCGGCACCTTTCACACCCTCTGACCACTTATCGTTGCTCCTCTTTGGTGCAATCTGATAGCGGAGCTAACATGCTTATGCTGTTGTAGCTAGACGACAACTGATGCGATCGTGATTAAATTCCTCGCACGTGACCACAGATGCGCCAACTCAACGCATGCGCATGCGGCCGCCTCCTATCTTGTTTAATAAAGTTGTAGAACGAGGAGTGTAGGTAATTTTTGACTTCGTACATATATTATTTGTTAAAGGAGTTCTATCTCGAAGATTAAGTCCCTTGCGGGGCAAACGAATCTGGGACTCGGTTTCGATTCTTGAGGTGGCCGTGGATCCTTCAAAATGCAATTAAACATATCTAATTTTCATTCTTTGATATTGCATTTTTCTATACTTTACCATAGGGAGTATGGGGAAGTATTTTTTCTGTTAAATTTATATTTAATACAATCTACGCTAGAAAAAAACATTAAATAAAATATTTTTTTAATTGCTAATGATTTAAAAGATTTTAATTTTTTTTTTAATTTTACATTTATTTTTTTAATTTTTAAAAAGTCAGAACATATGGATGCAGTAAATTAAATGACAATTTAAAAGATAGACAAATTTTACATAAATAGTTATATTACAAGTATTTTAAACATTCCCTACTGTTCTTACTATTTCTTTTTTACATTTTTTTTGTATTCATGATGATAATTGATTATCAGAGTTGTAAAATTTGAAAGACCTTAAAAATGGTATTTTGCAATAGTGAATTGAATCTTTTTACAAAAAAGAAAATATTTAAAATTAAAAAAAAAAAAATCTTATTTAAAAATTAATAATAATAATAATTTAAAATATTTAATATTAGACTATTCCAGTATCCAAATTTAAACATCTCATGTTTATAAAAAATTGCGTTAAATTGTAGAATTTATTTTGTTAACATTTAACAAATTTATCATCAATTTAAATGTATATAATATATATATTCTTTTTTTTAAGGATAAATTTGTTAATATCTATCTAATTGTCTAATTAAGATAATCTATATTTCAAAATATCTTTTAAAAAAACAATTAATACATAACAGCTAACTAGTATTTTTTTGTAAATGTTAAAATTAGTTGTTTTTTGAAAGAGTAATTAAAAAATTTTCTTGTAAGAACAATTTGATGATAAAATTTAAGTAATTAAAAAATATCTATAATTTTATTTTATTATATTATTGTAGTATAAATTCATTATCTATGTAAATGTTGATTCAGGATGACGATGTTTTTTCGATATTTTAAATTTCTTTTTGAGGGAAATATACTAATTATATTTACAATTAAAAGAAATTGAAACATCAATTTATTATAGTAATTTTAACTTTCATTCACTCATAAATAAAATCTAACTGGTTATTTATATCCAATAGAGCTCCAGTAATTCATGCTAATTCGGACTGAGGGTACCTAGAATTACAAAAAACAAACAAACTGATTACACCCAAATAAGATCAAAACAAAGGTAAAGTTTAAACAAACGTTTAATGAGTATTATAAAAGGATAAATATTACATACTTGTCATAGATATTAAAATAACTGCCCACTCTTATTACTACGACCTTTCAATTGGCTTATTCTGCGATATGAGAACCCAATTTGATTGTCCATTCATGTCACTTTTATATCTTGGGGACTAAATCATATAAAAAAAAGCTTCACTCATTTCTTCATCGATTTTCGTTCATAAGACTAAATATTTGAGCACTTTATTTGACTCACACTCAAAAACACTAACTTAGGCTTACATATATAAGCCACACACTACACTTAAAAGTAATGAAAATATACAAAATAGTGAAAAATCAAACATTCACTTAATAAACACAACACGCATAACCGGCCAGAGCTTACTCGAGTCCCGGGTTGAATCTTATCCCTAATCTAGTCCCCCCTCTTATTAAATATTTTATCACTAATGTTTTTATTTTTATTTATTTATTTGATTCTTTTAAATAGATGACCTTTGGGCGTAGGTATTTACAATTATTTATAACAAACAACCCCCCCCCCCATTGCCCTTTTTCTTTCGGTCTGTCTGCCTAGTGTAAGAAGGACTCATCTTCTATTCCACATGTCCTGCATCTCTCTAGTTCTTTTCCCTTTCTTTTGATCACCCACATATTTTTCATACTTTCTGATGTTTCTTCCTTCAAATAATTTTCCTGTAGTATATCTTCTTCATTTCCTCCATTGAACGGACAGAATATATTTAATGTAATGCCTAATGCTCGTAATAAAATACAATAAAGGTCAAAATAATTTTTGTCGAATACCCCTGGTACCTTCAGAAGTACTGTCCTAGAACTAGTCTTTCTGCTTTCCCCTCTCAATGCTTTTGGAAACACTAATAAAACAGTTTAGGAGTAACGTACAGATTCGCGCACTAGGTATCTTTTCTTTGCTCAAACGGCCAGCCTGCCAGTGATTTAATTTTAACGTCTATGAGGCAACCGAGGGGTGATCCGCGATTGGAAGTAGGTGTACACCTCTTTGGAAGTATTTTGGAAGTACTTGGAAATATTTGAAAGTGCTTGGAAATATTTGGAAGTACTTGGAAATATTTGGAAGTGGAAGTAGGTGTACAGCATATTAGTTCGCGGTTCACCCCTCGGAGGCAACTTAAGACCCACTCGAAATTTACAGAATCTCAAACTACCCTGGCTTGAATTACCGTAGCTCTAATGTACATAATTAACAAAAAGAAAAATTACTGGACATGTTTCAATTATTATTATTATTTATTTATTTTTACAGAATCTCCATTCTTATAAATATTATTATTATTTTTTTGTGTGTGTTTTTAATATATTGTTATTTTCTAAATTCACTCATACCTCGCTCTACGGTCCTGGAAAGTCGGCCGCAAATCGAAATGCTGTATAACGAATTATTCATTTTCATATATACGTACAAATGAGACAGACATCCCGACTTTTTGGTCGTATATCGAAAGATTCTAGGCCGTAAATCGAAACTTAGTCATAATTTACACAAGCCCGTTAAAACGAAAACCCGTTTAGAGAGGTATTATTGCATATTTATCTAATTGTCCTCAAGGCTTAAGATAAATATTAATCATTATTACAAAGAGGTGCCATTTTGCACAATATTGTAAATTTTGTTCACTTTATTATATCTATAATGAATGTATTTTGCTCAAAAATATTTTAATTTAATTTTTAATAAAAATGAAACGATTTGTGTTTTCTAATTTTTTATATTTATAAATATTGAATTTTATTGTCCCCTTTATTTATATTTCAATATGAAAATTTTACACATTGTGATAATATTTTTAATTATTTGTATTATTATTATTAATTTATTTTTTAAGAACAATTCTCCGAACGATCTAAAAAAATTTTAATAGGTTATACTATTTAAAAAAAGCAAATCAAATTTTCTCTTTAATAGAATGAATACAAAATAAAAAAAAAACAAGATCAGAAAATCAGTAAACACTGCCAGAATTGCATTAATTAATTTTAAATTTAAGACCTGTTTAGATGTGCTTTTTATTTAAGCCTTTATTGTATACTAGTGTTTTCGAAACAAAGTATTCATGTATTAATAATTTTTTTGTTAATATACTCTTTATATGCCAATAGTGTTATTTAATTATATAAAATCCTTAAACTGTATAAAAATATATTTTTTTTAAGTAAGTAGATAAGGTAAAAAAAGCAAATTTTTTAAGCTCTCCATTGTTACAAAATTGTCGTAGGACTGGTCAATACCATAAGCTGCTATCAAAATGTCTTGTAACCTCAACAAACGCAGCGAAGTAACGTGGTCCAATCACCGTCGAAATAATCTGCTTCATGTCTAGCAACCGTTACCTGGAATGAGCCTGAAAAGCTCTTTATTTACAAGCGAGGATTCATAGATTAAAAGATAATACAAGATGGGGCAAAACTCCCAAGTCCCAACCAAGATTTGAAGATAAATTAAAGAAAAGTACTCTAGATACAAAAAATGTATTTTCACATGCTAAACTTACAACATAAAAGTCTAATATCCCAGGTGCTTTTGAAAATAATATGTATAATTGAATGTAATGGAAGGCAGCCCAGAGGTAGTGAGGAAAGAAAAAATGAACACATATCAAATAAAGTGTAATTTATTGGAATCCTTCCTCCTTTCCTTTCAAACCGACGTTTCGGAGGATTTTTCCCTCCTTCTTCAGGGTTTCAAAGGGTCAATGAATGAAACAAATAAAATGTTTCCTTCTTCTCTCCACAGTAGTGTTCAAAAACTTTCTCGGTCGGTTTGAAAGGAAAGGAGGAAGAATTCCAATAAATTACACCTTATTTGATATGTGTTAATTTTTTCTTTCCTCACTACCTCTGGACTGACTTCCATTACATTCAATTAAAATTTCTACCAGTCCGTCACTCTCCAGAGAAAATTTCGTTGTAAAAAAATATGTATAATATTGGCTAAGTTGTGTCCTCATTGTCCAAAAAGTGCTTCAAATAACTTGTGAAATTATTATTAACTTTTTTCGAGTATTTCTCGAGCATCTTTCTGGATGTGTAAATAAGCAAAACTTTCGTTATTGTAATCAAAATAACCCGAGGCTCATCCACCTCATAATGATCGTATCATAGTTTGATGAGCAATGGTGATCATCGGGTCTTCTTTTTTTGAAACAGTTGTCCATTTTTTGTATCCCGAGTACTATTTTTTTAATTCACCATGGTAGCATCTTTTCGACTTATGCAAACCGTATTCTCGCGCCTAGAAATGAGGCATTATCAATCTTGTATGCATTAAAGTTAAGTAAATTTTGAGAACTCGCATTTTATGGCATGGCCAAGTAGTAATCATTAAAAAATTTGCAGCCCCTTCTGAATCGAATCATTCTTCCTCGACCAGGTTTCACATCCGTACATATGGCAATTCTCCAAATATATCCTTAGCAACATCTTTCCATTTTCTAAGCTGATTGAGGAAGATCATAAAATTTTTTGCTTTGAATTAAACCCCATTTTAACTTGAGCATTTCTGGATTTAATTTTTTTTTTGCTCTTCCTTCACTCTATGTCATTACTTCCCAGATATTCGACTTCTTGAACTTTTTTTAATTTCTCTCGCCTTATTTTTATACTCTTCTTTCCTTGTAGAAACTAAGATGTCAATCTTTATTTTCATTTGGATACTCCCTACTAAAATTTGGTGTATTCTGTTGAAAGTATCCTTTTATTCGTTTTTTCCCTCGACTTTTTTTCCATAATATTTCCAAAGTAATATCAATAAATATTATAATGCATATTACAAATCATCATTTATTGAGTTGCAATAAGTTAATTATAGACAAAAAAAATAAGATAATTACTTGAATTTTTAGCTTTGTCTTAAAAAGAGTCTTTTATTTTTTTAAATAAATTTTCTCCTCCAGCGTTGTGGAGAATATTTTTCTTGTTAAACCTCTTAAATCCCTTTTCTCCTGGATCACCAGCTCTGGGCCTAGCCCCAGAAAATATCCTAGTTACGCCAATCCATAGAATTAATATTTTTACCCTGTACTTTATCCGGAATAGGAGCTTCAAGGACCAAAACATTGGCTGGACCCCCTTCCCCAAATCCCTATATTTTAAAATATCAAATTTGTTTTTAAATAAGTATCTTATATAGAGATGTAAAATATAATTTTGTTAAAATATCAAAAAAAAAAAATGCTTCCTTAGCCAGAAAGAATTCTAGTGTTTCCCTTATAGTTGATTTTTCGATTTTACTAGGAAAACAAAATTTAATTAATTATTAATTATTTAATTTATTTTTTGTTTGTTTAGACGCCTGATGAAGCCTAAATCAAATTGGCGAAACGTTGAGCAAATCGATGAGAATTGTTTCATTTTCTACTTTCCTGTCCAAATATCTGCTAATATACTTAATTCAATCAAATTTAATTTCAGCTCATTTCCTATATTAAAAAAAAGCTAGTTCGCAGTGCGTCCATCGTACCTCAAGGTCTCCCGGTGCATTATTTCCATCACTTGCGACGTATCTTATCTTGTCCAAAATATTTTCAAAGTACTTCTTATCTTCAAAAGTAGGTGAACGGGAGGGTGAACAAAAAAAATAATTAAAAATTTATTGACATAGCTAATTGATTGTCTTCAGGGCCGGCCCTACCATATGGCGAGCGGAGCGTCCGCTCCAGGCCCCAAGTCCCAGAGTGTGGTAAAAAAAAAAAATCGCTTTTCCATATTTTGATTGCTAGCGTGTGGCTAGTATGTGAATGACTTTAAGGTAGTTCTTTCACAAATGCAAAAATTCAACAAGTCGTTGAAACTTGGAATATAAGTCATTAAAAGCATAATACACATACTGTTAAAATTTGAAGACGATTTACCACACCAATCATGAAATAAGTGCAATTAAAAATGACATTTTTTTGCATAGGGTAGATAGGGAAAGGGTGGGATATGATAATTATTTTATTTTTTCATTGAAGGACTTTCACCATCTTGATGAAAAACTAATATTTGTTAGAATAATATATTTGGAGTAACTTAAAAAAAAATTGATATTATTTACCTCTTAATTTTAATAAAAAACACATATTTGGGCGATTATTTTTAGTGGAGGGATATAAGCACAATGGCTTGGAAACGATCCGGCAAGTATGTGTGTATCCATATAGAGATTTCGTTGGGTTAGTGGTACAGTTACGTTAAAAAAACAACCTAAAATTTTAGTTCCGTTCATATTTATAGAGTGGTTACGAGGCTAAAACTTTTTGTGTGGATTGTCGCGAAAGAACCTCCTTAAGACCGCAAGGCCCAAATCTTTACCAGGGGCGCCAAAGACCCAACTGGTATATGTATATTAGGGACAAGTAAGGGGTGTGCCATAATTGGGTCTCGCTCCATCCTAAAATTTGCCTCGGACCTGCCCATTGCCCTGAATGAATAATTTTCTTTGAATGCTTGCTAGTTTTAATTTATTTTTGGCGGGTTCATTCGTTGCTGACAGAAAACATATGACTTGGATTTTATTATCTGTTCAGTGTTCTTACACCAGTCAAACATGGCTCCTGCACTTGGCACCTCAGTTCGATTAGGTAACTCATTTTCCCTCTAAATCCATATATTATTTATATTTATTCAATTATAATTTCATTAGAAAATCTAATGACTTCTTAAATACATAATAAAGTCATATTTATTAATTATTACATACAATAAAGCCACTATCTCGTGATTACTTGACATTTGAAATGGTTTTTAAGCATATTTTAAAATAAAATATTTATTAATGAACCATTTTATTAATATGAATTAATTTTAATTCCTTTTCTTTCTTATTGATCCATCTATATTATATTCAAATGCATCTTTTTCTTTTACCGGTATATACTTTATATATAACAATTTTTCTATGATTAATTAAAATATTTATATAAGTCCAAAATAAATTATTATTATCTCTTATGTCTTATGTAAATATTTCTCTTTGAACAGTACAAAGGTTACCATCGCTTATCAAAAGAAGTTACTCTAACCAGGCGTTTCCTAAAATAACAACTCATTACACCATAGTACCCAGAGAATCGGACCCGAGATGGAAAGGTATTCTGACATTATATAATTTAATCATTTAATTAATCTTATTATTAATAAACGTTTATTTTCATCTATTAAAAAATAACATAAAACCAATTTTATTTATATTCAATTAGATAATATCAAATATATGTTTGAAAAAAAAAATTATAATATGAATTACATATACAGGGTGTTTCAGGAGGAATAGTAAATATTTTGGGATGTGGTAGTATAGACGAATTGCAATAAAAAATGCCATTTAACATCCAATTTTTATTGAGTACAGAAATACAGCTGAGTTCAATGCATTTTCGTTTCGTGTCTTTGTACACCGGTTGCTATAGGCGAATTTATCGAATGCCAGCAGTAGAGTGTTGATGTCCAAGTTGTGAAGTTGTGCTTTAGTTTACATTGAAGTTTTCATTGTGATTTGTTGGCCAAGTCTACTGTGCTGTAACGTGTAAACATTCCGCTCGTATTTACACTTGCTGAGTGTGCCGATATTGGGATAAATACTAACTGCTGTATCTCTGTACTCAATAAAAATTGGACACATGTTATATGACATTTTTTATTGCAATTAATCTATACTACCACCTCCTAAAATATTTACTATTCCTCCTGAAACACCCTGTATATACAGTGGTACCTCGGTATACGCCTGCTTTGGAATACACCCAATTCGGATTGCCTCATGTTTTGACGTGACAAATTTTGCTCGGTATACAACTTCTGTTCGGTATGCAACATCAATTTTTTGCCTGCATTTTGCGTCATTTTTGAATAATTTTCTCAAAGGAAAAATTAAATTCATAATCAATTATATTCGGAATTGACGTACAGGGTAAGTCACGGGAAACGGATGTTTTTCAGGAAAGCATAACTCTGCAGATTTTTCAAAACAAAATATTTTTTTTTAATAGAAACACATTGACCTTCTAGGAAGCAACAAAAAAGAATTAGAGGACGCTTTGATTGGAATTAACCAAATCCTAATAGAAGAAATCAAAATGAAAATAAACAAGAATAAAACCAAGGTCCTAGTTTGTACAAAAAAAAAAAAACGAGACAGGAATGCATCAAAATTAACCAAGAAAACCTAGAAGGAGTTAAGGAATTCCGCTAGCTAGGAAGTAAAATAACATGGGATGAGAGGAACGAAAACGAAATTAAATCAAGAATTGCCCAAGCAAAAATGGGGTTTAATTCAAAACAAAAACTACTATGCTCCACCTCAATCAGCTTAGAAAACAGGAAGATGCTATTGAAGACATATGTATGGAGCATAGCCATGTACGGGTGTGAAACCTGGACAATTAGAGAAGCGGAAAGAGATTAGAGGCTTAGGAAATGTGGTGCTACAGAAGAATGATAAACATCAAATGGATGGATAAAATTATAAATGAAGAAGTTCTTGAGAGAATCGAAGAAGAAGAGTGTGAAGAAGAGAAGAGGTCAGATGATGGGGCACACACTGAGACATGGGGGACTGCTTAGGGATATCTTGGAGGGGGAGGTGGGAAAGAAAAGGGGAAGGGGAAGACCCAGATTAGAATATTTCAACCAAATAATTGGGGATATGGGATGCGAGACATTTAGAGAGGTCAAACAGCTGGCGGGGAACAGAGCCGAGTGGAGACGGGTGGTTGCGTCAAACCATTCTTAGGACTGTATACTCATTGATGATGAATAGAAACAATCACTAAACTATGCCATTATTGAATGCTTATGCGCGAAAAATTATGTCTGACAAATGATGGCCATTTTCACGAACACAAATTCGAAGGCGCTCTCGATAAAAATGAGCTTCATCGCTCATTATGATGGTCAAATCCTCATTTTCTTCAAACATGTCAAGCATTGTTTGGCAAAAAGTGAGACGTTGTTGGTAATCTCGCTCATTCAACTGTTGGACTATCGTAATTTTATACGGGTGAAGCCCTAGGTCTTTGTGTAAAATTCACTGCACAGTGCTTTGAAGAAACTTTGGCAAGAGTGGACGCAAACTTTTGAGAGCGCCTTCGAATTTGTGTTCGTGAAAATGGCCATCATTTGTCAGACATAATTTTTCGTTCATAAGCATTCAATAATGGCATAGTTTAGTGATTGTTCATGGGAAAATAAAATATTTTATTTTGAAAAATCCGCAGAGTTATGCTTTCTTGAAAAACATCCGTTTCCCGTGACTCACCTTGTATTGACTGATCATACTAGTATAACAAAATATTCCGTAAAACAGGAGACAATAAAGTTTATTCCATTTGGTTTGTTCATTTTCATTTTTTCAATCTTCCTTCTGGACAATGAACTCCGCTTGGAGAAATTTGTGGCCACAAGTAGTAACTGAAAGAGACGTCGAATCTGTGCCCTCTCTAGTGGAGGATATTGTTTCTATGGAAGAATTAGTGGAGTGACAATGAAAAACTGACCAGTAAGGAGTACATGAACATGGATGAGCGTGAAAATTTTTTCAGAAAAATTCCACCCCAACAAAGTTCAAACAAATCGAAATAGCATCGTTTGGTATAATATCAATAAGAGTTTTTACATGAGAACGAATTAATCATTTTTACATTACTTCTCATGGGAATAAGTCCAAACATCAGGAACGTTGTATACCGAGGTGCCACTGTATATATATAAAGAAGCATCCCAGTGCATGGGTTCCCCACTTAATTTCATCTGTCATTCAAACCAATCATTTTATATCTAGCAAAATAAAGTTTCTCAAATGTACTCATACTAAACTACTTTTTCGAATTGTATTTACCGATTTTTAAATCAAAATTTTGGAAAGTTACTGAATGGCTTCATTGTAAAAGAAAATTTATGCCTCAAATTGGGTCACTGAGGCTTAAAATAAAAATTGAAAATAAGATGTTTAATACAATTTTAAAAGACCAAAATTCAACTACATATATCACATTCAAGCAGGTGCCACAAAAAAAGATTTTGTTTGGCCGAGGGTAGCAGAGTTGCTGATTCATAAAGAGAAATCAATGAGGTTGCCCCTGGTTGATGCAAATAAATAAATATAAATTTATTTGTTTGAGACTTTAGTTTCGAAGGTTTGACTTTCATCATCAGTTAAGGCATTTCAGCTTCACAATTAAAAGCTCTAATGGGATTGTGATGAGGTAAAAACGCATATCGGAATTGCAAAAACCACATACATGAAAATAAAAAACATTCTACTCCAGAGAACTTTCCCGGTTGATCTTCGACTACGAGTAATCAAGTCCTATGTAGGTATGGCCCATTTTGTTGTACGGGGTGGAAACATGGTCGCTTAAGGTCAGAATCTCTAATTACAGGCCTATCTCGATCACCTCTGTTCTTTCCAAATTAATGGAATTAGTCATAAACCAACACGTCCTTCATCACTTAGAAAACAATAAATTAATTCACGATAGGCAATATGGATTCAGACAAAATCGTTCCACAGGCGACATCTTAACCTATGTCACCCACACCTTCAACAATACTCTAGAGGCCGGAAAAGAAACCCTCGCTGTAGCCCTTGATATCTCCAAAGCTTTTGACCAGGTTTGGCACAAAAATCTTCTTGCCAAACTGCCAGCCTTTGGATTCACACCAACACTTCGCAAATGGATAGAAAGCTTTCTGACAAACCGAAGTATAAAAGTTGTGGTGGATGGAACATCATCTGAATCGTTCTCTACAAACTCTGGTGTTCCCCAAGGCTCTGTAATCTCCTCCACCTCTTCCTTATTTATATAAACGACCTTATTGATCAAACGGCAAACCCCACTCATTGTTACGCCGACGATAGCACTCTACACGGCAAACCCTCTCTCCCGAATAATCGAATCAATATTGCCTCCTCAATTACTCTCGACCTAGACAAACTGAATAAATGGGGCTCTCAAAATTTAGTTAACTTTAATTCAAATAAGACTCAATGTTGTCTAATTTCTAGGCGCGAAAATAGAGATTTCCCTGATATTCACTTCGATTCGAATACCCTGAAAATGTGTGACAGCCTATCCATGTTGGGCGTCTCTGTCGCATCTGACCTGTCTTGGAATGAACACATCTCCTCTGTGGCGAAATCTGCAGCAAGGAAGATTGGCTTCTTATTCAGGTCCAAGCGATTTTACAAACCCCCACAACTTCTCACCATCTACAAGGCCCAAATCCGCCCCTATCTCGAATACTGCTCTCATCTGTGGAGAGGAGCCTCAAAATATTCTCTTGCTACCCTTGATGCAATTCAGAAACGAGCCGTCAGGCTAATTGACGATTCTACCCTCACCGACTCCCTCGACTCGTTGGCTCATCGAAGAGATGTCTCTGCCCTTTCCCTTTTCTATAGATACTATCACGGCAGGTGCTCTGATGAGATAAAATCAATAATTCCCCCCAAAGCATACTTTGCACGCAGCACACGTTTTGCCGACTCCCAACACTCTTTTGCGGTCAAATTGGAAAAGTGCCGGACCACTTCATTCGCGAATACATATATCCCCATGACTTCAAGGAACTGGAACTCTCTCCCAGCCTCTATCTTTCCCAGCACCTATGATCTTCAAACCTTCAAAACCAGGGTGCATAGACACCTACGTCTACACCCTCTCACTTAATCAACTTTCCCTTCTCTTCGGTAATGCAAGGGTCTTTCGAGATCCATAGGGGCTACCTTTACTGGTGCACCCCTTCTTGCATTCGATTGCATTAAAAAAAAAAAAAAAAAGAACACTGAACCGAATAGAAACATTTGAGATGTGGACGCTTCGAAGAATGCTTCGGATCTCCTGGACTGAACATATGTCTAACGACGAGGTTTTGCTGAGAGCGGGGATAGAGAGAGAACTCCTAAGTATTGTAAAACAGCGAAAACATCTTATCTGGGCCACATACGGGGGAGGCGACCGATATTCCATTCCAAAACTCACTATCCAGGTGAAAAAAGAAGGGAGACACGGCCCTGGACGTAAACACCATTACTGGCTCCGCAATATTGATTTTAAGATAACAACCACTACCTTACTTTATACATCCCTAGTCCGCCCAATATTAGAATATGCTACAGTCATCTGGTCACCTTACTACAATAGTTACATAGGACAACTCGAAAAAATTCAAAATAAATTTCTAAGACTGTTAGGCTGTAGACTGGGTTATACATATCGCGACGCTCCAATAAATGATCTTTCCATTCAATTAAACTTATCTTCTTTGGAATTAAGACGCTCAAAATTTGATCTAATATTTCTTTATAAGATTATAAACAACATGACTAGTTGTAACGAACTATTAGAATTGATCAATTTCCATATACCTAGCAAATCAACCCGTTTCTGTCCATTATTTTACACCCCAACCTCTATTACAAATTATATGTATAACTCACCAATTAACAGACTTCATCGACTTGGAACCAAAGTTAGTTGCCAGGTTGACTTCTTCAGTGATAGTCTGAGAACTTTTAGGTCCAAGCTCTCTAGCATATTATAGTGTGGGTAAATCAAATCTTAATTAATTGGCGTTAATTGTGTTTTTTTGCCATGGTTGATCTAAATGATTTAAATTTATATTTATGTTCTGATATTATGATTTAAATTTATATAATTTATTATAAGTTTACTTTGTTTTTATATTTATATTTAATTATATTAGATTTATGTTGTGTTCTGAATTTATATTTTAAATTTATATAAATTGTACTAAGTTTATTTATTGTTTTTTGTATTTATATCTACTTATATTAGATTTATAATCTTGTTCTGAATTATAATTTTTTTTTATACTTTTATCATTGGACTTTGTTTTATAATTATAATATGTTTATGTTATCATCTATCATTTCCTATTGTCTTTGTCATTTATACTTTATTTTTATATTATTTTTTTCTCATACTTTACTATTTATATACATGTACTTGTGATTTGTGAAAAAGGGTGTGACTGCCCGTTAATAAATAAATAAATAAATAAATAAATATAAGAGATTGGTGCGGGGTACCGGATGCGGAATCTATATTTCATCCGGCTAAACACAACACTTTTGTAATACAATAATGGATAGGGTCCCCCCTACGTGCAGAATACGCACATGGGACAAGAAGAAGAAGGTGGACCAACCTGAAAGGATTTTCCAGTTCATCAACATGACCACCAAAGCCACATTATTATATATTAATATTGTTTTTTTTCATTATAGTTAAATGTAGATAAAATTAATTTAATTAATATTACATTTATCTATTTCTATTTATTATTATTATTATTTTTTTTTATAGAAGTAAATATGGAACGCTTCGTAGACGAAGCGGATGTAGTAATCGTAGGAGGTGGTCCTGCAGGAATGGCAGCTGCTATTCGGTTGAGACAACTTGCAGAAGCAAGTGGACGTGAACTTCGAGTATGTCTTGTCGAGAAATCTTCTGAAATTGGTAAAATGTTTAATTTAAAGCTTAAATACTTATTATTAATATTTCTATATTATTTTGTCTGTACTATGTATAAGCTATAAGGGATCGTATTAATAAATATATTAGTTCAAATTGTCAATAGTAGTAGACTTGAAATTTCTAAAGAAATCACAAGAGCTTGACATCTACTAGAAATGATTCATTGTTAATTATCTGTCAGAAGGATTGTGATCACCCCCCCCCCTCAGAAATCGAATCCGAGTGCCAAAAATAGCGATTCGGACCAATTGACCCTGTGAGTTTTTGAAGAAAACATCCCTCTGACATTATGTATTGCGCTAAGTATTTCACTCAAAGATTTAATCTTTCATTTGTAGAATTTCTGAATTTCACGTGATTCTTACTTGATAAATAGATTAAAGATCCTTGAGTTTTTTTGAATTTTGAATTTCTTCAAAAAATCGAAGGGCAATGGAAAGACTTTTCTAAATTTGAATATGACTTCACATCGCCGATAGTAGTACACTTGAATTTTTCTTATAAATATTTCATTTCTTACAGAGATAGATAGTCTAAAGATTTAATTTCCAGTTTTTCTTTGTTAATCAAAATTATATTTAGGATTATTTTTTCCCAATTATTTTATTTTTATATTTTTTTACATGTTTTTTTTTCAGGTGGTCATATTCTTTCTGGAGCTTGTGTTGACCCCATCGCACTAAATGAATTAATTCCTGATTGGAAAGAAAAGGGAGCGCCTCTTAATACGCCCGTTACCAAAGATAAATTTGGCATCCTTACAGAAACTGGAAGAATTTCAATACCTATTTTACCATGTGAGTAATTTTACTTAGGAGTGTTCTTTTTGAATATTGGTTGTAATTTTACGCCATACCAAATAACAACTTTTATTTTACAATCAAATAATATTAAATTAATTCGGATCTGTATTTTTTTATTTTGTTTTCTTTCATCTTTATAAAATTTAAATAATATTAATTTTTTGTGGATAAAGGCGCTGATGGCTTATGTATAATTAATTTAATGTTGCTATGAGGTATGTTGAGCCCTTCTGAACCTGGTGTAATGTTCAAAATGAAGGCAAGAAGGAATTTTATTCTGGTTGAATAAATGTAGATGGATTGTCTCGTGTAGATGTTTTATTTTCAAAGCACGGTTTCGGCGGAAACTCTCCACCATCATTAGTCTAAAAGTAGACAATGAAATTAAAATAAAGTAAATAAAAAAATCCAAAGCTGGCATTGAAAACCAAAACAAAATACATACAAAAATATAAAGCTGGTATTGAAAACCATGACAATTACATGAAAATACATAATATGATATATTTATATTGATTGGCTAACAATTAATTGATTAATTTTAGTTAAAAGAAATGATGTACAATTCAAATATAGATAAATAATGCTCCTTCTTGTCTTCATTTTGAACATTACACCAGATTCAGAAGGGCTCAACATACCTCATAAAAACATTAAATTAATTAATTTTTTGTGTTACAATATTTCATATTATTTTGATTATTTCCATCGATTAAATTAATAAAGTTGTTGTAAGGAAATAAGGACAATATCTTATGCAAATAATTTTTATTTTTTGCCAACGTTTCGTCAACTTTGTTGACTTCCTCAGGGCTCTAAAAAATATTTCATATTCTTGACTGCTATCACAAATGGGCAGATAGAAAACTGAATTGTATATGTATTCCCTAGATACATGAAAATTAGCATAAAATTCGCTGATTCTCAAAACTCCTTCGCGGTTAGATTGGAAAAGTGCCGAACTATTTTATTCGTCATTATATTTATCCCAAAGACTTCTAGTGGGGTTTCTTTCCTTCATCTTTCCCCACTCTTACAACCTTCAGTCCTTCAAGATCTGAGTGCATAACAGGTTCTTCTTCAACCCTTTCCTTGTACACTTTCTTCTTTTCCATAATGCATGGATCAGTCATATCTATAGTGTTGCTCTTTTTGGTGCTCCCTTTGCAGCGATTGTATACAAAAAAATTGGTAATTAAAAAATTAACTAAAACAGGAATAGCAGGGAATCGGAAATAAATAAAAAACATAGTTTTTATTAAATGGCCCTGACTTTTCGTCGATTTATTTCGACTTCTTCAGTGGCCCATTTTATCACTCTTTGTCAAAAGACAATTCCACTATGCGAGGAAACATCTTTAATCTTTTTTATTATAACTACATTCTTGGCCTCAATTATTCAACAATCTTGAACCTTTTCTCTCCTTTTAACAATTAAAATCAAAATTCCTATAAAAATCCTTTATGTTGTTGATAATTGAGGCCAAGAATGTAGTTTTAATAAAAAGACTAAAGATGTTTCGTCGAATAGTGGAATTGTCTTTTGACAAAGAGTGATTAAATGGGCCACTGAGAAAGTCGAAATAAATCGACGAAATCTCTGGTCCATTTAATAAAAACTGTTTTTTATTTATTGTCCAATTCCCTGCTATTCCTATTTTAATGAATACTTATTATGGAGGTGAGTGATAAACCGTTAAAAAATTAACTTTTCATCTACTTTCTACTTGGTCCGGCATCGTAAAAGATTTCACTTTAACCTTCTCTATTCTCTTGTGGCATTTTTAAGCTAGTATAATGGTTTTAGTAGAGGACTAGGAATAGCTAAAATGAGAGATCATTGAGAATTTGCCGAATTTAAAACTTTATTATAAAATAAAATGATGAACTAGATATGGAAAATATACCAAATATATAATTGAAACAACATTGCTCCGCTGGGTGGAGATATTTGTTGCCAATAAGGGCGCTAGCCCAGCAGGTAAACCTCCTCCTTCCTTCTGAATAAGACTATAAAATACTAGCAACACTCAGGTTTACACAGCCAGAAATGGGTGCCTGGCAGTCTCGAGTCGCTGCTGTATAGAAATAATTTTCAGAAGTATTATATAATATATATATTTCAGTGTTGAGCACGAAGCAGGTCTTTAGCCAATATGATATAGTGAACCTCCTCACTCTGTGTCTCGATAGCTAGTCCTGGCCCCCATTTCTCTTCTCTTCTCTAGCGTGGAAAAAAACATTAGCTACTTTGGAACCTTTCTACAGAGTAATCTACCTAAAAGTAACAATAATTAAATAAAATAAATATAAGAGAGTTAAACGTTACACTCTATTTAATTAATCTGAATCTAAATTTTATATTAACAGAAATTATGAACATTTTCATATTTCTATGTATTTAATTTATCTGGCTTGCTGTGTACTGGATCTTGAAATTTTTAATGAAGGGACATGTTTAATAATTGGCTTTTTCCAGTATTAATAATAATTGATAAAATTGGTACTTTGGTGAGCTGGTGCTATTGTTAAACACCAGTAAATGTCATTTAATTACCTTTTACACCATTTATAGTAAACTCGCCATTATCAATTTTTCAGTCATTCACTGATGAATGAGGTGCTACTACTAAAATAAATTAATAGTACTGGAAAAAAGCCAATAATTAAACAACTTCCTTCATTAAATTATAGTTTTTAAATTATCAATTATCCCTGAAACACCTTACCAAAAAAAAAAGAAAAAACGATTTATATAATTTCATTAGTAATCTTTCAGTGGCTATTAAATTTTTTTTTGTTCTTTTTTTTAGGGTTACCTATGAATAATCATGGAAACTATGTTGTGAGACTTGGCCATTTGGTTCGGTGGCTTAGTGAACAAGCAGAATCCCTTGGTGTTGAATTATATCCTGGGTATGGTGCTTCGGAAATTGTATATCACGAAGATGGAAGTGTTAAAGGAATTGCTACCAATGATGTTGGAATTGCCAAAGATGGATCCCCAAAGGATAATTTTTAATTCTTTTTCCTGCCTATTTATATTTATATATAAATCAATATTTAAAAAAGAAAAAAAATATTCAAATTCAATTTTTTTAAAGAATTATATTATAATTAGAAACGTATATACATTGCATTTATAATTCAAGATGCGCTTAAAAAATAAATCCAATTTAATTTAAAAATATTGATCATCATTTCAGTAATCTTTTTCCTTATATTTATCTACACTGCTAATTTGGTGCAAGTGTTTTTAATTTAATTTTATTTCTCTATGAGATTCTAAATATAAAATAATTTTATAAATATAAACTAAGTTCAAAATTCTGGGAGAGTGATATTTTCAACTTGTTTCTTTCTATTGTCCTCTAATCATCGAAAATATTCTTTCTACATTGGCATTTTTTCTAGGTATTGAGAAAAAAATTTAAAATTTTTATCTATTCATGCATGAAACTCTGTATTTGTTTTAAAAAATAGACAGTAATAACCTCCTCCTTTTTTCGAAGTCGGTTAAAAAAAGGCATTGATTGAAATCCCGTTTTATGTTGGAACGGACCCTTAAAAAGGAGACCATGTTGTCATCTCTAATTATAATTAATAAATAGTATTTTTTTCATGTTTAACAAATTCTGATTATAATTTATTATTCCAGGATAATTTTGAACGTGGAATGGAACTACATGCCAAATGCACTATCTTTGCGGAAGGTTGCCATGGACACTTGACCAAGCAACTTTGGAATAAGTTCAAATTGAGAGAAAATTGTGAACCTCAAACTTACGGAATTGGGCTTAAAGAATTATGGGAAATAGATCCATCTAAGCATCACCCTGGAACTGTTGAACATACTGTCGGTTGGCCTCTTGTAAGTTAATTCTTTGATAGAAAATTAATTTGCCCATTGCTATGAAAAATATTTTATTAAAAAAAGTAAAATTAGTGAAAAATTGGTTCAGTAGATATAGATAATAAAATATATGTTTTAAAGAGGAGATTAATGAGGCTGTTCTCTGCTTGTTGCAAATAAACATATATCTTCGTATATATACATAATAATATATAATTTATTTATTAGAGACTATGGTTTGAAACAATTTTATTTTACCTATTTTGGTGGAATTCTTCAAAAGACGAACACCGCCCTCTACCACTGAACAATGGGAGATTTTTACTCACTAAAACCAACCTCTTCTTTCTTACTTCCGTTTTGATTTTCCTATTGAACCGCCTTCAACCATTACTTCGTGGGAAGCTTGTACAGCTGTACTACTGAGTGCATGAGAGTCAGACCAAGCCGCTCACTTTTCCTCAGTATCGAGCATCAAATTAATGACTTTTTCAGTCGTTGGAACCTTCCGTAAACTAGCCAGTAGATTTTCACTTTCAACTCGGTAGCATGGGCATCGGAAGAATAAATACATGCTCCACGTCTTCTGATTCTGAAATACAAGCCGGGCACATGGAAGATTCTGACAGACAAAACAAAAAAGGTACACCCAAAAACACCCAACCACAAATAAAATAATTCCTCCTCCTCATGATCCCACCCTATCAATGATGAGACGATGCTTCCACCTTCCCTTGTCTGCTTAATCCCTACGCCCCTGCCACTTCGACATTGCAATGGTCCTGTTAATTGAAGCATCTCCTGTAACACATCCACCCAAGCTCTGACTGACACTAGCTAGGATGTTTATTGGCTGCAACTTTCTATGACACAGGCAGCGTCGTTCGACACCGTATTGTAGCCCGAGATGACTCGTAGACAGGTGTTAGATACAAGGGAATTTCCTTAAATAAAAATTATTCTCTAACCCCCATGCCCACAGTTTTGAAAACTTTGCCTTTTTCTTAAGACTTTATTATTAAAATATTGTATCTGTTCTTTTTCACGACTCGTGAGTCGATTGAATGCAAATTCGTTTTTTAATAAGTTCATTTACTATTTTTATTAAATCTTTGGAATAAACTTACTAAACGAATTTGTAATCTTTCTGAGCATGGAAAAAGAACAGATCAAATATTACTAATAAAAAAGTTAAGATAAAGGTCAAGCCTTCAGAAACTATGGTCTCTGTCAAATAAATTATATACATATGGACCGTTTATTTTGAAAGTTTTTTGTTGTTTCGAGAAAATTAAAAGTTCAATAATAAATCGCTACGCAATTCCTTTTATCGGCCAATTTAAAATTGAACAAAGCATTGACATTTTTTAAGATACTAAGTATTAACTAGTTATAAATAAAAAGTTTACACTAAATGAATAACAAATTATGTGATATCTCATTTTTTTAAAAAATGGACTTAGACCACTTTCAAAATAAACGGTTCATATGGTATATTAATATACTAGGCAGATCAAAAAGTGTGGAATAAGTGAAACAAGAAAACATTTTTAACCGACTTCAAAAAAAGGAGGAGTTCTCTATTCGACTGAATTTTTTTTTTTTTTTTTTTTTTGTGCCTATGTTACCTCATATCTCCGCCAATTGTGAACCGATTTTGAAAAAAAATTTTGCATTGGGTCCAGTCTACGTTCCGATTGGTCCTTTTTTTTCGTAGGTATTAGACCTTTTTTGTTAGGTTTGTTCAGGACTAACTTCTTTGTTTATAAACCGATTTCGATGATTCTTTTTTTATTGGAAAAGGGGTATCTTAGGGATGGTGAAATATTAATTTGGTCAAGTTCTGATGATAGGATCACTATTAATAACATCACTAAAAAGAGAAAAATAAAAAATTTTAAGAAAAAAATAAAACCGACTTCAAAAAATTAAATGCAACAAATAAAATACACTAAAAGGTATAAAATAATTATTATCTTATTTAGTTACAACTAAACGACGAAATATTAACATGAAATTACTTTTTTAAGTCGGTGCCAAACATATACCTTTTATGAATCGCACTCGACGGATCTTACTTAGTACGTTTGGTGGGTACGCTCGCTTATAGGTATAGTTTGTTTGGCACCGACTTCGAAAAGTAATTTCATGTTAATATTTCGTCGTTTAGTTGTAACTAAATAAGATAATTATTTTATACCTTTTAGTGTATTTTATTTGTTGCATTTAATTTTTTTGAAGTCGGTTTTATTTTTTTCTTAAAAATTTTTTTGGTCAAATTCGCTTTTATTTTTTAACATACATTCCTTTTAAGTCGATACAGCGAGTCCAACGTTTTTCTAACATTTTTATCCCGTCCGAAAAGTAATCTTTCGGAAGCTCTCCAAAATAGGCCTCAGTTTCAGATATGACTTTCTCATTTGAGGGAAATCGCTTACCGGTGAGCCATTTCTTCAGGCTTGGAAACAGGTAAAAGTCGCTGGGGAACAGGTCTAGCTGAGGAACTAGTTCAAATCCGATTTCGTGCAATTTTGCTTGCGCAAAAAAACTAGTAAACATAAAAACATGAATGGCTGAAATTTTGACAGACATCTAATGAAGAATGAAGTTAGTTATGAATGGTTCACATGGTTCACATTGGTGCATACTAGCCCCATTTCCTAGGATTATTCCAGACTTTTTGATCTGCCTAGTAGGTATATATTATATATTACTTATTATATTCATTTATATTTAGGTATCTGTTTATTTGTAACAATGTAGATAACTTTATTAGATTTTCTCAACAACTCAGCTACTCTCGGCCAGACACATATTTTCACTATATTTTAAAGTTGAAAATATTATTTATTTTTGCCTAATATAGGTAATATCAAAATTAGAAAAGATTGTATTATTTTTTAATTCTCATAAAACTATTTTAGGATAATCATACATATGGAGGTTCATTTTTATACCATTTAAATGAATCTACTCCATTGGTTGCTGTTGGCTTTGTGGTCGGACTTGATTACACCAATCCTTATTTAAGCCCATTTCGTGAATTTCAACGATTTAAAACACATCCATCAATTAGTCCAGTTTTAGAAGGTGGAAATAGGTAATTTACTTGTAATTTAGCTTTAATAGAATTTAAAAATAAATTTATTATTTTCATATCCTGTTTTATATATTCAAGGATAGCATACGGTGCCAGAGCTCTTGCTGAAGGTGGTTTACAATCCCTACCGAAGCTTTCATTTCCCGGAGGTTGTTTAATTGGCTGTGGAGCTGGATTTTTAAATGTGCCTAAAATCAAAGGGACACACAATGCCATCAAATCAGGAATGCTGGCAGCAGAAAGTGCTTTTGAAGCTATCGAATCACAAGAATCTAATCCCTCGCCCACTAAAGGTAATAATTATTTGGAATTTTAGTTGTTCAACTAGTGATAGATGTTATTTAGGCCAGCCACAAGGAAATTAATTCTAGCTGCATCTCTTAATATTTATAAAGTCTCAAGTAATTGAGGCCTCACCATCGTATACTTAAAATAATTATAAAGGAGAATTCGGTTGTCTTTTCCTTGATGTAAATAAACAATGCCTTTATATTACTGAATATTTTATTTGTTAGAATATATTTCGGAGGTTTAACCTGTCATCATGTCATTTTAATTAGAAATATTCTATTTGTTGTTTCTCGTGAGTTCAATTCCCGATGTAGGAAAATTAATTTTGTTGTAGTACTAAGCTCGCACAAACGATGTATGAGCAGAAGACAACCTCATTGAATTCTCCTTATATAGGGTGGGCCATTTAACTTTTGGAATTTGAATCGGCTATAAAAAAACTAATGGATATTTTTTCAAAATTATGAGTTTATTAGAAAGATTGGACATTTTCATTTATGAATGAAACACAAAATCATTATTCGATTTCCAAAAACAGTGCGCAAAAGATCGATTGTTACGTTGGCTGTGTGGCAAGTGGCCCCGTCCTGTTGAAACCAAATGTCACCCATGTCATCCTTTTCAATTTTTGGAAACAAAAATGTTGTTTTTCATTCTTAAATGAAAATGTCCAAACTCATAATTTTGAAAAAATATTCATTAGTTTTTTATAGCCGATTCAAATTCCAAAAGTTAGATGGCCACCCTATATACCATATGGTGGGCCATCTAATGTTGAATTTGAATCAGCTATAAAAAACTATTGGATATTTTTCATAATTATAAGTTTATTAGAAAGATTGGACATTTTCATTTAAGAATGAAACACAACATAATTTCAAATGACTGCCACGGCTGGCTTGACTGTACTCCATCCAATCAACCCAATTGTTCAGTACATTTTCAATTGGGTTGATCGGATGGGGTACTGTCAAGCCAGCCGTGCCGCAGTCATTTGAATGATGTTGTGTTTCATTCTTAAATGAAAATGTCCAATCTTTCTAATAAACTTATAATTATGAAAAATATCCATTAGTTATTTTTTTATAGCCTATTCAAATTCCAAACGTTAGATGGCCCACCATATAGGTGGGCCATCTAACTTTTGGAATTTGAATCGGCTATAAAAACTAATGAATATTTTTTCAAAATTATGAGTTTGGACATTTTTATTTAAGAATGAAAAAACAACATTTTTGTTTCCAAAAATTGAAAAAGATGACATGGGTGACATTTGGTTTCAACAACAGCCACTTGCCACACAGCCAACGTAACAATCGATCTTTTGCGCACTGTTTTTGGAAATCGAATAATGATTTTGTGTTTCATTCATAAATGAAAATGTCAAATCTTTCTAATAAATTCATAATTTTGAAAAAATATCCATTAGTTTTTTTTTATAGCCGATTCACATTCCAAACGTTAGATGCCCACCTATAAATCAAACAACTCTGCTACTCTCAGCAAACTAAATCTTTTTTAATTTAAAGTGATAAAAATCACCGTATAAGTTTCAAAAAAATAAATTTATTAATAATAAAAATAAAAAAATAAAAATAATCAATATTACCATGCGTTGTTTTTTTTTAATTTCAACAAGGGCGTATTGGAGATATACAATTTTCAAGTGACTAAATTAAGTATATTTATATAATTTTATTTCTATTACACAACAAATATATATATATATACAGGGTAACTCAGAACGAATGTAGGTACTTGAAAACTTTATGAAATTGCTAGGGAGGTCATTTTAAAGAAAAAATGTTATTTGAACATAAATCTGATTTCTTTCTCTTTCATCTATACTCGATCAAACTTTTAAGTAAATTGTACAGATCGTCGCCTTAATAAGAAATCTGCCTATCCACTTTTTGAGAAAATTAGATTTTTCTGGTATCTATTTTATAATAACATCTAAGCCATCATTGGATAAATTTGCCTATCTGTCAATATCACTAGTTAGTTTTAAAATATGTTTATCTGACTTAACAAATAGATGATAAATAAATAGTTTTTTCTTCTCTCCTATAGAATTTTTCAAACTTGAGGCAGTTTTCTTATTAATGCCACTATATATACATTTAATATTTTTAACAATAAAAACAATACACAATTAATATTCAAAAATGTTAGTTCAAAATAATTGGGGTCCCTTAAACACCTACAGGACCTTATATTGTTGAAATAAAATCTTGTCGCACAAAAGGGATTGAAATAGGACCTATGTTATATAACATTTTTTGAATAAAATGACATCCCCTACAATTTCCCAAAGTATTTTCCACTCGTTGTGAATCAGCCTGTATATAATTGTAATTGTGAGAAAAAATGGTGTTTTTTTAACTATCTCAAAAATAATTAAAACTATAAAAAATAATCAAAATCACTGTTTTAGGCCTACAAAATACTATCATTAGTTAATATCATACAAATAATAGTTTAAGAAATATTATTATTATTTATAACATAATAAATTTCGATGTCGAATGCAATTTTAAAAGAACTTTATTTAAAATTAATTATTTAAAAAATCCTTTTGATAGGTAATGAGTAATGAGGAATCAAAACAGTGGATTAGATTATAGGTTAACTGAGCTAATCACGTGTCTGTCAAACATATAGACTCCATGCACATTCCAGTCAAAAAACCAACACACTGACGACCTCAGCGCCCCTGTCGGGCTGACCATTACATATTTTTAAGGTGCTGAGATCGTCAGTGTGTTGTTTTTTGACTGGAATGTCCTATGGGAGTCTATATAAGCTTGACCGGCACGTGTTAGCTCAGTTAACCTATAATCAGAGTGGTGCTTATAACTTTCAGTAAATTCATTTTTTAAAAGTCTTATAATTTAACTTTATCAAAGGGCTTCATTGAATGTCCAGATGTAATGTTTTAATAGTAGGAGAAAGGAAAGAGAGAGAGAGAGAGAGAGATGTATAAACTTATCTGATAAGTCCTTATTATACTATCCAAGATAAATTTCCATATATTCCTAAATTAATTTTTCTTTTGATTTTCTTATTTTTAAGCTAGAGTCTTCAAAATATGTTTTGATTATTTCAAGTAAAATAAATACATTGACTTGTAAATTTGTAAGTTTGTATCTTATTTGAATGCAAATTTGTTAAAAGGGCATCATCACTTTTTCGGCAAATATTATTTTTCTGCTTTTATTGTATACTAGCAGCAAGGCCCGCCTTTGGCGGCCCTCTTGCTAGACATGGCCATGCCCCCTGGACCCCAAACGAAACACCCAGCACCCCTACCCCCCGCACCATGTACCCGTGCCAAACCCCCGCCCACACACCACTACCCCAACATCTCGCACCCTACTCCCCCCCCCCCCGAAACCCACCCAGCACCCTCGCACCATGTACCCGTGCCCAATCCCCGCCCCCACACCACCACCCCCACTCCATCCTGCACAAAATTTGGTTGAGTTTGCTCCAAGGGCAAGAATTTACATATTTTTCACCCCCTCCCCTTTTTTGGGTGGTTTTTTGGGGGGAATTTTTTTAAACAAAATTTGCCAGAAATTACATCTCCTACTACTTTGCTCATTATAAAATTTGACGTAGGAGTTAATAGTTTAAGAGCTATTTGATAATTTTCATTCGTGCGCCCCCCCCCCCCCCCCAACCCCCTTTTGGGGTCAAAACACCAAAACGTTACATAGCTAAAAACGTAAGTTAGAAGACATCTGATGTAAATATGAAATTCCACAATAATCCCTTCAGCCGTTTTTACGTGAATCGTGAGCAACTTTTCGCGGAACCCACGGAAACATACAGACAGACAGACATACAGACAGGAATTTTGTTGAGGGTGTTTTCGTTTATAGCTTTGCTTGAAAGGTGTGCAACCAAAATTCTCCGTGGTGATTTGGACCAATGTACAGACAAAAACCTTGAATTTTATATATATACGCAGTAGATACTGCTCTTGAAATTTTAAAAACTACAAACTCACACTATTCGTGCGGCTTGGATTATAGTTTTCCTAATCACGTTGAACAGAAACCAAAAGTCAAGTAACTATACTATAAATAGGAAAAAAAACCGCGAAATGGAAAAATGACATTCAATCTTAAGAGCTGGTCTCGCCGGGAGAGTCCGAGGAGCCTAGTTGGTTAAGCTGCTCTTCGCGTAAAGGAGAGAGACACTGGGTTCGAAACCCGTCGGATGCCTCAATTTTATTTTTCCTTTTTCAATAAAATCAAAAAATAATAAAATAATTTTCCTAAATGTAGGAGTCAAACATAAGATAATATGACAGATTATATTATTTGACTTTCGCGTTTCAAATTGCTTTAAGTTAAACAGTTTTAAATTTTGGGGAAATTTGTTAAAACGGTATTACGCAAAAGATTTAGGATTACTGGAATGGTTTAGGGATCTGATGCCCTTTTAACAAATTCTGCATTCATTTACTTTACGAGCTACAATGTTCTTGACATTCACGCACGGACATAGTATCGACACTAATAGAGTTCCAGTTACTCAAATCCTAAAAATAAATTTAAATGAAGTTGAATAAAAGATTTCACTGTCGATGGTAACAGAATTGTTTTTGTTTTGTAGTTAAAAATAAAATAAAACGAGAGAGTCTTCTGTTTTTTAAATAAAATAATTTTTAATTATTTCTAGAGACTATAGTTTCGAAGGCATTGCCTTCATCATCAGTCTATCACAAATATTTCAAATTAGTTACAAATTAAGATTTATAATATACATAGAAAATTTTGAAAAATATATAATGTCTTTTTCTTCATGTTTCTTCTTGGGAGTTTAGAATATAACTGGATCAATATCTGGGTTACTCTTTTGTTTAGGTATTTTCTAAAGAGTTTTACCTGAATGAATGGAATGTTTTTAAAAAAGGGTCATTGATAATTTCTAGTTTTTCATTTAAAGATTCAATTGGGCTTTTTTCCAAGGATTTTAAAATTTCAATGGATTCTTTTAAAGAAAGAATTAAAGGGTCATTTACTTCTTTGATCAATTTAATTTTGGATTGATCTGGAAAACTATGATTGTTAGCATTTAAATGCCCTGCAAATGCATAATTTTCATATTTTAATTTGTAGGCTCTCTTGTGTTCATTGATCCTAATGGATAAATTTCTTTCCGTTTTTCCTATATAAGTTGCATTGCAATCTTGGCATGTCAATTTATATACACCGGATTTTTCATTTTCCGGAATTTTATCTTTAATTTGACTTAATTCACTTCCTAATGTATATGGTGATCTAAAGATTGTCGCGTACCCTAAAGATTTTAATTTATGCTTTATTTTTTCGGACATCTTACCATAATATGGTAATATTAGTTTTGGCAGATCTTTAATTTGGGAATTTTGTGAATAGATTAAATTTAAATTTGATTTTTGAATTTTACCTTTTAATATTTGATCTATTAAATTGCTTTCATAACCATTATTTATAGCTATTTCTTTGATTATCTCTAGTTCTGTTAAAAAATGCTCTTTCTTTAATGGGATACTATTTAAACGGTGGATCATTGAATGGAATGCTGCTAATTTATGTGACATTGGTCGACAAGCCATGTTGTGAATTACGGTATCTGTAGATGTATCTTTCCTATAAATTTCGAATGTGTGTTTATTTTCTTCAATTTTAATTTTAAGGTCTAAATAATTTAATGTTTTTTCTTTTTCTTTTTCTACGGTAAATTTGATTTTTTCATGTAATGAATTTATATGTTTTATGAATTTATTGAGAATTCTTTCAGTCCCTGTCCATAAGACAATCACATCGTCAACATATCTATAATAATATTTGATATATTGAGAGAATTCGCACTTTATATTTAAAAATTGTTTTTCGAAATGTTTTAGAAAAATTTCGGCAAATAATGGTGACAGAGGGTTTCCGATTGCTAAACCATTTTTTTGTTCATAAAATTTATCGTTGTATTGGAAAAAATTGTGATTTAGACATAACTCCATCAAATCACTTAGGTCTGTTTTTTCTTTTATGTTCAAATTTGGACATGTATAAATTATCTGGTCAACTAGGTCTTTTGTTTCTGAAGGGGGACGTTTGTAAATAAACTTATGATATCTAAAGAGATTAATTTTGCGTTATTGGGGATATCTATGTTTTTAATTTTATTTATTAAGTCTAATGAATTTAAAATTGAGTGATCTGGTTGAAAATTAGTTTTTTCTTTGAAGATTTTATTTAGGCTTTTGGCTAATTTTGTTACACACGCTCCTGAGTAGCTTACTACAGGTCTAATTGGTATTTCGTCTAGTTTTTCCGATTTATGAATTTTCGGAAGGGAATACAATCTAGGACACTTTGGGTTCTTTTCTATTAACGACATTTTGGTTTTTTCGTTTAAAATTTTGGAATTTTTAATTTTGTCCCTAACTAATTTGTTATATTTATTTACTGGGTTTTTAATTTGATTGAAATTTTGTGTTTTCAAGAAGGTTTCGGTTTTCTCTTTATAAATTTTTTGATCTAGTATAACTATTGAATTTCCTTTGTCACTTTTTACTACTGTTAAATTGTTTTCCTTAATTTTTGATTTTAGTGATTTTATTGTTTTATTTTCCGAATAATTGATTTTGTTCCTATTTTTTTCTATTTCTTGTCCTAGGATTTTAGCACAAATTGTTTTGTTGGTGTCATTTTCCCTATTTTTTATTAACGATGCTGCCATATTAATAGCGATGTCCTCTATTTCGTTTTGTCTAATTGGTTTTTCTACGCAATGTTTTAGACCTTTATTCAGGACGTTCTTTTCGGTTTCTGTGAAAACGGTGTTTGAATAGTTTTTTATTCTATCGTTGAATTGGAATTTTGGGTTAGTAGGATTATTTTTGAAATTTTTTTCTTTTTGTTGATTCCTATGTTTTTCTAAATTTTGTAACTTTTTATTAATTTTGTCGGTTTTTATTTTCATTATACTATCTATCCTATCTCTTACTTGAGAGTCTACTGTATCAAATTCACAAGGGTGTAATAAATTTGTAAGCCGAGTGTGGGTATTGTATAAATACAGTTTGAGTGTATCCCTGATATTGTACCATTTATTTAATTCTAATCTTACCCAATTTTTTGTTGATTTCTCGATGATTTTTGAAGCGAGCGTTGATTTGGTTTTAATCTTGATCTGGACGTATCTTGGAGTCAAATTTTTGGACAGGCAGGTTTTGTTGAAGAAGATATTTTTGTTGGCAGTCGAATACTTGAGGCGGAGTTTGTAATAGTTGTTTAGAGCTTGTTGTAACGATTCAGTTTGTAGTTCCAAAATGGTATCCTTGTTTAGTACGTAAAATTTACTATTGATATTTGTTTCCATGTTGAATTATTTGTGGTGTTTTTGACAATGGATTGACGATCCTGTTTCTTATTAGTTGAATAAAAGATTTCACTGTCGATGGTAACAGAATTGTTTTTATTTTAGGTTAAAAATAAAATAAAATGAGAGAGTCTTCTGTTTTTTAAATAAAATAATTTTTAATTATTTCTAGAGACTATAGTTTCGAAGGCATTGCCTTCATCATCAGTCTATCACAAATATTTCAAATTAGTTACAAATTAAGATTTATACATAGAAAATTTTGAAAAATATATAATGTCTTTTTCTTCATGTTTCTTCTTGGGAGTTTAGAATATAACTGGATCAATATCTGGGTTACTCTTTTGTTTAGGTATTTTCTAAAGAGTTTTACCTGAATGAATGGAATGTTTTTAAAAAAGGGTCATTGATAATTTCTAGTTTTTCATTTAAAGATTCAATTGGGCTTTTTTCCAAGGATTTTAAAATTTCAATGGATTCTTTTAAAGAAAGAATTAAGGGGTCATTGACTTCTTTGATCAATTTAATTTTGGATTGATCTGGAAAACTATGATTGTTAGCATTTAAATGCCCTGCAAATGCATAATTTTCATATTTTAATTTGTAGGCTCTCTTGTGTTCATTGATCCTAATGGATAAATTTCTTTCCGTTTTTCCTATATAAGTTGCATTGCAATCTTGGCATGTCAATTTATATACACCGGATTTTTCATTTTCCGGAATTTTATCTTTAATTTGACTTAATTCACTTCCTAATGTATATGGTGATCTAAAGATTGTCGCGTACCCTAAAGATTTTAATTTATGCTTTATTTTTTCGGACATCTTACCATAATATGGTAATATTAGTTTTGGCAGATCTTTAATTTGGGAATTTTGTGAATAGATTAAATTTAAATTTGATTTTTGAATTTTACCTTTTAATATTTGATCTATTAAATTGCTTTCATAACCATTATTTATAGCTATTTCTCTGATTATCTCTAGTTCTGCTAAAAAATGCTCTTTCTTTAATGGGATAACTATTTAAACGGTGGATCATTGAATGGAATGCTGCTAATTTATCAGACATTGGTCTGACAATGCCATGTTGTGCACTACGGCATCTGTAGATGTGTCTTTCCTATAAATTCGAATGTGTGATTTATTTTCTTCATTTTTTTTTTTTTTTTATTTTTTTTTTTTTTTTTTTTTATTATAGATATGTTGACGATGTGATTGTCTTATGGACAGGGACTGAAAGAATTCTCAATAAATTCATAAAACATATAAATTCATTACATGAAAAAATCAAATTTACCGTAGAAAAAGAAAAAGAAAAAACATTAAATTATTTAGACCTTAAAATTAAAATTGAAGAAAATAAACACACATTCGAAATTTATAGGAAAGATACATCTACAGATACCGTAATTCACAACATGGCTTGTCGACCAATGTCACATAAATTAGCAGCATTCCATTCAATGATCCACCGTTTAAATAGTATCCCATTAAAGAAAGAGCATTTTTTAACAGAACTAGAGATAATCAAAGAAATAGCTATAAATAATGGTTATGAAAGCAATTTAATAGATCAAATATTAAAAGGTAAAATTCAAAAATCAAATTTAAATTTAATCTATTCACAAAATTCCCAAATTAAAGATCTGCCAAAACTAATATTACCATATTATGGTAAGATGTCCGAAAAAATAAAGCATAAATTAAAATCTTTAGGGTACGCGACAATCTTTAGATCACCATATACATTAGGAAGTGAATTAAGTCAAATTAAAGATAAAATTCCGGAAAATGAAAAATCCGGTGTATATAAATTGACATGCCAAGATTGCAATGCAACTTATATAGGAAAAACGGAAAGAAATTTATCCATTAGGATCAATGAACACAAGAGAGCCTACAAATTAAAATATGAAAATTATGCATTTGCAGGGCATTTAAATGCTAACAATCATAGTTTTCCAGATCAATCCAAAATTAAATTGATCAAAGAAGTCAATGACCCCTTAATTCTTTCTTTAAAAGAATCCATTGAAATTTTAAAATCCTTGGAAAAAAGCCCAATTGAATCTTTAAATGAAAAACTAGAAATTATCAATGACCCTTTTTTAAAAACATTCCATTCATTCAGGTAAAACTCTTTAGAAAATACCTAAACAAAAGAGTAACCCAGATATTGATCCAGTTATATTCTAAACTCCCAAGAAGAAACATGAAGAAAAAGACATTATATATTTTTCAAAATTTTCTATGTATATTATAAATCTTAATTTGTAACTAATTTGAAATATTTGTGATAGACTGATGATGAAGGCAATGCCTTCGAAACTATAGTCTCTAGAAATAATTAAAAATTATTTTATTTAAAAAAACAGAAGACTCTCTCATTTTATTTTATTTTTAACCTAAAATAAAAACAATTCTGTTACCATCGACAGTGAAATCTTTTATTCAACTAATAAGAAACAGGATCGTCAATCCATTGTCAAAAACACCACAAATAATTCAACATGGAAACAAATATCAATAGTAAATTTTACGTACTAAACAAGGATACCATTTTGGAACTACAAACTGAATCGTTACAACAAGCTCTAAACAACTATTACAAACTCCGCCTCAAGTATTCGACTGCCAACAAAAATATCTTCTTCAACAAAACCTGCCTCTCCAAAAAATTGACTCCAAGATACGTCCAGATCAAGATTAAAACCAAATCAACGCTCGCTTCAAAAATCATCGAGAAATCAACAAAAAATTGGGTAAGATTAGAATTAAATAAATGGTACAATATCAGGGATACACTCAAACTGTATTTATACAATACCCACACTCGGCTTACAAATTTATTACACCCTTGTGAATTTGATACAGTAGACTCTCAAGTAAGAGATAGGATAGATAGTATAATGAAAATAAAAACCGACAAAATTAATAAAAAGTTACAAAATTTAGAAAAACATAGGAATCAACAAAAAGAAAAAAATTTCAAAAATAATCCTACTAACCCAAAATTCCAATTCAACGATAGAATAAAAAACTATTCAAACACCGTTTTCACAGAAACCGAAAAGAACGTCCTGAATAAAGGTCTAAAACATTGCGTAGAAAAACCAATTAGACAAAACGAAATAGAGGACATCGCTATTAATATGGCAGCATCGTTAATAAAAAATAGGGAAAATGACACCAACAAAACAATTTGTGCTAAAATCCTAGGACAAGAAATAGAAAAAAATAGGAACAAAATCAATTATTCGGAAAATAAAACAATAAAATCACTAAAATCAAAAATTAAGGAAAACAATTTAACAGTAGTAAAAAGTGACAAAGGAAATTCAATAGTTATATTAGATCAAAAAATTTATAAAGAGAAAACCGAAACCTTCTTGAAAACACAAAATTTCAATCAAATTAAAAACCCAGTAAATAAATATAACAAATTAGTTAGGGACAAAATTAAAAATTCCAAAATTTTAAACGAAAAAACCAAAATGTCGTTAATAGAAAAGAACCCAAAGTGTCCTAGATTGTATTCCCTTCCGAAAATTCATAAATCGGAAAAACTAGACGAAATACCAATTAGACCTGTAGTAAGCTACTCAGGAGCGTGTGTAACAAAATTAGCCAAAAGCCTAAATAAAATCTTCAAAGAAAAAACTAATTTTCAACCAGATCACTCAATTTTAAATTCATTAGACTTAATAAATAAAATTAAAAACATAGATATCCCCAATAACGCAAAATTAATCTCTTTAGATATCATAAGTTTATTTACAAACGTCCCCCTTCAGAAACAAAAGACCTAGTTGACCAGATAATTTATACATGTCCAAATTTGAACATAAAAGAAAAAACAGACCTAAGTGATTTGATGGAGTTATGTCTAAATCACAATTTTTTCCAATACAACGATAAATTTTATGAACAAAAAAATGGTTTAGCAATCGGAAACCCTCTGTCACCATTATTTGCCGAAATTTTTCTAAAACATTTCGAAAAACAATTTTTAAATATAAAGTGCGAATTCTCTCAATATATCAAATATTATTATAGATATGTTGACGATGTGATTGTCTTATGGACAGGGACTGAAAGAATTCTCAATAAATTCATAAAACATATAAATTCATTACATGAAAAAATCAAATTTACCGTAGAAAAAGAAAAAGAAAAAACATTAAATTATTTAGACCTTAAAATTAAAATTGAAGAAAATAAACACACATTCGAAATTTATAGGAAAGATACATCTACAGATACCGTAATTCACAACATGGCTTGTCGACCAATGTCACATAAATTAGCAGCATTCCATTCAATGATCCACCGTTTAAATAGTATCCCATTAAAGAAAGAGCATTTTTTAACAGAACTAGAGATAATCAAAGAAATAGCTATAAATAATGGTTATGAAAGCAATTTAATAGATCAAATATTAAAAGATAAAATTCAAAAATCAAATTTAAATTTAATCTATTCACAAAATTCCCAAATTAAAGATCTGCCAAAACTAATATTACCATATTATGGTAAGATGTCCGAAAAAATAAAGCATAAATTAAAATCTTTAGGGTACGCGACAATCTTTAGATCACCATATACATTAGGAAGTGAATTAAGTCAAATTAAAGATAAAATTCCGGAAAATGAAAAATCCGGTGTATATAAATTGACATGCCAAGATTGCAATGCAACTTATATAGGAAAAACGGAAAGAAATTTATCCATTAGGATCAATGAACACAAGAGAGCCTACAAATTAAAATATGAAAATTATGCATTTGCAGGGCATTTAAATGCTAACAATCATAGTTTTCCAGATCAATCCAAAATTAAATTGATCAAAGAAGTAAATGACCCTTTAATTCTTTCTTTAAAAGAATCCATTGAAATTTTAAAATCCTTGGAAAAAAGCCCAATTGAATCTTTAAATGAAAAACTAGAAATTATCAATGACCCTTTTTTAAAAACATTCCATTCATTCAGGTAAAACTCTTTAGAAAATACCTAAACAAAAGAGTAACCCAGATATTGATCCAGTTATATTCTAAACTCCCAAGAAGAAACATGAAGAAAAAGACATTATATATTTTTCAAAATTTTCTATGTATATTATAAATCTTAATTTGTAACTAATTTGAAATATTTGTGATAGACTGATGATGAAGGCAATGCCTTCGAAACTATAGTCTCTAGAAATAATTAAAAATTATTTTATTTAAAAAAACAGAAGACTCTCATTTTATTTTATTTTTAACCTAAAATAAATTTAAAATTTTCTAAAAATGTTTAATTACGACACTACTAAAAGTATAAATTCAATGTTGAATTTTACATGTATTACAAATATAAATTTAATGTTTTGATAACTTAAATACTGTTTTGACTTGAAAATTGTTTTACCGATGACGCCCTTATTGACAAATTAACTATAGACAACTCGAATGGACTTTTCTAAATACTCTTCTAGAGTTAGTTCAAAATTGAAACATACCTATTTAATATATATTTGTTTAATTTTTTTTTAGGACTTGAACCTAATACCTATGAAGAAAAAATTAAATCCAGTTGGATTTGGAAAGAACTGAAAGCAGCTCGAAATTGTCGTCCTTCTTTTCATCGCTTTCCACTAGGATTATATGGTGGAATGGCATATTCTGGCTTTTCTTTGACAATCGGAGGAGTTGAACCATGGACATTTTCTCATGGAGGTAATTTCTCATAAAAATTTTATTACTAAAAACATTTACAACATTTAAGTACACGTTTTATATAATTTTGACTAGTTTCTAATTTATTCTTTTTAAATTGAAGGGTTTTTGTAGTCACAAACTAATAAAAGACCATAATTTCAGTTAATTATTATTAATTTATTTTATTGATTCACCAAAATTGGAAGAATCTTTCTAATTTATGTATAATTAAATTACTTTTAAAATTTCTATATTTATTTCATAATTTTCTAATATATCATTAATTTTCTCTAGCAAATCCAATCAGGATCAGTCGTTCCTCAAACCAAATGCATTTATCCATACAGTTTTCCAGACTATGAAATTTCCTGCATTCTGAAGCCTTTCCAACTTTCTCCTCATCCTACAACTTTTCAAGCACATATTAAACACTTTCGGGAAATAAAGTAAAATTATTATATTTTTATTTTCATGGAGAGTATAGCTCATTTTGCCCAGCTTTATTTTTTGTTATTTACAGTGGGTTGCCAAATTATTATACTCAAATGATTTTTATCAAGTAAATTATTTTTTTTTCAAACTTTTCTAAAAATCTAGTAGTAATGAGTCTAATAACCCTTTTGGATTTGCCTGGAAACTCGCCAGACCTCAACCTTATCGAAAATGTATGGGCGGCCCTAAAAAAAGAAATTTGCAAAGATAAAATAATTACTAACAAAAGGGACTTGATAGAAAATATTATTAAAGCATTGTACAATACACCTGCACTTGAAGAAATAGCCAAAAAATGCATTGGCAGTATAAGCAGCAGCGCATGCAAAATGTGATTGCTCTAAAGGGAGGATTCACTAAATATTGAAATTGTATTTGTATTATTGAATTTGTATTGTCTAAGCTAATAAACCTATAAAGATAACAATTGAAACGGTATTATGAGTTTAATAGTAAGCTAAACCCTTAAGGTGGTTCTTTCACGACAATCCACACAAAAAGTTTTAGCCTCGTAACCACTCTATAAATATGAACGGTGATAAAATTTTAGGTTATGTTTTTTTAACGTGACTGTACATTTTACGCTACTATATTCTATTTATGAATGGATCGTTTCCAAGCCATTGATATTTTATTCTCTCCACTAAAAATAATCGCCCAAATATTTTTTTTTATCAAAACTACCTGGTAAATAATTCCAATTTTTTTTTAAGTTATTCCGAATATATTATTCTAACAAATATTAGTTTTTCATCAAGATGGTGAAAGTCCTTCAATGAAAAAAAATAAAATAATGATCATTTTCCCATCCTTTTCCCTATCTACCATATGTAAAAAATTTCATTTTTAATCGCAATTATTTCATGTTTGGTGTGGTAAATCGTCTTCAAATTTTAACATTGTGTGTATTATGCTTTTAATGACTTATATTACAAGTTTCAAAGACTTGTTGAATTTTTGCATTTGTGAAAGAACTACCTTAAAAGCGTATGAAAGATATAATTTTTCAAATGAGTATAATAATTTGGCCACCCACTGTATTTTTGATTTATTGGTATGACTTCGGGAACAATTCCCATTTGTTCAGATCCTAAGAGAATATTTTTTTATATGTGTGTGTGAGTGATTGTAAATTGGTGTAAAGCTCAGATTATAGCCAGTCAAATTTTTTCATTGGGCCGGCTTTTGTATTGTAGAAATAGATCATGGAATTGAACGGTGTGCGTGTGCTTCGGTAGTTGAAGGGCGAGGCGAGGACTAAATTGTTGTATATGTTGTTGTTGCTATTGTTTTTGGTTTCGTGGGCTCTAAAAATGCTCTTGAGGGGTTAGTATGCGAAGATAAATGAGAATGGGGGTGGGGTGGGGGGGGTTGGGAAGAGGATGTTATCAGGAAGGAGAGATGGGAAGTCGTCGCCTTAGCCTTATCTAGTATGGCTAGACTATAAAGATGGAGGTCAGAGGCCTGAGTTAGTGACATCTCACTTCCGTCACGCAAATCATATCGCTATATCGTCAATCAAAAATCATTACTAGTATAAATAAATAAATAAATCTTTATTACTCGACCTGCTTAGAGGCACAAGTTTTCGGTGGCTAGGTCAACCAAACATCAATACAATTAAACTACATATAATACAAAAATTAATAAATACAAATCAATTACAAGAAATTAACAATTAACAAACAAGAAAAAAAAAATTAGAAGATATATTATAATAGAATATATAGGTATATTATATGTACAGGGTGGTGCATAAAGATCTACGACACTTTGAAGAGGTATAAAAATAAAAAATGAAAAAAATTAACGGGGGGGGGGGGGGTCAAAAATGAAAATTCTAGCCCTTTCGACCAAACTCAACCAAATTTTGTATACATATTCTGTGGACCCCCAGTAGGCTAGAAATGCAAAAACTAACCACCCAAAATGGGGGGGTAAATAAAATGAAAATTCTAGCCCTTTTGACCAAACTCAACCAAATTTTGTATACATATTCTGTGGACCTCAGAAGGCTAGAAATGCAAAAACTAACCAAATTTTGTATACATAGTTTGGTCGAAAGGGCTAGAATTTTCATTTTGATCCTCTTCCCCCATTTCGGGTGGTTAGTTTTTGCATTTCTAGCCTTCTGGTAGTCCACAGAATATAGAAAATTGGTTGAATTTGGTCGAAAGGGCTAGAATTTTTATTCATTTTTAACCCCCCCTTTTTTTTTCGTATGATATAATGTTTAAAGCACATTTAAAAAAAAAATATTTTATGTTCTTTTTAAAAACATATTCAGATTTTTTTCTAGTTAGATTTTTTCATTTTTTTTATACCTCTTCAGAATGTGGTAGATATTTATGCCCCGTCCTGAATTATAATGTATAAGTAGGTTATAATGAAAGGCAGTCCAAATAATTTAAATTTTTTATTCAACGTTTCGGAGACCTTTTCTCTCCTTCTTCAGGGTAAAGAATAGTTATTGACTGCCTTTCATTATAACCTACTTATTTCGCTTACCAGTCTGTCTTTCTAAGAAAATAAATAAAATAAAATTATAATTAAGTGGATATCGATGAGGCAGTCCAAAAAAAGAAGATAATTTACACTATCTTTATTCATAAAACCGACGTTTCGGAGGCTATTCACTCCTTCTTCAGGGTTTTGAAAAGCCAGTGAAGGACATTCCCCTCTGTTTCCTCTTTCAGTGTCAGTAACAATAATATATTGTATTTCATTCTCAGCAGAATTATAATGTAGTAGACTTTTCAAAACCCTGAAGAAGGAGGGAATAGACTCCGAAACGTCGGTTTTATGAATAAAAAGATAGTGTAAATTATCTTCTTCTTTTTTTGACTGCCTCATCGATATCCCTCTTAATTCACTTATCAGTCCGTCTCCAAAAATTACTCCAATCTTATTAAATTATAATGTATATTTATTATATGTATATTTAGAAGATAAGATTTATCAATTATTATTTTCTTTGTCTTTGGTTGTTAGACTATTTAAGTCCTTTCGGATTACACCACCCGATAAATCAATAAAATTTTAATTCTTCTTCTTATTATGTAGGCTAAAAAGCCTGTTTATTCCCCAATTCTCCATAGCGATTTCATCTCACATACTTCCAATATTTCTCTTGTTTTTGCGGGGTTTTTAATTTTAATTAACAGAATAAAATGTTAGATTGATATCTTGAATTGATTCTAAACATCTACCATATGAAAATGTCTTCAAAATTATCAGCTAGAACTGAAAAAAAACCCTATAAGATTTTAATTTATTTTCTAATTTCATTATAAAAGCTTTAACTCGAGATAATCTCATCTAATCTAATATCTATATATATCTAATATCTCAACTAATTTATTAAATGTTATGTATTTATGTTGCGTGTGTATTTAAAGATCGATTAAATTTAATACCTAATATTTTTTAATTAAATTCAAAATTAGTCTTTAAGTTTTTCAATTTTAAATGATTGAAATAATAATTTTTTATTGATTTATCAATTTTTAGATGCTGATTACAAACGTTTAAAGCCTGCTAGTGAGTCAACTCCAATTGATTATCCTAAACCAGATGGCAAAGTTTCTTTTGATTTACTTTCCTCTGTTTCACTCACGGGAACAAACCATGAAGGTGATCAACCAGCTCATCTTACGCTAAAGGATGATACAGTTCCAGTTAAACAAAATTTAGCAATTTATGATGGACCCGAAGGCCGTTTCTGCCCAGCTGGTAAGTACAAACATTATACTTCCATATTTTATAAAACATAGTTTATATAAGAAAGATAGAACAGAATGATTTATTTATAGAAACAGATACATGTTTCGACAGGAAACTTTTGTCATCATCAGTCTGAAAATTTTTTATAGAAAATGAAACCATGAGCAAAGAATTAAAGATATTCTAAAATAATCACATAAAATAAAAATAGTCGACAAAATGCCACATACCTCCGTCTATAAAAAGCCAGTAATCATAACCAAAGGTACAGGACGATTTAAATACATAATGTGTTGCCCAGTCATGTCCTTATAAAAATAGAAACATCGCAAAATCAGGTCACACAAATCAACAATGTTCCGGTTCACACATTACAATAACAATTGCATCCAACAAATAAAATTATTCTTTATATTTTATTTCTCATTCTTCAAACACTTAATTTCTCATACTATATATGTTTGTCTAGATTAATTTGTAACAACGCTTAGAGAAATTTCTCTAAAAAAATTACCCTCTTGCCTAGAATTGAACCGACGAAATTTTGAACTATGGTCATCAGCTCTAACCACTAGACCAATGTCACATTAATATTTATACCTTGATTTCTTTTACTAAAACTATATATTTTTGATTTAGACTTTGTGTCTAGATAATATTGTATTCATTTGAACTCGAATGAAAATGAAAAACACCAATAGATTTTAAATTAAGAAACATTAAATATATATTAATTAACGAGGCAAATTCGAAATATAATTCTCAGCTAGGATTTTAAACTAATGGCTCCAATCGATTTTCATTAACCAGAGCCAAATTTGAAATATATATATTCGAACTTTGAAATGAAAGACTCAATTCATTTTAGAATTAAGAAACATTAAATATATTGATAATTGTCCTCTCCCCCCCCCCTCGCCATCTCAAAAAATTAAAGATGCGAAACTTTTAAGAGACGATGCATTTTCTGGCAGTTTACGGGTATACATTTGGAGTGTGGTTTTTTAAAGAGGAATAAAATTTTTGGACCGAGACGCTGCCCGCCAGGGCGCCAGCCCGGAGGGCCGAGATTCGGGGGCGTGCCTTCGGCACGCACGAAAAACTCGTATAAAAATATATACATTATCTAACAGACAAAGAAATTTTTTCTCTATTTTTATATCATAGCCAACTTACATTACGAGTATATCCATATTACGATTTTCACCTATTTTTAATCATAATTAAGCCATTTCAAGTATTTTTGTAATAAAAATTAAGTTTATACATTTTTTGAAATTTATAAATAATTAATTAATTAGTAATGAAGCTGTTGAAGCTTTTATTTTTGTGATTAATTTGATTAAAATTTGAATTTTTATTTAAATCACAAAAATTAATTATAATTATCTATTGAACACGAACAAATAGTACAATATAACTAGGACGTATCGATCGAGTTATTCTGCGATCGTTCTCAAGTAGGTATATGTATACCTAAAATCGGAGTGGGTGCTCAACATGCTCTTGTGGGTTATATACCCTCAGGGTGAACATCGTCCTCAAAATGTCGCTCCTTCCATTGAGGTAGCTCAGAGAGAGAGACCCACAAGTGTAAATATGTAAATAAGAGATAAATATATTAAGTAAGTTCATCGATGCGGAATTAAAACAGAATAATTTTGCTTTGTTGGCAGAATAAGTCGATCGAAACGTTGTAGTTATATTGTATTATTTGTTCTTGTTCAATTAATAATTAGAATTAATTATGTGTGATTTAAATAAAAATTCAAATTTTAATTAATTAATTGCTAGAGGGAGATTGAATTTTGGAAAAAGAGATTATAAATTAATAAAAAGAGAAAAATATAAATTAAGTAAAAATAAACTAAATAGAATTGAAAATAAAATAACTTATTGGAGTTTTTATACCACGACAAGGGCGTAGCCAGAAAGTTTTTTTAGGGGGTGTTGGTTACCCACCGACGGGCTAGAATATGGATATACTTCTAGTAGAAGGTGACATGACCTCCTAGATGCCTAGATTGCTTTTTCTATCAGAGTATTTTTTTTTTTTTAATTTTTCTTGAACGCTTATTTATATTATTTTGATTAAGTTATGTCCATCGATTAAATTATTAAAGTTGTTAACGGGAAATAAGGACTATATTTTTATGCACATAATCTATATTTTATTGCCAACGTTTCGTCAACTTTGTCGACCTCTTCACGCCTCAAATAGTTAACTTCCCTGCATATTTGTCATTTTTATAATTATACTTAGTTAACTATTTGAGCCCTGAAGAAGTCAACAAAGTTGACGAAACGTTGGCAATAAAATATAAATTATCTGCATAATAAATATTGTCTTTATTTCCTGTTAACAACTTTAATTTATATTCTATTTATACTTCTATTTATATCCTCTAAAACTTCGATTTTTACCTCAACATTTCGGAGGGGTAGTTATAACATCCTAACCCCTCCCGCTGGCTTGTAGCACGATTTATAAATATATACGAGGATAAGTCAAAAATTACTTACAGTTTTCGTTCTACAACTTTATTAAACTAAAATAGGTGTACAACAGATACATTTATTTTTCGATATAGTCTCCTCCTTTAGCAATGCACTTGGTCCAGCGAGCCACAAGCTTCCAGGTGCCTTCTTGGTAGAAGGTTTTCGGTTGGTCATGAAGCCACTTTTGCACCGCATCCCGAACGTCCATGTCTGAAGCAAATCGACGACCTCTCAAAGCTTCCTTGAGCGGTCCAAAGAGATGAAAGTCTTGAGGGAGCGAGATCTGGGCTGTAGGGAGGGTGTTCCAGGGTCTCAAAGCTCAACCTCTTTATTGTTTCTATGGTGTGATGGGCTGTGTGAGGCCGGGCTTTGTCTCACGCACACACTTTACTGAATCTGAGTTCATCGTGTGATAGGCAGAACCGTGACTAATGTTTAAAGAAGATGCTACCTTATCTATGGTAACTCGCCTATCTGCTGTAATCATCTCTTGAGCTTGCTGAATGTTGTCGTCAGTGGTCGAAGTTGACGGTCGTCCAGCTCCCTCTTTTTGTGTTACGCTCGTTCGGCCACTTTTAAACATTTCGATCCATAAAAAAACGCTTTTACGAGATAAAGCACTTTCCCCGTATTGTGACAAAAGTCTCGGATGAATTTTAGCACCTTTCACACCCTCTGACCACAAAAATCTGACCACTCCTCGTTGCTCCTCTTTGGTGCAATCAGATAGCGGAGCTGACATGCTTTTGCTGTTGTAGCTAGCCGACAACTGACGCCATCGTGATTAAATTCCGCACACGTGACCACAGACGCGCCAACTCAACACATGCGCATGCCCGCCTCCTCTCTTAGTTTAATAAAGTTGTAGAACGAAAAGTGTAGGTAATTTTTGTCTTATAGATGAAATAACAAGAGAAACCATACATAAGTCACATTCATAAAACACAAGATATAAAAATTCATAAAAACAAACTTTTTTAAAACCGTGCAACTGAATCCTCGAATAAGACGCCTATTCGACTTTCTACCGGCCAGTCAGGCTGGCAAATTTAATCTAATTTTAAAATTATTTCTTGTTCGTCACATTAACGAGATTAAATTTGAAAGATTTTCAGTTGTATAGCGAATTCATTCCATTCTCTAACATCATTAGACAAAACCACAGATTCGATTTATGTCAGCAAAATACAAATCTCGTTTATAATTTAAAATAATTTGTTGAGAGATGAACATTTTAATTAAAAATCGATTCAACAAAAATACAAGTGATTTTATTCTTTTTCTTTTTCTATGGGACTAAATAATAATAAGAAAAATATGGGAAATTTATTATTTACTTGTTTACAAACATAACATTTTAAAAAATAGTATATTAAATGTTGCTTTTAATATAGAGGAAATTAATTATTAAAGACCACGTACTAACTGCCCACGCTCTCCGGGGTTGTGGTCACACATAGCGGGGGCGGAATTAATCCTGTTGAATTTGGGAAAAATAATAATGTAGAAATAGCCGATAAAACCTTTCCCCTTCAATTCAAGAATTAAAGTAGAACATCTTATATCTCCTATCTCATTTTTGAAAATTAAATAGGAGGAAATCGTGAAAACTATCTATCTAATTAATTTATCAATTAAAAGATAATACTATTTTTACTTTATTTATTAGTATAAAAATGTATACCATTTGGGCTCAAAGTCGTAAGCTAAACTGAGTTTCAGGCGGTATCTCATCCAAAAATAGCCTATACACATTACACATGTTTATTAGTAATGAAGCTGTTGAAGCTTTTATTTTTGTGATTAATTTGATTGAAATTTGAATTTTTATTTAAATCACACATGATTAATTATAATTATTTATTTGTTTCAATAAAATAATTATAATTAATCATGTGTGATTTAAATAAAAATTCAAATTTTAATTACACATGATCTTTTAGGGATTTTAGACAAAAGAATTTGGATTTCTAATTATATACAATTAGTCAAATTTTGGAATATTATATTAATTTTTCTAATGTAATAAAAATGATTTATTATATTCTTAAAATAAAAAAATTGAATAATATCGTTTAGTTTTAAAATTTCAATCAAAATTACATTTAAATTAGAAGAGAGAATTTCAAAAATATTATTTTTGAATTTCAAGTTTTTGATTAATCATTTAGAGAGCTTGTTATTTGGCATTGAAATGATTTCTAGCTAATTTCATAATGAATTACGAATACATGCATAAGCATGGGCTCCAATCGCATATCTCTCTGGCAATTTACCCCTAATGGACAAATTATTATAATTTTTCTCTGGTGTTTAAAATGAATTCATTTTCGATTAATTTTCACAAAATAAATCTTGTCAAGAACCGAATATTCAGCTGTCATTGTTTGCAAAATTATATATATTTTTTCGAAATTCATTGAATTATTATAATTTCATAAAAAAAATTAATAATTGCTACCGCTGTAGAGCTAATATACTAATACTATTATGAAACACTTATCTAACTTAATTATCCAGTATAATTTAAATTCCAAGTCATTTTTTTTTATTGAATATTTTATACCAGTCGCGAAGCCCGCCTTCGGCGGACATCTTGCTAGCCAGGGAGCTACGCCCAAAATCTAGATATATTTAGTTTTTAGGACATTATCTTCAAGGTCGATAAGACATTAAATAATTTTTGGATAAATGAAAGGTTAATTTTTTATCCAATATTTCCTTTAATATCAATTTTATTCTTAATTTAAAAAAAGCCTTTTCAACAAAAGTTATTTTGATAAAACTAGATAATTGGTTCTTAAACAAGTTGCTTTTAGAGAATCCAGCTCTACGCATTTATGATTTATGTTCCTATTAATTTTGTTTATTCTATATAGCTCTGTCTATTGATTAAAGGCGAACTTCTTAGGGCATGTAATAAAATTGCTTAGGAAGATATTATTATATTTTATGTTTTAGATAATTCACTTCTAAGTTATAAAGATATTAATTATAAAAAATTACGCAAAAAAAAACAGTGGCACAAAAAAAGAAAATATATATTTCAAATATTATCTTGTTTAGAATTACACAAAATAACACAAGAAATAAGTGAATATTTTTCAAAAGCTGGCAAAAACCTAATGGCTGGTATGAATAAGACGACTATTAAATGTGAAATTTCCTAGAACCTGAGAAAAAAATGCCCAAAATAGGTCCCTACCGCGGAAATCCTAAAGTTAGACTGGTCAAGTGTTAATTAAGCAGTAAGACTAAGTTCGATTGGATAACATGGAGGAGTCAAAGACACATTTAAAGTGAGCTCACTTGAGGATAAATTGTGAGGAGCGGCTGGCTTGGATGGTGTGGCCCTAAATTTTTCCATCACACTAATCATGTTGTGAAGGAATGCCTCACCATTAGGAATAAAAAAAATAAATATAAAAAGTAGAATTTATTTTAAATTATTTATTTATCAATACATTTTTTTTTATTCATAAATTTTTTTTAAATTATAAATATTAATACCCACAAATGAAATTCGTCAGTTTTTCTTTACCTATATTATATGTACCTATATTTTGTATATTTTTATTAGTATATTTTTTTAATTATTATTATTATTTTTTCTGACTGAGAAAATTAAAATAATAACAACATCATTTTTCAATAAATTTATTTATTATGAATAAGAAAATATGTACAGCACAAATAGTTCGTCTAATATGCCCTCACTTGAGTGAGATCGTATTTTAGTGCAGAAGAGTCCTGAAACAGAAAAAACTCATGTCAACTAATTTTTCAATTCATCAGGAAGAATCGATCTTTATTTATCAAATAGATACTAATTTCTTTGCAGTTTAGACCATCATAAAGGGAAAAATAAATAATGACGTTCTACGAGTCGGAGCGTGGAATGTTAAGACGCTAAGGGAGAAGATAAACTAGTGAATTTAAAGCGGGAAATGGATAGACACAAATTGGACATTATTGGGATTAGTGAAATGAGATATCCAGAAGAGGGAGATTTTTGGTTCGAAAACAGCCATAGAATCATTCACACGGGGGGCAGAATGGGAGGGCAGGAGTGGGCATTATTATGAATAAAAAAATAGGGCAAAGGGTAAAGAATTATCTACAGGTAAGCGAAAGGATTGTTATGATTACAGTGGATTCGAAACCGAAAGATACTGTGATAATCCAGATATACATGCCTACTACATCATATAAGGACCAAGATATAGAAGAAATGTACGAACAAATTGAAAACCTGATGAAGCACGTTAAAGGGGATGAAAATTTAATAATTATGGGGGATTGGAATGCAAGAGTAGGAAAAGGCAAAGAAGGAAAAGTGGTGGGCGAACACGGTCTAGGAAATAGGACTGAAAGGGGCGAAAGATTAATTGAATTTTGCAGTAAGCACAGTCTAGTAGTAGCAAACACACTCTTCCAACACCATCCAAGAAGGATCTACACGTGGAAAATGCCGTTAGACAAGGGAGATTTCAAATAGATTACATATTAGTCAAACAAAGATTCAGAAATCAATTAAAGGACTGCAAAAGTTATCCTGGGGCTGATATATCTAGTGATCACAATCTAATTGCGATGAAATGCCAACTAAAATTTAAAAAACTAATAAAAAAGGGGCGGTCGCGAAAAAACTGGGATATATCTAAATTAAAAAATAAGGAAACCCAAAAACTCTTCGAAAACGTAATGAATAAGAAACTGGAAGAAAAAACACCCACAAATAATAAAGAAGATGAAATCGAACAAGAATGGAATGATATGAAATCAAGCCTGACCGAAACAGCCAACGAAGTCCTTCAATCAAAGAAAAACGAAATTAAAAAGCCATGGGTAACAGACGAAATACTGCAACTGATTGACGAACGAAGAAAATTTAAGAACAGAAAAGACGAAGAAGGAAAGAAACATATAAAAAATTAAGATGGAAAGTTATAAGAGAATGTAGAAAAGCAAAAGAAAAAATGATTCAAGAAAAATGTAAAGAAGTCAACGAAAATCTAGTATTGGGAAAAGTTGATGTAGCCTATAGGGCAATAAAAAGAAATTTTCAAGAAGACAAGCCAAAAAGCAAGAACATAAGAGATAAAGGAGGCCACATTATTCTAAACGAAAACGAACAGGCAAATAGATGGAAGGAACACCTAGAAGAACTCTATGGAGAAGAAAAAACAATGAACCCAATAGAAGAAGAAGAATCTGTGGACGAAAACGAATTAGGAGACCCCATACTCAGGTCAGAATTCGAGACAGCTTTGAAGGAACTAAAAAATAATAGAGCACCCGGAATAGACAATATACAAGCTGAAATCTAAAGAACTCTGGAGAAAAGGCACGTGACAAACTTTTTGAACTAATTAGCAAAATCTATAAATTGGGAATCATCCCAAAAGATTTCGAAAAAAACAAAATAGTCACACTTCCCAAAAGACAGGCGCGGATAAATGTGAAAATTTCAGGACCATTAGCCTAACCTCACATGCCTCCAAAATCCTAACCAAAATAATCCAAAGAAGAATAGAACAAAGAGTTGAAGAAAATCTGGGGAAGACCAGTTCGGCTTTAGAAGAAACAGAGGCACCCGAGAAGCAATTCTCTCTCTTAGACTAATAATAGAAAGGGCTTTTATCAGGGAAGAATCTGTCTACATCGGATTCATAGACCTAGAAAAAGCATTCGATAACGTCAATTGGGAAATTATGTTTAAAATATTAAAACAGGCGGGAATAAAATTCAGAGAGAAGACTAATCTACAATCTATATCAAAACCAGACGGCAATTATAAATATTGGTGATGAACAAAGAGAAGCCAAAATAAAAAAAGGTGTAAGACAAGGATGTGTGCTGTCACCCATGATTTTCAACTTATACATAGAAGAAGCGATTAAAGAATTCAAAGACAAAATTGATACAGGTATAGAAATCCAAGGTCAAAAGATCGCTATGTTAAGATTTGCCGATGACATTGCCCTTCTAGGAAGCAATAAAAAAGAATTAGAGGACGCCTTGAATGGAATTAACCAAATCCTAATAGAAGAAATCAAAATGAAAATAAACAAGAATAAAACCAAGGTCCTAGTATGTACAAAAAAAGAACAAACGAGACAGGAATGCATCAAAATTAACCAAGAAAACCTAGAAGGAGTTAAGGAATTCCGCTACCTAGGAAGTAAAATAACATGGGATGGGAGGAGCAAAAACAGAAATTAAATCAAGAATTGCCCAAGCAAAAATGGGGTTTAATTCAAAACAAAAACTACTATGCTCCTCCTCAATCAGCTTAGCAAACAGGAAGTTGCTATTGAAGACATATGTATGGAGCATAGCCATGTACAGGTGTGAAACCTGGACAATTGGAAAAGCGGAGAGAAAGAGATTGGAGGCTTTCGAAATGTGGTGCTACAGAAGAATGATGAATATCAAATGGATGGATAAAATTACAAATGAAGAAGTTCTTGGAAGAATCGGAGAAAGAAGAACCTTGTGGAAGAGTCTGAAGAAGAGAAGAGGTCAGATGATGGGGCACACACTGAGACATGGGGGACTGCTTAGGGATATCTTGGAGGGGGAGGTGGGAAAGAAAAGGGGAAGGGAAGACCCAGATTAGAATATTTCAACCAAATAATTGGGGATATGGGATGCCAGACATTTAGAGAGGTTAAACAGCTGGCGGGGGACAGAGTCGAGTGGAGACGGATTGTTGCATCAAACCAGTCTTAGGACTGTATACTCAATGATGATGATGATTGCAGTTTAATTTAGTTATTTGAAACAAAAAGTACGGTCCCATTACAAATACTTCCCGTTTGTTTTATAAAACGAAAATTTCATAAAAAATTGTTCAATTTAGTTGTTGTAATAAAATTCTCCTATCACGTTAGAAGGGATTTCACTGGTGGTGTGAGTCACCCTGTTTAATAAAGTCAGAAGTTGGCGGACTCGGTCCCCATCCCCGAAAAATTGTGGATATGCCACTGCCATGTTGTTTGATACCTCAGTTATTGCTTTCATAAAAAGCAATTTGGCGAACAAATTAATGCCTTTATTGAGGTTACAGCTGTACTCTACCAACTATTATTTTATTCGAAATGTTTTTGTTACAAACTTGATTATATATAGCTTGAGGACTGTTATGACAATAAAGCTCGTGAAATGTTTCTCACCTAATAACATTTAAATGTAGAAACGATGACAATAAAATAAAAGTTAAGACAAAAGACTATATTACTTTAGGCGTAACCTTCCATTTTATTAGTTTTCTTTAAAGAAATAAAATATTAATTAAGATATTAAAAGCTTTTTTTTTATTTTTAAACTTTGCATTAAAACAATATTTGTTTAAATATTTATTTACATACATCCTACACATAAATGGACCATTTTCAAAGTTGGAAAAATGTCTAGTTGAACTATGAAACAAATTTTAGCAAATCAGTAGTTTAATCTGCTTATTTTTTGATTTAGTAGAAATTTTAGAACAAACCCATAGACAAACAAGCAATCTGAAAATACATTTTTAGAATTTAGCATCACTAAACAAACTCGAAAATATCGAAAATGATAAAACAAAAATAAATAAATAAAAATAAAAAAATAGATTTCAAAAATATCTAATTTTACAGATTTAATTATATAGGGTGGGCCATTTAACTTTTGGAATTTGAATCGGTTACAAGAAATTATATATAGAAAATTATGAGTTTATTAGAAAGATTGGACATTTTCATTTATGAATGAAACACAAAATCATTATTCGATTTCCAAAAACAGTCCGCAAAAGATCGATTGTTACGTTGGCTGTGTGGCAAGTGCCCGTCCTGTGGAAACCAAATGTCACCCATGTCATCCTTTTCAATTTTTGGAAACAAAAATGTTGTTTTTCATTCTTAAATGAAAATGTCCAAACTCATAATTTTGAAAAAATATTCATTAGTTTTTTATAGCCGATTCAAATTCCAAAAGTTAGATGGCCCACCCTATATATGGTGGGCCATCTAACGTTTGGAATTTGAATCGGCTATAAAAAAAAACTAATGGATATTTTTTCAAAATTATAAGTTTATTAGAAAGATTGGACATTTTCATTTAAGAATGAAACACAACATCATTCAAATGACTGCCACGGCTGGCTTGACAGTACCCCATCCGATCAACCCAATTGAAAATGTACTTAAAAATTGGGTTGGTCGGATGAGATTCTGATCAAGCCAGCCGTGGCAGTCATTTGAATGAAGTTGTGTTTCATTCTTAAATGAAAATGTCCAATCTTTCTAATAAACTCATAATTTTGAAAAAATATCCATTGTTTTTTTTTTCAAATTCCAAATGTTAGATGGCCCACCCTATATAAATGTATGTCGTCCGTGTTGTTAGAAACATTGAATGAGATGCTGAATTGCTGTCTTAAAGGCTTACAAGGATGTCTCACTTGATATAACGAATAATTAATTGCTCTAGGGCAGGGGTTCCCAACCTTTTTTTACTCTAGAGCACATTCTAAAATATCGGTAGGGTGGCGGGCACCACCTATTTTAAATCGACAAACTCCTTCCATAACTTGTCATTTTCCCATAATTTATTTTCTTATTTTCTTATAGTCATAATGTATTAATAAATAATAAACAAAAATGTTTCAAAATAATAAAATTATTTGGCATTTTTTTCAAATTGCATACACACAGAGAAATGTATTTACAAAACGTAAAGAAAGTAAACAAAACACACAAATACAAAGAAAACATTTAATTAAAAAATATAATAAAGTCAATGTGATCTTTGGCATTGCATTTCATTGGCCAGAGCTTCATAATTAGGAGCGTATGACGATAATCCTGTTAGCAGACAATCATAAAGATGCTCATCGGTGAGTCGAGATCTATATCTTGATTTTATTAAGTTCATGTTTGAAAACAATGATTCGCATAAATATGTCGAACCGAAAAATGATGACAGTCTGTTGTGCTGTTAGACTTGATTTTAGATTACAAATTTTTTTCTTTCTTACTTCAGATTTAAGAGGATAATTCACATTAAAAGTGCCATGATTTGTCTGAAAGTGTCGTTCAACGTTATGTTTTTTCGGCACTGCAATGCTACTACCACACAACAAACAAACGCATTTATTTTTCAAATTAACGAAACAATATGATTCCTCCCAGTCAGTGTTAAAATTATAGGTTCGTTGTCTTTTACTTGGTCCACTCATTTTAGGGCTAAAATAAATAATAAAAAAAATAATAATTGAACTACAATATAATATCAATGTTATAGCGCAAGTCTGTTCTGCATTATATGCATAAATATATTATAACAAGAACTATAACTATCTCCTCAATAATAATAGTTTATTAATAGATCATCGCTTATGAATACAATAAATTACGCACCTCGCTTTTAGCCTGTTAATTTTTTTTATAGAAAACTCCTAATTCGTGTTTCGTCTGACGAACATGTCTCTTATCTAACTGTCGCGACCCAGAAATGCAGCAACAACGCGGTTCCAGGCGGGGAATGCTTTTTGCGCATCACTCCATGTACACGCGGAAAACCCGAAGTGAGCCGATGTTCGCCGAAGCAATCAGAGTTATGTGCCTTGTGATTTGGCGCCTTCGGCGTATTTTAAAATAATGTTTATGAAAAAAATTCTGTCTCTGTCGAATAGTGAGAGGCGGGCACATACGAATCGTTCCGCGGGCGCCATGGCGCCCGCGAGCTGGTTGGGAACCTCTGCTCTAGGGAATTGAGGCAAAGGCCAATCTGGATATAGAAACCACTAAAAACACCTATCACTTATTTGTTTTTCACTTATTTTAAAATTTAATTATGAACTTACACATTCATACCTTTTATTAAGAACTAATTTACTAACATGGAAGTGATGGTCTGGAAGTAGTCTATCTACTAAAGCTTCTAATAAGCGGATGGGTCCAACAAGTTGTGGATGAACAAGTGGCTGGCTTATAGGGAAACTCTTCGACGGAAATTTAATGCAAACCAGGAGGCAAAAAGCTTCAAAGCAATTGGTTGCAACCCCGCCGGGATCACATTAATTCATGAGAGAAACTTTCCAGAAATACACGCCCATCCATTAATATTCAATTCATTAGGAAAATTAACAAAATCCTTTGAAGTAGCTTTTTTACTCATTAAATACACTCACTAAATAAGTAAAATAATAAAAAAATCTTACAGAAAGGTCTTGTGGTGTTTTTATAACATGCTTGCTGCGTAAAAATTTAAATTTAAAATTTTTTAATATTAATCCTTAGTTTAATTAATAATACTGAATAAGTATTTTGTTTATAAAAATTGGAAAAATAAAAAAATTGTAGGCGAAACGTTAGAAGTCTGCTTGGACTTTTTTTCTCTATTTGAAAATGAACTTGTACATAAGGAATTTACAAATGGACAAAAAGGCATAAAATAGTTTTGCTCTATCTCCTAATGGCTTGTGAAATAAATTTATAATAAACTACTTAATTTTAACTTTATGGAGGTGTAAAACAGGGAAATTATAGTTAAATGAAAGTTAGAATTTATAGATTGATAAAACTCTGTAAATCCTCATTTAAATTTTGAATAGAATATGATATAAGATACAAGGTAGAATAGGAAATTATGAATATTTGCTTATAAAAAGCCCTAATGAGTGAATATCGAGAAAAATGATATTTACGAGATATTAATTATTTTATGACTGTTGTTAGTACGTTAGTATGTTACCAAATTTTGTGTACGCTCTTGAATATCAAAACGAAATTTCACTTGTGGATTCTTTATACAGTGTAACTTGGATAAGTGGGACTCGAAGGGACCAAGATTGTTTTCTCCCTTATAGAGGTTTCTCACTAATCCAGGTATCTCATTTAGAGAGGAATAGTTACTGACAGGATCAACATACTACAATATACATGTAAATCAATATTGCTTTATTTAATCACATAAGAATTAAGATTGAAAACTCAGTTGGTATGTCTTAAATTATTTTCTTTGATGATCCCCAACATAAAATCGGGCGATTGGCCACCGGGGAGGGATTTTAATCTAAAAAAATATTATTTAAAACAAACAAAATATTGATAGTATTCAATAAAAAAAAATCTCTTGTCTGAGATTTTTATGAATCTTCATTTTAATGTCCTTTCAGGCCAAAAATGTGATTTATTGAAAATGGCTGATTTTATGATTATGTAGGTAGGTATGTATTTTTGAAAGTAATCAAATTTCAAACGATAAAATAGAAAATGGAAAGATAAGACTATTTATAGATAAATACGCCACGAAAGGTAAGAACATACTTAATACACATTGATGTACTCATAGTCAAGGAATGTCTCAGTAATAGAATTTTCTCGCTTATCCGGGCCCCACTTATCTAGGTTTCACTGTATTAGGATTAAGAGCTTATTAGATTTTGATTGAAATCGAACCAAAAATTAAAGAGGGGGTTCTTAAAAATATCCTATAATAAAAAAAGGGGTCATTATTTTTTCGGAGGCTGTGGGTGGTGAGGGTTCAAAAAAATAGAACTATCAATATAAGTCCTAGTAGACCATTTGATCAATTTGTACGAAATTTTCCATATGCACCTATAAGATCTTATGTTAAATTGATAGGGGGGGGGGCTGGTTCAAAAATTCAAAATTCTTTCGTAAATTATTATAAATTATTTTATTAAATATTGAATATGAGAGGGGCGAATGGTAAAGTCATGTGGATTGCCACATCAGCTTATTTTTTTTTAGAAAAAGAGTCTCTTGAATCATAAATTAAGAAAAGTTAATTTTCTCATCGATTTTTTAACTAGCTACCCCCTATGTGAAAAATTAATATTCTTTAAATTTGATTCCTGGTTTATATGTTTGCATTAGATTTTAAATTGTATTATAAACTTTAGTAATAAAGGAATGAATGACCTCGCGTTTCTATTTAAAGAACAATTTCAAATGATTTATACATACCTATATATTTTGGAAAATAATATCATAAAATAATATCAAATTAAATTGATAGCGTCGTAAATAGACCCAACGAGTATTATTACGATCAGCTTGATCAATCATTAAAATCTAACTTCACCTGCATACTCTCCTCTTGAAACTGTTTAAATCAGATTAGTCATGTAATATAAAATAATGGCTAGACTATAAATGTAACAAAGCTTGTTAGCCATTTTGAAAATAGACCTTCTCGCCAGCGTGTTTATTTTTCTTTTATATATTTTAATACTAATGGAAAGGAGTTGGTGTCATTATTGCTTTTTCTCGGTTTTAAAGAGGATTCACAACCCTCGCCAAGTAAATCATCAGGAACTTGATTTAAGATAAGAATCTGCTTGCGCAAGGAAAGTTTTCAGATAAACATTTCAATCCGTAAGGAAATGCAAACTTGCGCTCTTTTGGCCACCTGTGCTTCATTAGGAACTAGGACTGATTTAGAGCAAAAATTTATTCCCCCTTAGGGAAACATTTCTAATTATTTTCAAAACTGTTAATAGTAGTTTTAAACATAAATATACTTACATATTCAGAAAAAAAGAAAAATGTTTGATATTAGCCTTTTTTCCTAATTCTGTGTATATTAAAATAAAATTTTCTACTATGTCAAAATGAATTCACGTAAATGGAAGATGATGACTGTATATATCCTAGGCGAGAATCCGATTCTTTTTCCTAGTATGTATCTTTTAGGTTTTTAAATTTTAGCTATTCAGTTTTCATAATTCAAATGAACCGATCTATGTTAGCAACCCATTTTTTAAGACAATAACGAGTCGGTCCTCCATATAAAAGGGAGAATAGCATATCTAAGCCAATATCTCTGTGCTATGGCATTTTTATAAGCTTTTATTTAACTTGCAATGTTTGTTTGTTTGTTTGTAAGTATGTTGGTTTATTACGCCAGACTTTGTTCTGAAAGACTCATTGGCGCCGCCTGGGTAAAGCTAGGGTATGCATTCGAATAAGACACTCTGTGTTGTTGGTTGCGTTTCCAGGCAAACTTAAATTATTTAAATCTTGACATTTATTAATTTAAATTCATGATTTATCATCTAAAAGTTAAACGTGTAGAAAAAATTATTTGATTAAAAGGCATTATATACCTATAATTAAAAGTTGCCATGAAATAATCTTTTTTATAAGATTAATTCTAATTTGCAAAACCTATGATTAAAACAAGGTGCATGCAGCTTTAGTTAGTATAGAAAAAATGAGATACGATAACAGTGAGTTATGACTGAAACAGCTTAACGAATTTGGATTCAAAAGTAGATTTTTTCTGAGAGAAGATACCTATATTAGAAAAGCCAAATTCCTAACTCCATTCCATTATGAAATCACTTTTTTTATAATATAATCACCAAATAAATTTAACCAAATACGTTCTTAGACCGATCCTCAATAATTTTAACACTATAAAGGACACTCTTTGTCTCATTTAGAAAATGTGTTACAATTTTATAGTCTATTCACATGTTTCGACCTTTAATTCTGAAACCGTTTTCAAGTGATGATAAATAATTTAGCCAATTCACCACATCGATCTGCTAAACAGTTGAGAGTTCATTCAGGACAAAATAAAATTCGGACATTCAAAAAAATTAAATTAAACCCTAATCCTTCCACTATAATGATAGTAAATTCAATTCAAACACCGAGCAAATCGATCATGACAGAATGAATCGGGCTTGAAAACGACTCCAAAATTAAAAGCATAAACTTCATGAATAAATTATAAAATTTTAACTATTTTTCTACTTTTATTATGGGTGTTCCACTTCCAACCTGAATGAATTCTTCACTTCATCAAACTGATCTCCTAACATGAACAGCTAGCAGTATTAGGCAGGGGTGCTTATATACTTCTCCTGGCATTATAGAGCTTGAACCTCTAAAGCCTCCTCATCAAATTATTAACAAGTCCATGTGAGAACAATATTAAAACTGTCTTAGAGCTTGATATATTATTTATTCAAATAATATAGAGGAAAGGTCCCTCATATGAGACACACTTTTTAAAATTAAGATTTAAGACATAAAAATTATTATGATCTTCATTATTATTATATCTAATGTTCATGTGAACATGTGATCTGTGTAAATCATTAGGAATCGATCAAATTTGCAAAGCTCAAAAGCACTATAATGTTATCTCAAAAAATAAAAATGTTAACAAATCTGCGAAATTTACAAAAGGTGTCCTAATATGGGATAGTGCCAAGATAGTACCCAAACATGTTAAATACATCAATTCTAAAAGGAAATTTAACTACTAGATGCCATTATTCTGAGGGATATACTTCCTATTAATTCAAAAGGATAAGATTTTACAATAAAGAGCACGGTTGCCAATAATATGAGATACTGTCACATATTAGGCAAAACGTGGTATCGCATATTAGGACCTAACCATGTTGCATAAAAAATGACACTTCACAAAGTTAATAGTCGAATTAAAATTTATCTACCATCCCTAATTATAGACACTTTTATGACAAACAAGAATATATAAAACATTTCAGAATATTCATTCACCTACATATATCTAAAAATAATTCACTTCAATGATATACTTAAAAACTCAACAAAGGAAATTTTTTCAAATACAATCTATGCAAGGACTGCAACCGAAAGAAAATTGTTTCACATTGTTTTGGTAAGAGTTCTTCACCTCCTTATGGCTAAAATAGGGGTGTCGCATATTAGGGAACTATCGCATATTTGGTAACTTTCCTCTATGTAATTAAGTAAAAAAAAATATATATATTATTCAAGAAAAAGTGAAATAAAAAAAATGCAAAATAAATGAAACCTATTATTGTATATTTTATACAATAAAGTGGAAAAAAATTCGCTCGCTAGTGAGTTAGATTTTTCTTTTTTTAAAACCCCCATTAAAATTTATAAACGTTTCATGTAGATATGATGGCTTTTATAAATGATGAAAGTGGAAGATAAAAAGCGAGTTTAATAAATCAAACAACCCTGAAGGGAATGGAAATACCTTTGACCAAATATCATATAGCAGAAGGAAAAATCGGAAACAAGAAGAATGAAAATCCAGCTACGCCACGGTCTCATATAATTGATTACCCGAGCTTTTTTCCGATTGGGTTGAGATTTCGCTCATGCACACCATATACGTCTCTCGGAAGAGTGCATGAGCTCAGTACATCTCTCAAGGGGTGGCTTTTTGCTAAAAGATGTTCTTTTTCTCTTTTGGAAAAGTGTCACTTTGCAGGAGTGAGTAAGTTGGTTACTGAGATCGATTGCGTTAAACCACCCTCGCGGCAGGATAATGCTTTGTCGATAAATAATCGTAACACATGTTGATTTTATATGCGCAACGATACAATTTCCTGCATTTGAATCATCATTTTATTATCTCTTTATGAATTAATTAAATGAACGAATCGAATAGGTCCAAATTTTATTATTCCATCAATAAATATTGTGATATTACATTGAATTTAAAAAATTTCTAATCAATGTTGAATTACAGTCAATTACTGGGAATTGGAAACTCAAGGGAAAACTTTTTCTCAGAATTTAGTTTGTCGATTTAGAGATGGCGAATCCCCCCTCCCTTCCCCTAAAAAATCGATTTATAGAGATTCTTGCATTTGTAGGTGATAAAGAAATAAAATTCAAATATAGAACAGGGCTGTCCAACCCGCGGGCCGCATCCGGCCCAGCACTCCAATGAGTGTGGCCCAACATAAAATCATAAACTTCCTTAAAACATTGAGATTTATATGTAGAGATATATTTATTCCCTTTTTCGAAATATGAATGTACATTTGTACAATACGTGAAGCTTTTTAACCGACTTCAAAAAAGGAGGAGGTTCTCAATTCGACTGATTTTTTTTTTGTGTCTATGTTACCTGATATCTTCGCCAATTGTGAACTGATTTTGATGATTTTTTTGCATTGGGTTCAGTCTAATTTCCGATTGGTCCCGTTATTTTTTCATTGGAATTGGACCTTTTTTTTAGGCATAACTTCTTTGTTTATGAACCGATTTCGATGATTCTTTTTATATTGAAAATAGGGTACCTTAGTGGTGGTCTCATATTAATTTAGTCAAGTTCTGATGATACGATCATTGACGAATTAACGTAAATATCCAATTCTTATGAGCAAATAATCGAAATTATAATAAATAAAATCTTTTATAAAAAATCAATCTTAAAACGTTCATTTAAAACCCGCAAACGTTTCTAGAGAATTTCTATATTTATGAATTTAATTTTATTATCATTTTCTGATTCATTCGGCCCTTTCTCTTACGAGATGCATGCAAGGTATTATATTAAGTCACTATTAATAACATCACTAAAAAGAGAAAAATAAAAATAATTTTTATAAAAAAATAAAACCGACTTCAAAAAAATTAAATGCAACAAATAAAATAATAAAACTCAAAAATCAAATAAAATACACTAAAAGGTATAAAATAATAATCTAATTTAGTTACAACTAAACGACGAAATATTTACATGAAATCACTTTTTGAAGTCGGTGCTAAACAAACTATATAAGCGAGCGTACTCGCCAATCGTACTAAGTAAAATCCGTCGAGTTTGATTCATAAAATGTATATGTTTGGTACCGACTTCAAAAACTGATTTCATGTAAATATTTCGTCGTTTAGTTGTAACTAAATTAGATTATTATTTTATACCTTTTAGTGTATTTTATTTGATTTTTGAGTTTTATTATTTTATTTGTTGCATTTAATTTTTTTGAAGTCGGCTTTATTTTTTTATAAAAATTATTTCAAGAATAAAATTCACTAAAAGCAAAATTATTAGCTCAACTAATTTAAAAGTTCTTCTTCTTCTCATATTTTCATTTTCTAAAATATGTATGTATTTATTATTTCAGTAATTTATATGCTACGACACTAACCAAGTCTATACATACTTAGTTATCATTCTAGTACAAAAGGAGACAAGGAATTGGAATTTTCTAGAACAATCACAATTAATTGATAATTTCTCTCCTGGACTAAAACTTGTCAGGACTTGTCTTTTAGATCATTGCACGTTCTTACATGTCAATAGATAATGGATAGTCAGGGATTATTATATCCGTGACCCTTTTAAAAAATAAATTATCATTCCTCATATCCTTCTTTAATCCCATTCTATTTAAACCAGGACTGTCCAAACCGTGGCCCAATATAAAGTCATAAAATTTAAAACATTGAGATTTATATGTAGATACTGGAAAACACATTAGATACTGGTCTGAAAGAAAAATTGAATATTGTTTTTTTTTTTTATTATGGTAGAACTTTGTATTAATTATTTATCCAGGAAAAAATATAAACAAATACTAATCCATAATAGCACTTTTGTTATTATGTAGCTATGTATTTACATATACGAGAAGCTATTTTCAAGTATAAAATTATTAAAAGTGAAATTAGTAGCTCACTATGGGCTAAAGTTCTCATTTCTACATTATTAACTATCTTTTTTTGTATAACAAATATCAATAGAATTATAATATTTTATCCGCGGCCCGAAACATTTGTTTTTTCTTCAAATGTGGCCCGTGTAAGCCAAAAGATTGGACACCACTGATATAGAGGCCTAAATTATTTATTTCAAATTACTCGGCACGCCCGAGCGGAGTCACTCTTCGAAGGTTGCTGGGGGAGCCACAGAATTGAATTCACTCGATTTTTACTTTCCATTCGGTGTATGGTGAAACATTGTAATGTATTTTTTTTTTGCTTTTATTTTTGAACTATCTTAAAAACGGCTGAAACTATTAAATAATTAAGCGAATTCATAAAGTTTCGCTCTACTTATATAGTGAACATCTAAAAATTTATATTTTAAGAGATATCAATTATTTTGTCTAAATGTCTGTTAGTGAGTACCAAATTTTGTATATATTTGGATATTTTAAATTGAGATGAGAGCTGATTAGATTTTGGTTGGAATCGGAACAAAATTTGGGTGGAGGGTTAAAAATGTAAATCTTTATCCGATTGGACCAAATTTTGGACTCTTAGCCGTTACGGTCTTAGGGAACTATCAATGCAAAAATAAGCTTCCTAAAATTACTGGAGAGGGGTTTTTTGATTATTTTTTTATATGAAAATGATTTTCTTGCCAAAAGTACCAACTCCAACAATAGTGATAGTTTGCACTTTAGATTGAACAGACAGTATAGGTATATAAAAAAATAGATAGATGCTGCGCCTTTTTTAGTTTTCAGGATTAACTGAAATATTTAGTCCAGTTCGGTCAAAGGCCTAATATTGGCTGGTTGGTCAACAAAACTTTTTTATATATTATACAAAATATACATATTGAATTGATTTAAATATCCAAAAGTGGTAAATAAAATATCTTTTAATAGCTGAGGATTAGATGGAAGGCACTCCAGAAATAAATTTAAAAAGATTATTTCCAAATAAATTAGTATTTATTGGAAATAATTTTTTTTAAACCGACGTTTCGGAGGATCTTCTCTTCTTCTTCAGGGTTCAAAAGGGCTAATGAAGGAAGCATATGGCATTTCTCCTTCCTGTCTCCTCTTTCATTATTCACTGGTGTAGAGAGAATATTTTTAAACTTTTCATCATCAATAGGATAGAGTTAGGGCCGGTTGTATGTTGCAAAGTAAATGCTTTTTGCCACTAACAAACGGTAGATGGTAAATGGAGGCACTGGGATGGCCAATCAGATGACAGGCACTCTCTTTTGAATATAATCCAAATCATCATATACCTATGCTTCCTTGATTGACCCTTGTGAACTCTGAAGAAGAAGGGAAGATACTCCCAAACGTCGGTTTCAAAAAAAATTGTAAAGAAAAAACTTTTCAATAAATATTTATTTATTTACAAATAATCTTTTTATTTATTTCTGGACTGTCTTCTATTTAATCCTCAATTATAAATCTACTAGTTTCTACGCCTTCAAAGAAAAACTTCTAACTTATCTTTTGTAATCTCTGAGATTTTATCTGTAAGCTTATCTCCTGGTTAATTATTATTACACGCGTAAATGAGAATATGAAACTAGCAGGACTTTTTTTTATCAATAATTCAAGTGGAAAATATTTCTCCTTCTTACTAAAAGCTGATTAAGTTGCTAACTTCTTATATTGGAAATCTAATACTTAATCTTAAAGCTGGTGAATCCTAATAACAATTTTCCTCCGGGTGAAGATTTCCAAGCTTTTGGAAACGATTTCCCTGTGAACATGCAAGAATGAACTTAGCCCTCGAGCAAACAACCCACGCACATCATTCTTAATTTTTCCTGCTTCTCCCACAGTTTCATCAATATTTATTTGTGCGAATGGGGAACAACGAGCGCGTGTGTGTGTTGTTGGATTGCTGGCTGTGAGAGAGAAAATCTCGACCCTTGGCAACGACCTATTCAGGTCTGTCCTAAGTAAGCTCTGTGATGGGAGCCCACTCGTACGTCGACCCTCCTCTGCATTGTGCAACCGAGCACATTGCACTGGGTTGCACTGCGAAATCATTAATCAAATTCATAACATGTTTAAGTACAATGCTTGTTCAGCATATATTACTTGGCAATATTAATTATAAGTCATGTCATGACCACTTAAATCTCTCTACGAGATTATCCACCAATTTATTTTTTCATTAAACAAAATGTATATTTGATCTTTCACCAGCCTAGATTGAATATTCTCTTAAAATATTTTAAAATAATTTGATCAAAGTATAAATTTTTACTTAGGATTTCGAAAAATATATAAGACTAGCTGCAAGGCCCGCCTTCGGCGGCCCTCTTGCTAGCCAGGAGACACGCCCCCTGGACCCCCAGCCCTAGAACCCCACCCTCACCCCCATCCCCACCTAGTACCCCCACCCCTGCACCACCTGGCGAAACGAGTCGCTAGAGAACGAGCTAAAGGCAACGCAGCTCATCTCTGCACTAGGCCGTTTCTTGGAGTAACACCACCTCCGCGTGGTCCAGGTGGATATCCGCACCTTTCGGAGAACTAAGAGTGTTACCCTTGGCGAAGAACGCAGTTGCCATTGGCATATATAGAAATATTTCTATGTCTTTAGTACATCTGGAAAATGCACTGGATATGCTATATTATGTCATTAGACATATATAGTCCCATGGATGATCCTCCAATATGGGCTATCTTTTTAGTATATTCAGTGGGCCAAGAGGTGCTATGTTATGCCTGGCAACAGGATGCAGCAGCTGCTGCATCAAAACTAACTATGGTGAACAAATCTCTTGAATTTATCTGATAAATTCCAAAAGAGATAAAATGCTATGATATTACAATAGAAATATCATAAACACGATTGTTTCTACAAATCCTACTACATCGACTCTGTCGATTATTGAACACACAAATTTATGAATATATCACTATCAAAATGATGATGATATCATGTTGCATAAACAATTATGCAAGAATGCATGTATTGGAATGGTGACCTACACATTTCGGCATATATAGAATTTCTTCTATCTTTTTAGTATATTTCGGTTGATCCTGCCAGGATATGCTATTTTATGTCTATGACATATATAGTAAGAAATACTCTATCCTTTTAGTATATTCAGATGCGCTGCTCTGGATATGCTTCATTATGCCGAGATGTTGGTGGCTTGAACCAAATACGCCGACACTGCGGGCTTTGGCCTGGTTGAGTGGTGTGTGCGGCCGGGCTGATCAATGGCACAGCAGTAAGCCAATAATTCACGGCGCATGGTTTGATGGTGGCCATGCAGATTGATAAGCATAAATAAGCTGTCATTCTTTGATGATAATTATAACTATTTCATAAGACAGTAAACAGTAATAACTGTAACCAGCAGTTGAGGGCGCTGCTGGAAATTGCTTATCAATATGAATAATTCATAACGGCCGATGAAAATCACCAGTATATGGTGATGGCTACAAAAGCTGGCCATGATTGATTCCGTGACTAGCTCATCGGCTTCCACGCTCGGAGCACCGCGGTGTCCACGTATTCAGGAAGTGACAAACCTGCAAGCCGAAATTGGTGTTGCTCTGGCATTATGCTTGCTAATCAGTGCGAGCGGGGGACGTACGTGTATTGTACCCGCTCGCATGCCATGGCCGTAGTCATGACAAGGGAGTTGACTAGCCCTCTGATTTAAAATGGTCCAGCGGCACATCTGACGGTGAGGCAGATTGGGCTTGGCGAGCCCACGCTGAGTGCAAGCCAATCAGTGCGAGCGGGGGACGTACGTGTATTGTACCCGCTCGCTTGCCATGGCCGTGGTCATGACAAGGGAGATGACTTGCCCTCTGATTTAAAATGGTCCAGCGGCACATCTGACGGTGGTTCAGATTGGGCTTGGCGAGCCCACGCTGAGTGTAAGCCAAAACGGTAAACACACCTAAAGTGGTCTGAAGCTGCCATTTAATTGGTGTCTTACGGGTCCCTTTAGAATGAAGGACTGGCGCCCTTTACCGAAGTGAATGCTAATCTGTGCCACTTGACTGTGGTATGCATGGTTGATACCATGAAGTCCGATAAGCTGCATGGTTATATATCATGTAGAAGAGGTTGTCGACTTCCAGATTTAAAAGACAAGCCTGGGTTGGCACAAAAGGTGACGAACCGCTGGCCAAGCGAACAATCGGTTCACGAACTTAGGCTGGAGATTTTTAATCTTACACCCTAAAAGCTGCAACACAGTGGGTTTGCTTTGTACACATAACAAATAGAGGTATAGGCAGAAAGCCGCCTGGAATGGAGGGTGGCGAGTCGTTTGCCAGACGACAATCGGTCGCGGACCTGGGCTGAAGATTTTGAATCTTCAAATCCTACTGGTTGTTTTTACAGCGGGCGTGAACCGCATTGGACGCTTTGTAAGCGCTCGACTACCATTGTTTCGGAGCTTGCTTGGCGAACAATGCTTCTGATTATGTAAAAACGAAGCATTCGTCTACTTGGCTGTTTGCAGCAGGTGTGGGCCGGCTTGGGCGATTTGCAAGCGGTTTGTCAGGTGTATGTGATGTTGCAATCACATCAGGTTAACCAACCGCACATGCAGTCGATCACGTACTGGGACTGTGGGAAGAGAGTCCGAATCTGAAGAGGTGGAGCATGGAAAGTCATGTGCAAGAGAAACCTCGAACAACCATACCAAAGGTTGTTGAAAACAAATGGTGCCATGGGGAATGGAGAAAGCCCTAGGGACGAAAGTTCCTAGCTCCATTCGACTGAGGTTGGTCTCGTGGTGGCACAAGGATTCGTCTAGATAGCTGTTGTTAACTCGCCAGCTGTTGATAGCTTCAACACTAGCGAGGGTGGAATATACGCCCGCTATATTTCACGTATACCTCTGCGTATACACCAATACCCTGATTGATGCCATTCGTGGTGATTTTTCGATCTTTCGGGGTACACATGCGATACGAGAGTATGCATGCGCTGGTTGCGAGTGCGTGTGAAGGCCCGCGGGCTATAGACACCACTTTAAACAATTCAGTGCGTCATTGTGCTGTCGAATCTACCCCTGCACCATGCACCCGTTCCCAACCCCCGCCCGCACCACACCCACCTCGGACCTCGCACCACATCCACCCCGGACCCCACCCCGTGCCCTCCAACCCTGCGCACCACACCCCCGTCTAGCGACCTGGACTCCACCCCGCACCACCCTCTGCACCCCCACCCTCACTCCTCACCCCACCCCCATTCCACCCCCGCACCCACCTTCCGCACCCAGTTTTTGCATTTCTAGCCTTCTAGTGACCCACAGATTATGTATACAAAATTTAGTTGAGTTTGGCCCAAGAGAAAGAATTTTCATTTTTTAACCCTCCCCCCACCATTTCGGGTGGTTAGTTTTTGAATTTCTAGCTCTCTAGAGGCCCAGAGATTATGTATACAAAATTTGGTTGAGTTTGCTCCAAGGGCAAGAATTTATATTTTTTCACCCTCCCCCCTTTTTGGGTGAGTTTTTGGGGAAATTTTTTTAAACAAAAGTTGTCAGAAATCACATCCCCTACAACCTTGTTTATTATAAAGTTTACCGTAGTGTTAATAGTTTAGGAGTTATTTGATAATTTTCATTCGTGCGCCCCCCCACCCCAAACCCCCTTATGGGGTCAAAATATCAAAACGTTATATAGCTAAAAGCGTAAGTTAGAAGACATCTGATGTAAATATGAAATTTCATAATAATTCCTTCAGCCGTTTTTACGTGAATCGTGAGCAACTTTTCGGAAACCACTAAAACAGACATACATACAGACACACAGACAGACAGGAATTTTGTTGAGGGTGTTTTCGTTCATAACTTTGCTTGAAACGTGTGCAACCAAAATTTGGCGTGATTTGGAGCAATGTGCAGACAAAACCTTAATTTTATACTGTATATATAGATATCATAGATAAATGAGTGCACGGAGTCTAGGGGGCCGTGAGCGAGTCTCTTTGTCTTGGACTTTTAATAAATCATCCCCCAAAGCTTACATTTTCGTCGCCAGTTGACGCCAAATTTGTGACGCACGGTCCCTATATAACTCGGGATCTCATTTTTATTTTTGGAAGAAACTCATAAAAAAGAATGTCAACTTATGTTGATTATTTAGTCAAATTAAAATTTTTCTATCTCGAAAACTCTTTTAGTCAATATTGTTGAAATTATTCAATACATTTTAGCCTCTATTATTGAATTCATTCTAAAATCTCGAGTTTTATTCATTTATTTGTTTATCTATTTTGCTTATCGTGCTGAGAAACATGAGGAAATTCATTTCCAAGCCTGGTTTTTTAAGTCTGACTGCTAACTCAAGAATAACAAAGTACTTACAAGAAAGTTCATTCCGGTGCCAAAATGTTTGTATTATTAAAACAAAAAACTGATTAGATTTTAATCTATCCAGCTTCTAAACTTGTAGTTTGAAAATGTAAAAAGTTAAAAATAAAAAAAAAATGTTAATCATTACATATGGACCATACAAAAATCACGTAACGCAGGAGAGGAGACAAACCATATTGCTATATATAGTTACATATGTTATATTTTATTAAAAAAAGTCGACGAGGGCGTATATTTTTCAATTTTAGAGTTAGATAAATATTAATTAATTCATTAATTTTGTGTAATGAAGAATTTTATATCATTATTATGGTATTTCGTTGAAAAAGAAACTTATATAACATTATGTAACTCTGGGAGAGAGGAACAAGGTTCGATGATTTGTTATGATTGGTTACTTAAGGGGAGAAACAGTAAAAAAGAATAAACAATGTGTCAGTTAATCTATTTAAGGCCCTACGTTATATAAATATTTTTATTTTCATTAAAATTTATATCTGTATAAATGAGAGTTGCAACTCTACATTAGCGGCTCATATACGAGCCCCGTCCCATCTCAATTGGCCCACCAATATTTTTTCTTTTTAAATAAAATTATGCTAATTCACGGTAAATTTAATTTAAATATTTATTTTTATTATCATTTGGAACAACATTTTAAACAATTTAAAACATTTTATTGTAACATTTAACTTAAAATTATTTTTTAATTGTTATAAACATATTTTTATATGAAAAAGTAGTTCTTTGTTTTTCACGATTTTTTTTTAAGAATCTTTGAATATGTGAAATAATCAAGTAGGCTTTGCCTTTTTCCAACAAAAGAAAGTTTGTTTTGTTTATTATTAATAAAAATGACTCGTGGAAAGGTTGTTGATGAAAAAATTCGCTCAATTATTATCAATTTATTTAAAAAGGGAAAATCAAACGCGGAAATTGGCGATCTAGTTAATTTATCAAAGTTTACTGTCAGAAATATTATTCGAGTTTATAAAACAACGGGTACAATAGCTACAAAACCTCGGTATGCGTCGAAATCCAAAATATCAGATGCTGATAGACGGGCATTGAAGAAGATTATTAGAAAAAACAGGCGTTCGAACTATGGTGAATTATCTGTTCTTTGGAGCGATGCTGTGGGGCGAAGTGTTTCAAGATCCACGTGCCATAGAGAAGCCCTTAAGTTAGGTTTTAAAACTTACAAGGTAATTTTATTGCAACTTATTCCAAAATTTTTTTTTGTAATTTTACTAATTTTTTTAGGCGAAAGAAAAGCCACTCTTGACATTAAAACAAAAGAAAAACCGGCTTAAATGGGCTAAAAGTCACATTAATTGGACGAGTGATGAATGGAATAGTGTCCATTGGAGTGATGAGTCTCGTTTTGAAGTTTGTGTTGGGGACAATCGAAGCAGAGTTATTCGTCAGAAAAATGAAGCTTTCAATTCAGATTGTTTAAAAAAGAAAGTAAAATTTCCTGCTTCAGTTATGGTATGGGGTTCAATGTCTGCTAGAGGTGTTGGAAAACTTCACTTCATTGATGGAATTGTAAACACCAATAAATATTTAGAGATTTTAAAAAAATCGTTACTTCCAACAATGGCAGATGCATTGCAGAATAATAATAATTTTGTGTTCCAACAAGACGGGGCGGCCAGCCATACATCAAGAAAATCTTTAAAATGGCTTTCTGATCATAATGTTCCACTTTTGGAGTGGGTGGAAAACAGTCCCGACTTGTCACCAATAGAAACTCTTTGGCACACAATGAAAAAGCTATTACGAATACAACCAGCTAGAAACGTAGTCGAATTAAAACACAAACTTCAAAATATTTGGGATACTTTCACTCAAGATGAGTGTCAAAACTTAATAAGTCCGTTGCCCAAAAGAATTCAAGCCGTAATTAAAAATAAAGGCGATGTCACACAGTGGTAAAGGTTTTGGATTTTGTATGTTTTCCTTGTTTTTAACAATTAAAAAATAATTTTAAATTAAATGTTACAATAAAATGTTTTAAATTGGTTAAAATGTTGTTCCAAATGATAATAAAAATAAATATTTAAATTAAATTTACCGTGAATTAGCATAATTTTATTTAGAAAGAAAAAATATTGGTGGGCCAATTGAGATGGGACGGGGCTCGTATTATATTTCATTATTTATTTATTTAAAAATGCAAACAAAAGAAAAAATCTGAGAATGTTATTGGGGCCTCCATTTTCAAAAATGGCACACTTTATTATTGGCATAGGAAGATAAACATAATAATCTAATTAAAAATTGAGAACCACTTGCTTAAATAAAATAATTTAATTCAACTTCTATTCACTCCACTGAGAAATTATTTAATTATTATAAAGTCAAAACTTTGAGTGGTAAATTTTTCTATGATATAAGTGGGGCTAATCAATTTTACTTGATAATGTCTAATGACATAGACAAACAACTATGAAAGTACACCCATCCCTCGATTTACATCGTAAATACGTTTCAGGAGAAAACGTGTAATTCAAAACCGTGCAAAACGAGACAGAGCATATATAACATTGGAGGATAAGTTCAACTAAATTCAAAACTGTGTAAATTGAAACAAAGGATATACTTATAGAAAAAGCAAACTGAAACCGTGTAATCAAGGGATAGGCGATCATATTTAAAACCGTGTAAATCGAGGGATGGGTGTATTACTTAGATGATATGTTTTAGTTGCTGGTAGAGTAAATTATTATTTTTGTAAAATTGTTTTAGAATTGTTGTGAATTATGTATGAAGACTGTCAGTGTGACTGATGATGACACATCGTTGTCGAAACGTCTCTCATTGACAATAAAGAATTTAGAAGAAAAAATGATATTATCAATTAAAATTGATTACCCCCACTTTTTTATTTATTTATATGGCTTTGGGAACTAGTACCCCCACCTATATCATAGAGAAATTTACCACTCAAAGTTTTGACTCTAAAATTATATAATTTAGTTACTCTTAAAGTTTCTTATTTCTTCTAGCCTTACTAGATCTAGAGGCATTTTGTAATTGTTTACTCTCGGAACAGATGATAATTTTACTCTTCTTATTAAAAGTGTTTAAAAATTTCTTATTCCCAAAAATACCCACTAAAATACGTCTGCGTGGGGCGGCCTTTCCCCTTCACCCCTTTCCCCTAGATACACCACTGAATGAACTAATAGAATATGTAATAAAAAGAAATCTAAAGTTTAAATATTTCCGAAACTTTCAATTTACTTTAATGTTTCTTTGTTAAACCTTTAATTACTGTACTTAAATGCACATGATAAAAAGTCGCTTTGGACTTTTGACTGTACCTTCCAAAGCAATGCCAAGTTTCAAACTTAGTTTATAAATCTAAGTTGATTAATTAGCGAATCACCCTCTTTCCAAAGGTAGGAGCTCCAAATTGCTATGATAAAATTTATGCAGATTTTTAACGCTACTTGTGCCTTCATTAATTTTGTTCCCTTCTGCCAAAACGAAAGCTATTGAGCATTTATCAAATATGAAGAGAAGATTAAAGTCAAAGCCTAATAGTCTTAATAACAAATAGAATACACTGTGCTATTTTTTAATTCACTCTTTGAACTGAATTGGGAGAAGCTCAATCTATTCTGTGAGTTTATTAATTGTAGAAGAAATTGAAAATTTAAGCAAATACCAAATGAAAATTTCAGAGATATGCATATTCAACCTAATAATAACCAGCTTGCTTCATTTTAAGGGATTGTTGAAGAATTTTGATATTTCCACTCTTCACATTGATGGGCCTCCTTTTTGAAAATGTCTATTCAACAAAATAATAGCCAGCTTGCTTTTATTCAGATTTAATTTTAAGGAATTGTTGAAGAATTGTGACATGTCTATTAGGGTGGTCCTTATTTTGGGTATTTTTATCCTGACAGAGGCTCATATGGTTCGAAATAAATAAAAAAATATATCCCCCAAGTTTTAAGTCTCTATCTCAATTTTAACCTGTGCCGCAAAACGATGCAAGTTTCCCATCTAAATAACATGGGCATTGAACCATCAATTTTTTATTCCGGCCAAAGTAATGATTCAAAAAAATTGAATCTCTGTGGACTTTATCCTTTTAATAGTAATTAACCTTAAAATTTTTTTACAGATTTTAATTATTATAATTTTGGAGCTACAGCTAGGTAAAATAGTGCTATATCTTAGTGTTAGTAAGTTATAAACTCCAAACCAAAATTATAATATCTAAAAATCTGTAAAAATTCTGAAGGATAGCTACTATTATAAGGATAAAGTTTTCAAAGTTTCAAATTTTTTGAGCCATTACTTAAATATAAATATAATAAATAAGCTGACGTATTCTGATGTCGCCATTCACTTGACTTTACCATACAACCTGGCCCCTCACTTATATTTAACGAGCTTTTCGTGCGTGCCTTTGGCACGCCCTTGGAGCTCAGCCCTCCGGGCTGGTGCCCTGGCGGGCAGCGTCTCGGTCCAAAAATTGTATTCCTCTTAAAAAACCACACTCCAAATGTATACCCGTAAACTACCGAAAATACATCGTCTCTTAAAAGTTTCGCCTCTTTAATTTTTGAGTGGCGAGGGGGGGGGGAGGAATAATTATCAATATGTTTAATGTTTCTTAATTTTCTTTCATTTCAAAATTCGAGTCCAAATTACAATTATATTTCAAATTTGCCTGGTTAATGAAAATCGATTGGAGCCATCACTTTAAAATCCGAGCTGACAATTATATTTCAAATTTGCATCGTTAATTAAAATATATTTAATGTTTCTTAATTTAAAATCTATTGGTGTTTTTTCATTTTCATTCGAGTTCAAATGAATACAATATTATCTCGGCACAAAGTCTAAATCAAAAATATATAGTTTTAGTAACAGAAATCAAGATATAAATATTAATGTTGTATTGGTGTAATGGCTAGAGCTGATGCCCTTAGTTCAATAGTTCGTCGGTTCGATTCTAGGCAAAGGGTAATTTTTTTAAAGAAAATTCTCTCAGCATTGTTACAAATTAATCTAGGCTCTTATATATAGTATATTTAATAAAATTATTTATAATCATGTAGGGGAGAGGGGTTAGTTTTTCCATTTTTAGACTCCTGGGGCCTACTGATTATGTATATAAGATTTGGTTGAGTTTGCTCAAATGGCCTAGATATGCACCAAAATCTAATCAGCTCTTAATCTCAATGGCCCAAAACTACGTGTGAAATTTGGTTTCGATATTCACACTAGTTTTTGAACTAGCTCGTCCACAAAAATTTGATAACGCACAGACTAACAGACAACCAGACAGACTAACTAACAGACATTTTGACAAAACAATTATTATCTCGAAACATATAATTTTTTCGATGTTCACTTATTAGGGCTTGTTTGTAGACCGAAATGCCATGGTTTCGTCCAATTTTTTTAATCAAAATAGTTTGAGATATTTCGAAAAAAAGAAGCAAAAAAACACTTTTTTCATGCACGATTACATTACTTGACCATACCCTGTATTGTAAAGTAAAAATTGATATTTCAATGCCAAAAACCCCATGTTATTTAGATGGGAAACTTGCATCGCTGTTCAGCACAGGTTAAAATTGAGATAGAGACTTGAAACTTGGGCGATATATTTTTTTTTATTTAATTCGACTCATATCAGCGTAAAAATTCGAAAAAACCCAAAATAAGGACCACCCTAATGTGCACTCTTGACGTTACTGGACATTTGTTTTGAGATTACATAATCTTTGTCTGATTTATTTCAAGCACCGATAGCTTATTGTCTACTGTCTAGATTGATCGAATTCACTTGCGTTGTTTTGGGAAAATAAGTAAAAAAATCTTTGATTTTTCAAAATTCTGCTCAGAAGTACTAGTTTGGAAAGTTGAAAAAGTCCTCAGTCTCAATATACTTTACTCCTTCAACATCACTTAAAAACGACTACAGAAATAGATGTTCAAAAGTTATGGCATTCTGATGAGAATTTCTCATTAAAATGTGTAATCTAGATGTTTTAGCCAAAATTTTTCTTTCTTTAACTTGATTTTTGTTTTAAGGCGAGCCAGATATTCAACAGATATAGTAAAATAAACACAAAAATTATATACATTTTATATATTATTATTATTAAAAGCTCATGTTGTTTTCTCTATTTGAAATTTCAATACATTAAAAAAACACATTCAAACAAGTACTGTTGTAAATTTATAGACGATTAAAAAAATACTAATGGGAGAATAAATTGCAATTTAAATATTTACCGTTTTAATAGCATTAAACTAGTTTGAAAAAATTGCCTTTCCCGATTGTATATCATTTAATTGATATACTGAATCCCATATATGATGTATTTATGTTTAAAAAATAGCCCTGTTAAACAGTTAATGTTAAAAATGTGCTATTCCGGATAAATACAAACAGGATTTTAATCAAGCCTAGTGGCTTCTAAATGACTCTATTTTCAGGATATATGATGATAAAGACAAGTTGTCGTTTTGATTAATAGGCCATAAATAATATATGAACGCCAGGACAATCTAGAAAGGGCGATATATGGCTCTATCAGCCTAGAATGACCCTCTCTATTATTTAGATGGCACTAATCACTAAGACCGTCACGTCTAATAAAAGACTGTTTTGTTTCCAAATTTTAAAAAAACTTAATGATTCTAACCTTATATCTTATAATTATAACCTTAAAAAGGAATATTACTTAAAGAAAATCCCTGAAAACTACATTGTTAGGTTAAAGTGTCTCAGAGATAAATAAGATTTTACTTAAAATCCGTTTATAGGGGATTGAACAGTTCATGAAGTGTCATGATTTAACCATGTTTTTTCGAACAATATCACAGGAGGGTGTCATCTTTTAGATCCAAGATGTAATCATTTTTAATTATATATCAGTGTTTTTTACCTCCTCTGGAATCAAACCCGAGTCATGTAAACTCACTAAATATTTCACTCAAAGATTTAAATCTTCATTTGTAAAAGTTTGCTGTCTAGTGATTCTATATTAAAACACATAAGTAGTCATGTCAAATAGTTTAAATAAATGTGGTTGAATGTTTCGAATTTGAATTGCTTCAAAATTCGAAGGGCAATGGAATGACTTTTCTAATTTGAATATGAGAGAGTTCAAATTGCCTATAGAAATAAATTTAAATTTTCTAAGAAAATCAAAAGGGGTGCCATCTATTAGATTAGATTAGATTTTTTTCGCATGATAGAAATTAATCCAGATTTCTTAAATTTAACATAAATTATCGAAATCATTAGTCTTCTATTAATTTTCCATATAAAGTAGATTTTTTTTTAATTTAATAGTTTTTAATTAATAAAGTAAAGGGTGTGTAGTTTCACAGTGAATGAAATAAAACTCAAAGAGGTTTATACAAATTCAATATATTTCGGATTATTAGTCCATCATCAGGAGTTTACAGGTTAAAACTATTTCATTCACTGTGAAACTACACACCCTTTACTTTATTAATTAATATCATCTTTCACCTAAAACCTACACCACTTTCTCTAAGTAAAATTAACAGTTTTTGTTTTGCCGAGAGTAGTTGTTGTTGTTGTTGAGTTGTTGATTCACAAAAGAGAAACAAAGAGGTTGTCCTCTGCTTTATGCAAATAAACACACACACATATATATCGAAATTATTTATATATATATATATATATATATATATATATTCAGTGAGACTTCCGCGGATAGGTTCTATGTCATTAGAGGTTTTTCGGGTTTCTCTAATTTATTTGTTTGAGACTATAGTTTCGAAGACTTGGTCTTCATCATCAGTCTTTTTTAATTATAAATATTATTTTAACTGGCTCCTAGCTAGTAAAGATCGAAAATTTTCACTATTCATATGGTATTGACTCCATGAATAATATTTATAATAAAAAAAAGACTGATGATGAAGACCGGGTCTTCGAAACTATGGTCTCAAACAAATAAATAATTTATATATATACAGATATATAATTTCGATATATATGTGTGTATGTTTATTTGCATCAAGCAGAGGACAACCTCTTTGTTTCTCTTTGTAGATTTTTTTTAGCATATTTGAATTACTCTCGTTAAAAACTATTAGAATTAACTGTCAGAGGTGTCAAGAAATCTTAATTAGAAAAATGCACTCGTAACATTAATTATTTGTTATTTGAAATTATTATTATTATTATCAAGATTTAAATTATGGTTATTAACAATCTATTGTCATAGTGTAGAGCAGGGGTTCTTAAACTTATTTAGTCCGAGAACCCCCTCTTGAACAACGATTTTTTTGTGGACCCCTAGGCATTTTACGTCGTTCTTGAGAATTAATTTCTGGCTCATTGCCTTTTCATCTTCGTCTTGAACTGTTTGCAACCATTTTTTATAATTTCGCTGACCTCCGGTAATGGCCAGGCGGACCCCCAGAGGTCCGCGGACCACAGTTTAAGAATCGCTAGTTTAGAGTATAGACCATTCAATGCATGCTGTAATTGGTTTTGATCTGTAAATAAGCCTACCAAAGCTCCGACAAATTGCACACCCCATTTGACAACTTTCAGATAAAGTGTTTGAAAAGTTAAGTAAAAATTAAAAATAACAATTGTTATCTATTTTACAAAAAAATTTTCTCTAAAACAGGGGTTCTCAACCGGGATGGAACGACTCCCCCCCCCCCCCCACAATGGATAATTTTAGTATTTCAAGTGGGGAATTAATCAGCGTACAAATTTCAAAAGTTTTAAAAAACGTATTAAAGAACTCGCAAAAAAAATACCTCAGCTTTCTTTTACGTAATTTATCTCTAAATTAAAATATGATACTTAAGTTAGAAAATCCTGGAAAGGGGGAATGACATTCTTACCAAATTGAAGAAGGGGTTCATTGGAAGAAAAGGGTTGATTGAGAACCTCTGCTGTAAAAAATCCGAAAAATTTTAATTCATCATTTTATTTATTTATAATTTAATTAGACCAACAACACTCAACCATATTCATTTTTTAAAAAATCTTTTCAAGATTGAAAACGCACGGTTCCCCCAAAGAATATTTTTGCTTTTAAATTCTAATTGAGTGATTGAAAGCGTAAAATCCTTGTGAGGGATTTTCTTTTCAAACCCTCCATTCTACTACAAGACTTTCTATGTAGATATAAATAACGAATAAGAATATGTTTCACAATAAGAACTTTTCTTTATGAAAAAAGAGATAAAAGGTATAAACCATATGACAGAAAAAAAAAGAAAATGATTTGTCGAAGGAAAAGCCACAGGGACTTTAATCTAAAGCTTATCCCGTCACGTGGCCGGTCTTAAATATGGCTGCTCCCCTGATATTCACTCGAACTGATTCATTCGCCTCTATGTATATGATAAATCGAAGTTTTCAGCTTTTCAAAAAGGGCTCCGGATCATTCTTTGCTAAGACACTGTATTTCCGTACTTATTGAAATTCCCTTTCTTCTCATTTTACATTGGTTTTCCTTATTTGACTTCAGTTTTACCCTCTTCTTCAAACAAATTTCTATTTATATTGGACCCTTCGTTCACAGCTTTCAAATCCAAACGCTTTTGATTTATCACCGTATACTTCGTTTCTCATTTAACTAGATCTTTTTGCGCATACTTTCATGACATTTAACTAATATTTACAAGAGCTTTTCATTAGTCATCACGTCATCAGTTATTTTTAATAGTATGTCTAAAAAATCAGTTTTCACTTTTTCCAAGGTAAAAGAAAACTTTTAAAGAATAACATTACTGAAAAGATAAGTGCAAAATTGAAAATGAAACAATTTTCGAGATTTATATTAATCAGAAAAATACCCAACAGAAAAAAAAAACCGGACACTTGATAATTTTTTTTCTTTTTTGATAAAATGAATTAAAATAATTTTCTCATAAAATAACAGAACCAAAATAACAAAAAAAATACAAATATTTTATTAAACAATCTTGGAACGTTTATTGTTAAACTAGACGTTTCAGGAGAAATTCTCCCTTTATCAATAGGAATTTTTTACTTTACCATACAGGGTATGGTCAAGTATTGTAATGGTGCATGAAAAAAGTGTTTTTTTCCTTCTTTTTTTAGAAATATCTCAAAAACGACTGAAACTATTTTGATTAAAAAAATTGAGCTAAATCATGACATTTCGCTCTACAAAAAAGCCTTAATATGTGAACATCGAAAAAATTATATTTTTCGAGATAATAATTGTTTTGTCAAAATGTCTGTTAGTTAGTTAGTCTGGTTGTCTGTCTGTTAGTCTGTGCGTTACCAAATTTTGTGGACGAGCTAGCTCAAAAACTAGTGTGAATATCGAAACCAAATTTCATACTTAGTTTTGGTCCATTGAGATTAAGAGCTGATTAGTTTTGGTGCATATCGACCCAAAATTAAGGGGGGCTGGAGGGGGGGGTTAAGAATTAAAAATCTAGGCCGTTTGAGCAAACTCAACCAAATTTTGTATACATAATCAGTGGACCCCCAGAAGTCTAAAAATGCAAAAACTAACCTCCCGAAATGGGGGGGGGGGGGGTGTAGGGTCAAAAAATGAAAATCTTGGCCATTTACCAAACTCAACCAAATTTTGTATACATAAGTGGGACACCAGAAGTATAAAAATGCAAAAACTAACCCCCCCCCCTACATGATTATAAATAATTTTAGGGGCCAGGTTGTATGGTAAAGTCAAGTGGATGGCCACATCAGAACACGTCAGCTTATTTAAAAATTGAAAAAAAATAAAAAAAAAGCTGTTTTCTCTAATGTTTCAAAAACAACCCTAAGAAATTAAATATTTTAATACAGGCAATCCTACAAATTTCTATTGATAAAGGGAGAATTTCTCCTGAAACGTCTAGTTCAAAAATAAACGTTCCATGATTGTTTAATAAAAGATTTGTATTTTCTTATTATATTAATAACAATCAATAATTATTTTTTCTTTTCGAACAAAAATATATTGAATAATAATAGACATGTAATAACAAGAAATGTAATACATAACAAGACAATTTAATAAGTATGTTAACACTTCGATTAATTCATGGAAACTTAATATTAAGTACATAATCGAAAAAAAAATGAATTTAATGAAAATCGATCATTTATTCTTTATCTTCGAAATTGTTCATAAAAGCATATATACGAGACATTAAGATACATTTTTTTAATTAATCATGTTTTTTGTTATTTTAATAGATAGCTGTTACAATTTTGTTTTTTAAAATCATATTTATTAAGCCAGAAAAAATTAAAATGCCATTTTAGCTTTAGAAATATTTTTTTTAATTACCTATCTAGTCAAAATATGGAAATATTTTTTTTAATATTGTATTTGTTGATTTATTCATTTTATCTAAAAATTATCAAGTGTGCGGTTTTTTTGGTGTTGAGTGTACAAAAGTGTATGACAAAAATTTTCGCAATTATTCGATTGGTAGAAAAACGAAATTTATGAACAATATAGTTCCGGAGATATTAAATTCCAAAGATAGTTTTTCAGACTCTTATACTATACGGGATATCGGAAAGATTATCATAAATATTTAATTATAATTAAGAAACGCTTCTTACCATTGTTATTAAAAACGAAACTAACATTAAACAATAACTAATACATTTTTTAAGAAAATTTTAATTCATAGTTACAACACAGTTTCTGAGATAATAATGAATAAATAATGAAAAATGTATAATGAAACATTTACACTAAAAACAAGCTGGCAACAAAGCATTTATTTAACCTAAAAACGTGGGCTAACTTTAGTACTTTTTTGACGTTTTTTTCGTTTCAGCCAATGTCGCAACAGCTTTCAATCTCTTATTAAGAACTTTTTGTTTTATAAATCTTCCTTTATAATGTACTTTATCTGACATTTCTATGATAAAATATATACAAGCTCGGAAAGTGTTGCCAGATTTGTCAAACAAGCACGGGATTGGCTAGTAATGCTACATAAACAGCAAAAAGTTTTGGGCTTATGAATTATGAATCCTAATTGTCTGTTCTATATACTCTAGCATTAACTTTTTGCTATTATTGTATCGAAACAACTACCTTAAATGAAATTAAACGTGAACTTTCTTCGAGTTCTCATCTTCTTTTAAAATCATTTTTTCAAAAATATTTTTAAATAACTACTTTCCCTCCAACCCCTGAATTTACTAAAAGTCATTTACAATTTTAAACAACCATCCATTTTTCTATTGTCAAAATTTTGCCAATACCTTCTCTAAATGATAGTGTTCTTAATAAATTGATTGTTGTTTATCATTAGCTGTCTAGCCATTATCTAGGCAAGTGGTCCCCAAACTACGGCCCGCGGGTGCCTTCAATCAGGCCCACGCCAGCGGGACAGATCTGCCTTGAATCCGTCCCATACTGACTTTAATTATTTTTTTATTACAGTGGGTGGCTAAATTATTATACTCATTTGAAAAATTATATAATCTTTTATACATTTTTAAAGGTTTAGCTTACTAGCTACTATTAAACTCATAATATAGTTTCATTTGATATATTTACAGGTTTATTAGCTTAGGACAGTACAAATTCAATAATACAAATACAATTCAAAATACAATTTCAATATTTAGTGAATCCTCCCTTTCGAGCAATCCCATTTTGTATACGCATCCGCATTTGCTGGCAATGCATTTTTTGGCCATTTCTTGAAGTGCAGGTGTATTGTGCCATGCTTTAATAATATTTTCTATTAAGTCCCTTTTGTTAGTATTCATTTTATCTTTGCAAATTTAATCATTTGAGTATAATAATTTTGCCATCCACTGTAATACAAAAAATAATAAAATGTTTTCATTTACTACAAAAACTACAATCACGGACATTTGTACATAAACCCGAGATAAGGAGGAGAATAAAATACCTTTTACTTAGAGAAAGTGGTGTAGGTTTTAGGTGAAACATGATATTAATTAATAAAGTAAAGATGTTAAAAATTGTGATCGCTCGTTCAATTATTATTAGTTTTAAGCTGTAAACTCCTGATGATGGACTAATAATCCGAAATATATTGAGTTTGTATAAACCTCTTTGAGTTTTATTTCATTCACTGTGAAACTACACACCCTTTACTTTATTAATTAATAAAATACCTATTTTACTAATATAATTTTTAATTAATTAAATTTATTTGATTTTTAGTCCTGTCATTTTTTTCTTTTTATAATTTTTTCTACAATCTATAGAATATGTTTAATCTTTAATGCAGGTCTGGCCAACCGAAATTAGACGAGGACCGCATTTTGTCGACCTAAACTTTTCCAAGGGCCCACATAAATAAGAATAATTGCAATTTTTTCCAATATTTTTCGAAATCTGGCATTATAGCGAATTTCAAACTTATTTATTTTTATTGGGTAATTCAATCAGATGTAAATATGAAAAAACAAACAATGTTACAACCAGATATAAAAAGAAAACACGCATTCAACCAGCAACGCATGCCCTTTGTCGGAATGACAATTACACGTTTTAAAACCATAAAATGTAATATATTGATAAATTAATAATACGCAATAATCAATTTACGATGTACGAAATTATTAACAATTAAATTAATCTAATTTTTCCTTTTTATTTCCAGGTGTATATACGAATTTGTTCCGTTGGAAGATGGTTCAGGTCAACGACTGCAAATCAATGCTCAGAATTGCATCCATTGCAAGACCTGTGACATCAAAGACCCTAGTCAGAACATCAATTGGGTAGTCCCGGAGGGCGGTGGTGGACCAGCCTACAACGGAATGTAAACTCCTTCAAGGGGTTTCAAACAGTGCCTGTTTTTTATTTTATTTATATCAAAAATATATTTGTTTTGTTTTTTCCTTATAAAAGAAAAAATAAATTTTATTACGATTTTTCTAAAAAATAGTTTAAATACATATCCAATTTTTTTGAATTTTTGTAGCCACAAGACAATATAAATAATTTTTAGATTTTAATTTTTAAGTTGAATTTTTCTTATCTTTTTTAAAAGTATGCCACCTAAATATATATTTACTTGAATATACAATATATTAAATAGGATAGATAGATTTAAAAACAGTCTATAACAAGTGTAATTTAGCGTGATAAGAAAAACAATCCAGTCACCGCCTTCAAGAAACACCACTTGTTGCTTTAACGATGAAAACCCGTTAACATGCAGCAAATTCTCTTTAAAAATGGTCATTTTATATATTTATATATATATAGGTATACCATAAATACACTCACCGGCAAAAAAATGCAACACCTAATTTTTTTATTTTGTATATTTTAATTTTATAATATTTATCTTTGAACAAATAAAATTCATTAATATAATTTCTAAGACAATTTTAAATATAAAAATTTTAATTTAAGTTTAAAAATGTATCTTAAAGTTTATTTTTTCAAAAAAGTTCTAATATAAGTGTAAATTGTCACACTTAATTATCACAAATAATCACCAAGCGGATCATCTTTTAATGATTTTTCTCAACTGAAATCACAAAATTTAATTTTCAGGAAAAATTGTATTGATTAATCTAATTTAAGAAAATTTGATATTTTGAAACAATGTTAGAGATTTGTAATTAAATTATTAATAATATAGATTAAAAGTGTTTAAAGTTATTTAAAATGACTTTAAAAATGATATAAATGTTTTAACTTTGTTAAAAAATTGATATTATAAAAGTAAAACATTAAAAATTAAAAAAAATAAATAGGTGTTGCATTTTTGCCGGTGAGTGTATATATAATTAGGAACTATGATGAATTCCCAAAATGTATCAATCAAATTTCCAATACTGAAAAAATAAAAACAGCTATTTTTCATTCATTTTTATAATATTTTCATATTTATGAAAATTTGATATCACTATAGTCTAGTCTTCCATGTGACTATTTCATACCCGCAAATAAATTGCCACCTATATGAAAATATAGGCATTACACCCTCAACACAAGTGGTCAATGTTGCCGTTTTTAAGTCTGCAGATTCTGGAGAGGTTAGCAAGGGCATTCTTGCCAGATCAGTCTGACTGTCTGGTCACCATAATATATAAACAAAATTTGAAACTTTATTTAGTGTGTAAATTATCCAAATAGTTTTTTAATTATTAAATTGAATGTTTCTTTTGCCCAGCAGAATTTTTATAAATTAAAGAAGGCAATAAAAGAATGTGTCTTTTGCCGGAGAAATAAATTTTTAAATTTATTTATAAAGATATAAATAATTATAAATAAATTGAAAAAATTTATTTCTCCAACAGAAGACACTATTTTATTGTCTCATTTAATTTTTAATTATTAAATCAATTTATTGGATTTATATGGTCTAATGAGAAATTCATTTTTTATTTTTTTTTTTACATTCGTCAGAGCCGTTCATCATTATTGTCGAGCAAGAAATTTATTTTTATTTAAACATGTATAATTATAAATTTTGTTTTTAAACTATTTTTAATTTGGACAAATTTGGGTTTAGGCCTTCCTTTCGACTACTTTATTTTAATTATTTTTTTGTTAGTTGTTTGGAAAAAATAAAATGTAAATATTTTTATACTTAGTCATTGATAAAATATCTCACGATATTTTTTTTGCACACATCAATGCATTATTAGAAGATCCAAATGAAAATATATAATACATTTATATAATGTTTGGTCAATCTAGAAATATTTTTATAGTTAAATACATAGACCCCTCATAAAATTTCGACCCCGGGATCTAAAATCTAAAGCGGGCCCCGTAAGTAAGTGTTTTTTATGAAGTGGAAAAAGTTGGTCAGAATGGGTTTTATTTTTTGTTATTTCACCAATCGCTGTGGTGTTGTTATTTTAATCAAAAAAAAGTAAAAAAAATATAGTGCCTGGATGAGGTCCTAAAAATAAAAAATAAACTAAACTAAAACACATACATTTTTACTTTAAATGATACTAAGGATAAACACATAAACCTATAAATGAAAACGAAATTAAAAAAATAATAATATTAAACATTAATTTTTAAATAATTACGTAAAGATTTACGCATCTTTTTGAGTTTCTTTTTTTGAAAAAAGATGGAATTTTTTCAAAAATCAACCCAATTATATAATATTAAGAAGTTGAATTTAATTTTATTTAGGAAACAAATCAAAGATTTTAGTAGAAATATTTTGACATTGCATATCAGAGGGTTTCGCCCTTTGGGAATCCGAACCCGCACTAACCAGCTTTCCGGGCCGTGTAGACAAACCCTTAACCCTCTGAAATGCAATGTAAAATATTTTACTAAAATCTTTGATTTGTTTTCCTAAACAAATTAAATTAACTTCTTAATGTTTACAATGGGTTGATTTTGAAAAATTCATCTTTTCAAAGATGCCAAATTCGCATTAATTATTTGAATCAAGGACCCGATACTGAAAACTTTTTTTTCAGTTTAGCCTCATTTTTTACTATTCCCTTCGAGTTGAAGGGAGTGAAAAATTTGCTGCTTTGTTTCTTATATATGTTGCATATCGGAGAGAGATTTGTCTTAAGGGTTTGGCTAACGGCCCGGAAAGCTAGTTAGCGCTTGGGTTCGATTCCCAAAGGGACGAAACCCTCTGATATGCAATGTAAAAATATTTCTACTAAAATCTTTGATTTGTTTCCTAAATAAAATTAAATTCACTTATTAATTTTTAAAGTTAACAAATATTTTTCAGTTTTTTTTCTAACATACCCCCATAAAAATGTCACGTCCTGGTCCGGACCCGGGACCCACGGGTGCACCTGGACCCCCCTTGCGGGGCTATGGTTAAATCACTACACTTTTTCTAAGATTCCAGGGTCATTATTAACTTAAAGATGTTTTCATTTTTGTTTCTCTATTATTTAAAAGAAGGTTTGATATTTTTTTTTTTAAATTGTTTTTAAAGAACCTCAAAATACCTTTACCATATGTATAAATTCATTCCACATTTTCACTTTCTTGCTTCTCGAATTTATTAATATTTTTATGACATCATGCCAAGCTTAAGTGGTGCAAATAACTTTGCAACGACGATTATGTTAAATACGTAATTAAGCTTCATGGAGTGCTCTTGCGATGATATTGTCATGTTATAGAATCCAGTTATGTTTTTGTATAAGGGTAATTACTTTTAGATTACCACGCATAAACAGATTCTATTGAAATTAAAGCTGCTCTACCAACATTAATGAATTTCTTCTCTAAAATGTATACATTAGTTGGTTTTATATAATAATTATAATTTTTTGATGTCATTTTAAAAAATAAGTACATATATATTTTTATATTGTTATATCCATCAGAAAAATGAATAAATGACTGATTTTCAATTTAGAGAATTGATTTTGTTTTTTAATTCTTTATTTACCTATAATTTCTGGATTTATTAATACAATTCTTCTTTTACTTCTATCATTCTAATTTCAATACACTAGATCAGTGTTCCCCAAAGTGTGTGCCGCGGCACACTGGTTTACCGTGGTCATAAGATGGTGTGCCGCAGAAAAATGTCAAGTTTTGTGAAGATAATGCACCTACACATAGCTGAGAGTTATGCGAGCAGCAAGAGATGAGAGCAGCCTTATCAACGATTGCTCCAAATTTTGATCGCCTGTGCTCAATTAAGCAGGCTCACATTTCTCATTAAACATCTTTTCATATTATATTGATTTTAATAATAAATAAATATTAAATAAACATTGTTTTTTTCTTTGGTGTATCTCTAAAATTTCTTGATTTGGTAGGTGTACTTTGAACACAAAAAAGTTTGCGGAACACTGCACTAGATCACTAGACGATATCTTCAACGGAGATTTGATTAATTAGAAATTTCTTCGTAAATTTCATTGGATCCTGTGGAGGTACGTACGTCTTTCTACACTTAACAAAAATTGATTTAATTCAATTTTTTTGTTCCCACAATACCTATTTTAGGTTGCAACTCAATTTAGGATATTCAGAATTTTTATAATCAAATGGGCAGAATTTTAATGAGGAATTTTCACTTATAATTACATCGAGAGTCTTTTTTTGCCGATAGATGCAAACTTGACATTTTAATGAGAATTTTGTTGCCTGGCAATTTAAACGAAAAAATTAATGAAATTACTCGTCCTATGGACTCGTAATTTTTTCTGGTAGTTTTTTGAGTTAAATTGCCTAAAGGCAACAAAACTCGAATTATAAAATATCAAGTTTACTTCGACCCAAAAAAAAGCTTGAGTGTAATTCGGTAAGACAATTTAATTGAATTAATAAATGAATAATTAATTGTATTCTGAGGCACATTTTTGTTGATAGCTTTTTCAATTTCTCCAGTCGAAGACTTCCAAATCTCGACATTTTCATACAATGCAAGTTTGACATAAAATTGTTTACAATGTTGGTTGTCATGTCAGTGTTGCTAGACACCGATGATGCAGGCCTACTAGAATCTTAAAGCTAGGTTCAGTTTTGTCGCTGGAAAAGTTAGGTAAACTTTTTCGCTGTCATAGTGACAAGAGCAAACACCGTTGCTTATGGGACTTTTAGTGTATGAATTAAATTGTCAATGAAATTAGAGGAATTTTGGTTTTGTGGAATAGTTTAGTGAAAAGAAAAGATCAGATGACTGGCCACATCTTCAGATATATAGAATTGCTGCGGGTTTAATTTCAAGGATGTTAGAAGAATTGAAAGTAAATGTAACACCTTTTAGATTATTTTTCTCATTTTAACGCCCTCGCTCATCCTTTATTCTGAGTTTTCGTGGCAAACCTTTCAAGTGCCATACTCGATTCCAAACATCAGCTATTACTATGGAGAGTATCCTTTCCATTGTAATTTTTCACTGGGGTGGTTTCCGTTTTATTCTTCTGGATTGGGAGGCGCCATGCATTTTTGACAAAGTTGAAAATTGTTCTGACTAAGGGCCGGTTGTATATCGCAAAGTAAATGCTTCTTACAACTAATCAGAGGTCACACATCCACTCTTTATTATTTGTAAAAAGCATTTACTTATGCGACATACAACCGGCCCTAAGAGATTCAATCCCGAGTAAACTCGGTTCGAAGTCAAGAGCCTTAGCCTTTGCTCTACTAGCGCCTCTATAATACTCACACCCCCTTTAAATAAAATATTATAGATAGTTTTTTTATTTATTTTTTTTTTTTTGCTTCCGATACTAAAATCTTAGTCAGATGTATGTGGTAATTTACCTTTATTAAGAGTTAGTAGCATTAGTACAGGAACCGGATTATAGTCTGTCCAATTTTTTGCCCAGAGAGAACCTGGAAACTTCAACTTCAACATCGTCATCAACGCAGACACGCTTTAGTCTAGAGCAGTGGTTCCCAACCTGTTGTGGCTCATCGCCCCTTTCTGGATGTTGACTAACACCTATCGCCCCCTTTTCATTTTCTGAGTAAATGCCTAATTTTAATTTTGAAGTAAAGTGTAAATAATAAATCAGTTTTATTAAGTCACTATTAAATGAAATAGTTAAATATTACCGTACTATAAAATGACATTACTTTTCTTAGTAGATTTTTTTCAGAACAAAGAAGTGAAATAATTAACTAAGATCATTGACGGACATTTAAAAAACAAGAGTACATGTTTGCATTTTCAAATTGGAATCTGGAAAAATTAAGAAAGTTGACAATTAGCCCATAAATAGAGGATCCAAAAAGTGGTTCAGCTTACATTAATTGCGGGAAAAGATTTTTTTCTAGGATCGTTTGGTATGGTGTGGGTATGCCAAATCTCAGTTTGCGACCTGGTGGTCCAAGTAAACGTTCAAGTAACAAAATTTCCTAGACAATGAGATAGGAATCAAGTTTCTAGGATGAGTGGTTTTCATTTTATGAAGGAAAAACTACAATTTTTTGCAAAAAATTGCATTTTGTAAAAACTTCAACCTCATTGCAGCACTGATTACCATTATCCAATTAAGATGAAACTTTGTTTCAATTGCAGCAAATTTAATCTAGTTTAAACATGTATAGAGTGGTATTTATCGAAAATGTGCTCCTTCATGATCAAAATGGGAAAAATCGAAAAAAGTGATAGTTTTTGGGATATTCAAAAGTGATCCCAGGTCTGTTTTTTGGATCCCCATTAAAAATCGAACTACTGGAACAATTTTGGATATTTTTTTTAATCGACGCGAAATTTTGGCCTCTTTAATTTACTATAGGACGGTTATTTGCAAAATATGAACTGTTTTTGAGTTATAAGCGGGAAACTGGAAAAAGTCCGAAAATTTCAAAGTTTTTCGGCCACCAAAAGTTGTCCCCCACATTTTCGAGGTCGGAAACTTAGATTTCGCATACCCACACCATACCTAAAAAAATCTTTTCCCGCAATTAATGTAAGCTGAAACCCCTCTATTTACTGGGCTAAGTTAAAGTTTGAAAAAATAAATGAAAGTTTGAAAACTTTGTTATTGTTTTATTTTACCCGGCAACTTCTACTGTACAGTACTATTTTAATTTTCGCCCCTTAGAATACTCATCGCCCCCAATCGCCCTCACTTATTTATCGCCCCCCTGATAACCCAAATCGCCCACTTGGGGGGCGATCGCCCCCAGGTTGGGAACCACTGGTCTAGAAGTCTAGACCAACTCGTAGTTATACTATATAGTATTTCTTCGTGTTCAATAATAATAAGAATTAATTATGTGTGATTTAAACAAAATTTTAACCCTTAATAAAGTTATTCACAAAATTACAACCATTAGCACCTACATAATTTATATGTTATCTAATCAATGCTTTTACAATATTCAAATTTAAAAAGGGTGAAAAAAGGAAGAGTAAAATTTGAGAAAAAAGCATCAAGACTCGTTACTCTGTGAATCAATAATTATAAATGATAAATAATTAAATTTAGACATTCATTCCGATTTAATATATTCTTATCTAGAGTCAAAAAGCCGTTCCTAATTTTGTGAAATAAAATCATTTTTTTAATACATATTTTAGACTGGTTGTTAAAAATTAAATTTTTCCGGCGCCCCTAAAAGCTTCCTTTTGATGAAAAAAACGCGAGGTAAATTTTTTTATTATTAAAAATACGTGCCGCAACACGATCTAAGTTCATTTTTTGGTAAAATCATGTTTTTTGGAAATTTCTC
>JALMQS010000187.1:9040750-9443481 GCA_024734495.1 Forficula auricularia | reverse complement strand
TTCACCCCCTTGGATCATAGGGGTGAAATAATACACGTATTTATGATTTAATATATATTTATTTACAAAAATGGGGTTGTATTCGTGTCTAGGGGGTCATCGTGAAAACATCGTAATACACATCATCTTAAAATTAACATCGTACAACTGCTATCAACTATAAGCTAACACATCGACAAACATGTCGTCTTATCGATCACTCGCTTTCAACTAACTTCCAGCCGTCGTCAACTTACCCCCAGCAGCAACACATACACATACACACATGCATATGAGTGTCAGCCGACACAAGTTGTCATAATATTATTTATTACAGAAAGCTCTTAATAGGACACAATGGCTTGCTAAAAAGAAAGAATGCAGCCACCCAGCCTAGATAGACAGCTGGCAAACACATGTATGATCTTAAACTGAAATTAAGAAAACTAATTTAAATAATCTCTACATATATAAAATATTATAATATTTAAAAATATTTTATGCATTACTATGTAGTGAATTACTTTGTTTTCTCAATTTGATTATTACTTACGATTGATATAACTCAACAAAAATGAAAACGCTGTGTGAATCTGTCCAAACCACCAATGAACCAAACATGGAAGAAACCACCTCTAGTTCAGTCGACTGGCAAGTAGTAAAAAAACGAAAATCCAACCAGATACCCTACGTTCAAGCCACCTGAAATCACACTTACAAATCAATATGCTCCTCTTTCACAGACACCTGAATCAAACACAAATTCCACTCCTGAAAAGCCCACAAATCACATTACCTCCAAATCACATTACCTCCACCTATATTCATCTACAATGTTTCTAATTTTGCTAAAATGACAGAAAGCATTTTACAAATAATAAACAAAACTGAATTTATTTGCAAAGCCATGGCAAATACAAACATAAAAATCAACGTCACAACAAGTGAAGCTTATAGAAATCTCACTAAATATCTCATTGAAAAAAATATATTTCATCGCACTTATCAGTTAAAAGAGGACCGAGCTTTTAGAGTGGTAATTCGACATTTACATCACTCGGTGAATATCGAAGACATCAAAAGCGAATTAGCCGAGAAAAGGTTTTGACGTCAGAAACATGACAAATGTAAAGCACTGGCAAACAAAAGAGCCCCTACCATTATTCTTTGTCGATTTTGAGCCCAATGACGACAATAAACTAATATACAATATCAGCTACCTGCAAAACACGAAAATATCTATTGAGCCCCCAAGAAAAAAATCTAAGAGGGTTCAAGAGCCGCACGAGATCGACTGAAGAGCCGTATGCTGCTCGCGAGCCACGTTATGGCCACTTCTGCCTTATAGAGTCGACATATTCCAGTTTTACACCACTCAGCCAAACCAGAGATATATGTTTTCCCCACTAGCACCCATTATTATTACTTTTGACTTTGCACAATTTATTATAAGTTTGTTGACATTTAACCATCTCTTAATTTTGTTGAGTATCCTATTTATTCTTATTACAGCCATGTCGATATCACTATCCCCTACAGATATTAAAATATCATCCGCAAATGAATATACAAAAACATTGAGTTTATTGAGATGAGCTGTGACGAAACATGTTAATGAATGTTAGATGTTTTCCTAATTACAAAAATTTCAACTTACTTTCCAATTTTTCTTGCGAATAGAAGGACTAAGTGTCGATCCAACAAGCTGCTAAGTTTAATTGCTCCGGAGAGCGATGCTATGTCTCATGCTAATTTAATTTCGCCCGAAAGGACCTCTACCGCTCAAGAATTCATAGTGTCCTGAACTTGAATTGATATAGACCTTCTCGGCTGGCCCTTTAGGATTACTAATATATTCATTTATTTTGAAAATAATTGCATTCTCTTAATAATTGAAATCCACTTTGCATTTTAAGCTTTCAGTACTTGGAGCCACCGCACGGCAATCAAATTAAAAATAATACAAATAAATATAGTACACGCCCCCCCCCCCCCAAATTTAATTTCTAAACAAAATATCCGAGAAAAATGTAAAAAAGGTAGCTAATAAACAAAAAAGAATATAAAATAATTCATAGTAAAAAGTTCATAAATGGATACAAATGGATTTTTAAGAACAGAAATATAAATAAAAATATCGAAAAAAAAGTATTGTGGTTTGTATTTACCAGTCGATTTCACTTAGCACCATTTTTGAAACTATAATTTTTTTTTTCTAATTCAAAAGAATGCAAAATAATCTGACGTATTCTGATGTGCCCATCCACTTGACTTTACCATACAACCTGGCCCCTCACTTACATTAATATTTAATAAAATTATTTATAATCATGTAGGGGAGGGGGGGTTAGTTTTTGAATTTTTAAACTCCTAGGGGCACACTGATTATGTATACAAAATTTGGGCGAGTTTGGTAAATGGCCAAGATTTTCATTTATTGACCCCCCCCCCATTTTGGGCGGTTAGTTTTTGCATTTTAGACTTCTGGGGACCCACTGATTATATATACAAAATTTGGTTGAGTTTGGTAAATGGCCAAGATTTTCATTTTTTGACCCTCCACCCCCCCCCCCCATTTCGGGCCGTTAGTTTTTGCATTTTTAGACTTCTGGGGGTCCACTGATTATGTATATAAAATTTGGTTGAGTTTGGTAAATAGCCAATATTTTCATTTTTTGACCCCCTCCCCCATTTTGGTGGGTTATATTTTGCATTTTTAGACTTCTGTTGGCCCACTGATTATGTATAGAAAATTTGGTTGAGTTTGCTCAAACGACCTAGATTTTTAATTTTTAACCCCCACCCCCTTAATTTTGGGTCGATGTGCACCAAAATCTAATCAGCTCTTAATCCCAATGGACCAAAACTAAGTGTGAAATTTGGTTTTGATATTCACACTAGTTTTTGAGATAGCTCGTCCACAAAAATTTGGTAACGCACAGACTAACTAACAGACTAACAGACATTTTGACAAAACAATTATTATCTCGAAAAATATAATTTTTTCGATGTTCACTTATTAGAGATTTTTTGTAGAGCGAAATGCCATGGTTTCGCTCAATTTTTTCAATCGAAATAGTTTAAGCCGTTTTTGAGATATTTTTAAAAAAAGAAGGAAAAAACCTCTTTTTTCATGCACGATTACAATACTTGACCTGTATGGTAAAGTAAAAATGTGTATCGAGAAGATGCAGCACCTATAGACCCTTGTATTATCAGAAATGAAGAGCGTAATCAAGGAAAGGTGTGAAGATGAAGGTGTCTTTACACTCGGGTCTTAAAGAACTGATAGTTAAACTCGAAAATGAAGACGGCTGTGGGGGAAAGTTTAAGTACTTAAAAATGATATGGATAAACGTATTGGCAAATGAACTAGTTCCGTCCTTTTCTATCTAACTTCGAATGGCTATAGGATCCAGCGAACTACAAGCTTTGGGAGAAATGATTGATTGTGACAAATGACGAAACATAAATTATATTAAATTGAAAGTTTTGTGCCGAGGGTAGCAGAGTTTTTATATAATGAAGGAGACAATAAAAGAGTGTGTCTTCTGCTGGAATTAGAAATTTTATTTATAAACGAGACTATAGTTCCTAGATTCCTATGAATCAATTGCAATAGACTCATGAAGATGGCAAAGCCCTCGAAACTATAGTCTCGTTATAAATAAAATTTATAATTCCAGCAGAAGTACTACACTATTTATTGTCTCCTTCAACAAATTATATTATATTATATTCAATCGAATAGGAAAATGAAAGACTATTTGATTGAGATGATTCAATAAATATAAAGTTATTAATGAATTCATACATTTGTAGTTATACGAATAAGCAAAAAAAAGAATGGTAATTTTTACAATCCAAAATTCAATCTTTACTTCGGGATCCGCACGCCCAACGTATCTAATAATCTTGTTGGAGATCGTAGCTGGGATAAATTTCTAGTGGGTTGAAGTAGTTATTTAACCAAAGCAATGATTCAGCGGGTACAATAACTACTACTAATGTAAACACCGCTTTATATAAATATTATAATTCTATAGCCCAATAAACTGAAGATGGCCCGATAAATTCAGCCGGAACGTCTTTATTCTGGGAATTTTATTGTACACAGTGATTCCTTGCTTTGCCTGAATATCTCCTTCAACCTACTACATACGTATCTAATAATCTTTTTAATAAGCATTGTAGGAAGTTGGACAAGAATTTAAATCAAACCCAAAGTTTTTAATTGAATGGGTCAAACGCTTCGTCACTGATTTCTGACTTCTTCAGTGGCTGAAATAGTGAAAACAAGACAATTAGACATCTTTTATTAATTATTTCATGTTTTTTACAATAGTAAAATAGTAAATACAGTGAAACCCTTCAAATCCGAGCCTCGGAAATCCGAACTCAAAAAGGAGAAACTTAATTATGTATATATTCTACATTATAACCTTAATTTACATAATTAGTTGAAAAATTAACAAAGAAGTACAGTTAGCATACCTAACAAAGTGTAAATATGTCTACATACTTATGTCATCCAGGATTGAAAAACGGTAAATGTTGGTTATTGAAATTCTTTGGGTTAATCATTTTGCAAAAACAATGGAATAATAATAGAAACACACAAAATATCACTTAATCTTTTACTTGATATCAGTTATCTTCAATTGTCGAAGCTGCTTTCGGCTATCCCAACAAATTGAAATCCGAACAGGCTACAGCCCAATTAGTTCGGATTTGAGGGGTTTCACTGTATTAATTTTCTACTTTTAATAACCAAATTATAAACAAAATATTTTTTTATTCATTTGATTGATAAATTTATTTCATTTAATAATTACTGAAAATTTTTCAATTAAAATATTCTAATTTACTTAAACCCATAGGGCTTCATTCTAATTAATTTGTTTAGAATAAACAGCACAAGTGATGCTGTATATTATTAGGACCTAGAGGGTTGTGTGACTTTGAACCTTTAACACTTTCATGAATGAGATCACTTGGCTCTGAATTCTTGGGAGACATTTAGATGAATTCCCTTCACTTTGACCATTTGAAAGGAAAGGGCCATTCACTGGTCAGGAGATGGGGGTTCTCTTTATAATAAACGATTGCAAGTGTAGTCGGGAAAGGAAAAGGAAATGAAATCAACCGACATAGTGAAACTACATTGAAAGTGGATCTTGGAATATTAAGTGGAAGAAAATGAGAAATCTTTTAATCTAGCTTTTGGTGAATTCAGAAAGTTGATTTGTGCAATTCTTGAAATTTCTTGAATTAATTTTATATTTTCTGTTCACTAATTGAATTATTTTTAAAAGTGTAATTCACAGATGTTTACTACCCTCTATGAATGTTTTTAAGGAAATTTTACCAGTGAAAATGGTTTCAGAGGAAACCAGAAATATGCCTCAGAGTTTCTAATTATTTTTTTTTATGATATGTCGTTGAAATGAGAAGATTAAATATAATTTTTATAAAAAAAATAAAACCGACTTCAAAAAACTTAAATGCAACAAATAAAATAATAATAACTTAAAAATAAAATAAAATCCACTAAAAGGTATAAAATAATTATCTTATTTATTGTAGTTACAACTAAACGACGAAATATTAACATGAAATTACTTTTTGAAGTCGGTGCCAAACAAACTATACCTATAAACGAGCGTACTAAGTAAGATCCGTCAAGTGTGATTCATAAAATGTACCTATATGTTTGGCACCGACTTCAAAAAGTAATTTCATGTTAATATTTCGTCGCTTAGTTGTAACTAAATAAGATAGTTATTTTATATCTTAAATATCAATAGTTATTGAAAACAATTAGTCTATTAAAATTTGAGTTCCACACACCCATAAATGTACTCAAACGGTATTCAAAAATGAAAAGTGTATTTTGTAAAAGACATATCACTACTATTTTTCTACACAGTACATAAACTTTTCTATATATTTTTCGAAATTTAGAAATAGCATTAAATTTCTGGAACCAATTTTTTCCATATTATTTCACTTTCCTGTTTGTGGAATATTTTTCTCTGTAAGCATCTTCGATCTACGATTATTGTTGTACTCTCGAATGATAAAGAAAGTTGATTATTTGCTGTGAATCGTTTCATGAACGACGACGAAGTAGAAGAATAAATAGCTCAGCGAAATTGAAGGCCATAGTAAAATAAATGTCATGAAAAATGTGTAGATAAGTTAGTTACCTGAATTATAGAAAAATAATATAAGAATATACCATTTATACATATTTAAGAAAATATATTTTTCATTTTTTGTTTGTTTATTACACCCTTAGATGTGGGTAACTTAAATTTTTATCACCCTGATATATAATCGGAGGCCTGAACTACTAAAAATCTCATTCTATTTAAAATTGCTATTTGATTGATTTTCGATGCCCCATCAACACTTGAAAACAGCTTCCGAAATAGGGACAGAAACGTGATTATAAAATGAAAATATCAATTAAGTTTATTTATAGTGAACTCAACAATCCCAAAGTGTTTTTCTTTTTGAGCTTTTTGAAATTCTAATGGGAGGTTGAAATGTGCTTGGATGCTTGGTTTCCAAAGACCTCGATCGATTCAATTTCATGCCAATTTGGTACACTTACTTATTTTACAATGTAAAATTAAAAAGGAAAAAAAATTAATTAATTAGAAGATGAATTGAAAGTGTAAAAGTTTCCTACTTAGGATCGGAAAATATATCTTAATTTATACAATACTTATGAAAGCAAAAATATTAAATCCATTATTAAATTAAATTGAATTAAATTACAATAAATTAAATTCAATATATTTTCCTTAAATCTTTAACTACCATTGTATATATCTTAATTGTTAAAAAAAATTATATGTGAGTTAAAAAAAGGTCATCATATAAAATTGAAGAAAATTACTTAAGAATGATATAAAAAAGGTAATGAAAAAATGGACTTCTTTTTGGGTTGCGATATGAATATATTCTCAAATTAGTGCCGCGGCTTAAAAAGGTTAAGAACCACTGGTCTATATATATTATATGTGGGTCGAATTTTTGAGAATTATGTGATTCCACCCTTTTTGATTTATTTTCTATTATAATATTATGATAATTTCTTTAAATTAATATTAATTATTAATTACAATTATTTTATTCTTGATGTAACTTTAAATACACACACACAAAATCCTGTTTTATATTATTTTTAAACGACTTCAAAAAAAGAGGAGGTTCTCTATTCAAGTGAATTTTTTTTTTGTTACCTCATATCTCCGCCAATTGTGAACCGATTTAAAATTTTGCATTGGGTTCAGTCTACCTTCCGATTGGTCCCATTTTTTTCATTGGTATTAGACCTTTTTTGTTAGGTTTGTTCATAATTCCATTTTCTAATAGTTTACTGTAGTTATACGAATACTCTTTTGAACTTATGTTATCGCAATCCCCTAATTCATATATTTTGACCCATTAATGAAATGTTATATATTCAATAGAAACTATGGTACTGTGAAACCTTCATTATGTTGTCTCGGAAAGATTGACTGGGATCTGTTTTATTTTAAACAAGGGACGTACCCAGTCAAATCACCTGAATAGTGATAGTCCACGAGCTTCCTAACTTGGGACTTTTGCGTCTTATTTTCTAATTTCACATGTTCAAAATATCGCAATATTGCGTTTTTTTATTCTTATTATTTCTAACATCTCTGCGGAGAATCAGTGGTTAAATTTAGATTTGGCTAGTATAGTTGGTGAATTGTTGGACGCAATAAAAACAAAGCTTTTAGGTACCAAGATGTGTTTTGATTCATGTAAAATGTAAAAGCCAGGATTCATTTTATTGAAAATTATTTCTCCAAGTTTTTAAACATAATTACCGGTACCCAAATATTTCTAAATTTACTGGTATTAACTAAAGGCATATTTCTCTCATTTACCAGTAAAACAGGTAAAAATAATGCCGGTAATGAAATCCATAGTTTCAGTATTTTTAACACATCCATCCAAATGGCTTCTACTAAGAATTTAAAGTTTGTGCTTAGATATAACTATGAATAAAACAGTCTCAAATAGAAAATTTTACTTTTACTGTACTATTAACTCATAACAGCGCCGAGAGTTGCAGCGTGACTTCAATCTAGTAGGAAGTAAAATGACATTGAACTCAAATGAACAGGGACACTGAACCGCATAAAAATAACCCTAATTTAAAGAGACTCAACTTTAAAAAATTTTGATTTAAATAATTTCTCACAAATTTCGAGAAAAAAATTAGGAGACGAGATATCTACTTAAAAAATTCAATAGTCTCTAAATGAATAATTAAATTAGATTCTTGAATATGTTGTGATTTGAGAAAAGAAGCAATAATTTTCGTTGAAAAGTCGGTATAAGTTTCCAGCTTTCTGTTCTATTTCGTTTTCTCTCTCAGCAGTTTAGCTAATATAATAAAATCGATGGATGTATAGCTTGACTTTTGCTTGGAGCCCCTTCGGCAAATCGTAAATTGACGAGAGGCAGGCGAATGTCTCCCATTTGTGCACTTGATGTAGAGTGTCTGTCTGTAATTCAATCTGCAAAATCTGGCAATTGGATTTCTCATGCACAAGACGCTTTGAGAGAGGAAAGGACTTAATCCTAATCAATGCTACAATATGGGCCACTACATTTCACTGAAATTGCCCTTTTTGCAGAAATTTTGTTTTAGAGAATAATTTTGCATTTATCATTTTTATGAGTATAGGTTTAAAGAAATTTAATTGAGAAATATATACATTTTTACTATATTCAATGCGAAGCATGGGTAAAGTATTGTAATCGGTCTCGCGGCAAGCGCGACTTCAAAGGGTCCTCAGGTAAAGACTACGGAACCCATGGTCTCAATTCAAGTCACAAATTGTAGTATTCAATTAGTTTGAATTTTAACACGTGACGGTTTTGCCAAAAATTACATGGGGTCTCGTCCAGAGGCCAAAAAGTGGGATTTTTACTTTACCATACAGGGTATGGTCAAGTATTGTAATCGTGCATGAAAAAAGTGTTTTTTTTCCTTCTTTTTTCGAAATATCTCAAAAACGGCTGAAACTATTTTGATTAAAAAAAAATTGAGCGAAACCATGGCATTTCGCTCTATAAAAAAGCTCTAATAAGTGAACATCGAAAAAATTATATTTTTTGAGATAATAATTGTTTTGACAAAATGTGTGTTACCAAATTTTTGTGGACGGGCTAGCTCAAAAACTAGTGTGAATTTGGAAACCAAATTTCACACGTAATTTTGGTCCATTGAGATTAAGAGCTGATTAGATTTTGGTGCACATCGACCAAAAATTAAGGGGGGTGGAGGGGGTTAAAAATTAAAAATCTAGACCATTTGAGCAAACTCAACCAAATTTTGTATACATAATCAGTGGACCCCCAGAAGTTTAAAAATGCAAAAACTAAACACCCAAAATGGGGAGGGGGGGTTAAAAAATGAAAATCTTGGCCCCTTACCAAACTCAACCAAATTTTGTATATAAAATCAGTAGGACCCCAAAAGTCTAAAAATCCCCTACATGATTATTAATAATTTTATTAAATAATAAAGTGAGGGTCCAGGTTGTATGGTAAAGTCAAGTGGATGGTCACATCAAAACACGTCAGCTTATTTTCATTTATGGTAGTCTGTGCGGATGGATGGATGGATGTGGTCGTTTTTTTCCACACCGTTGCACCGATTGAAATTAAATTGAAAACCTACCATTACTTTAACAAAATGAAGCGCTGATTAGTTTTTGGTACATATCGATCCACAAACTTTATTGCAATACTCTTTTAGTTTTTTCTAAATATCTTGAAAATGACTTAACCAATTTTGATCAAATTTAATATTATAATTATGTACCTAGAGGATCACAAAGAAGGTTATATAAAGTTTTTAGTAAAATTTTATTTTAAGTACTTTTCCCTAGAGTAAGATAGTACTTTTTTAAATTCTTTAAAATTTATTCATTTGATCGGTATAATATAACTCATTTAACCCCTACTCTGTGAAATGCTAACAATATCATCAGACCCACGATATCAAACAAGCTTCTTATATAATGTTAAACTATATTTTTGTATTAATATTTGAGGAATCGCTTCGATTTAACATCCTGTGATTTTTAAATAATATTTTTTCTAATTAATTTATTATTTTACAAAGCTAAGTGGTGCTGAAAGAATATAATGCTCACCGGGCCGAACAAAAGAGCTCGCCGGGCCGAACAAAAGAGCTCTCCGGGCCGCACGTTGAGTACTGCTGGATTAGATATTGATAGATATAGTATGATATATGAACACGATTTTCGAAATAAATGGTGAAAAAAAATCAATGCTTAGAAAGCTTAAGTGAGAGCCATGTTTTCTATTTACGAGTTGATAAAATGACGCTGCAACAGGAAATTAACCCCTGCCAAGTAAGTTAAGGGTAGACTAAATCAAGGATGTTATAACATTATTAGAAAGTAATTTATTCAATCAAAAGCAGTAGTTTTAGTTATAGTTTTAAAAGCAGAACGGGAGTCCGCCTTATTCGTGCATGGACGAGCTGCTTTCCATTGCGTCTCGAATGATAAGAGGTTCGAATATGGATGAATATTTTGTGTGAATAGGTAGTGATGATCAGAGGAGATAAGACCCAGGCTCTTATGCCAAGTTTATATGAATCTAGAATAAATTAATGTCTGTTTTTTTGAATAGAATCGAATTTTGGTCAACTTTTATTCCCTTGAACTTTTATACACTTAGAGTCCAAGAGCTGGTGACACATTTTTGAGTACGGATTTGACCCAACTAGAAATAATGCGTAATAGTACCGTCTATGATAGTTGTACAAGGAATGGCCAGTCTGGTTGGCTGTAGCAGGTGGGCCAGGTACTGCGCATGGTGTGAGTGCGGTAAAAAATACATTTGTTTTAAAAAATATTTCTGACCTATAATGAAATTATAAAAATTATAATTTATAGTCAATTATTAACATAATATATTCTCTCCAGACCATTTGAGTGGTGGGACGTGGAACCAGACCACCCAAAGTGTATTTTTACAACATGAAAAAAATAGCATCATGCTATTTTTTAACACATATGTATTTTTTACCGCACTCACACCAAGCGCAGTACCTGGTCCACCTGCTTAGACCAGCCAGACTGGCCATTCCTTGTACAACTATCATAGACGGTACTATGCATTATTTCTAGTTGGGTCAAATCCGTACTAAAAAATGTGTCACCAGCTCTTGGACTATTAGAGTATTTTCGATAACTTTACAATAGTTGTATTTAACAAATTCCAGAAATTATAAAAAAAAACTAATCATACATAAATTTTTTTATTATAAACACTGACTAAAAATCACATGTCACAAGATATTATATAACAAAAGAGATTTTCACAAACTAATAATTTTTTATACAATAAGTTTTGCTGTTTTCCACACGTAACGTATGATTTTCAAAGATCAGTACATGAAACCGATAAAAATCCATAAAAAAACTTGAAATTCGTGTAAAGTAATTTATGGACGGTCCCTTACATGGTTTTTAATTAATAAAAATTTATAACGTTTCTTTTAAGATTAATTTTCAACTGAAAGTGCTTTCATATGGCGATTAACCATAATGTGAATTTTAAGAGGATTTTAATTCCATTTAATTTTTTTCTAGAATGCAATACTTCCTAATCATGAAGATAATTCCCCCCATTTTCTCATTGAGAGGCCACATGTGGACCTCTCAACATAAGTAGCGGATTTGATTTATTTACCCTACGATGAGTGATTTGAAGGGTCGGATCCAATTGTTGAGGTCATTTCATCGAAAGTGCAACAGATTGGTAAGAGATGACGTGGTACTCCAATTAGCCTAAGAGTTCATGGACCAGTAATTGCATTTAGGGGAGAATATTTTCGGAAGTGGTAACGTCTCTTCTACCCACGGGCATGTCGGATCACACCCACCATTGACTCATTCTTTTTGAACATGTTTTTTCAACGCAAATCCCAAGTAGGGAGTAGGAGTGTTAAAATGCGTGAACCCCAATCATGTCGTATATGTGATCAGCAATCACTCAAGCCCTAGAGCGCCCTACTCAGCCCTTTCGATTAAATCTACTTTAAAGATAATTATTTGTACAAGTTCATTCATTAAGATTCAGAGTTTAATGAGAATTTGAGGATCAGTTGATAATCAAACATAGATAGATAATTCTAATTAAAATATTCATTACTCCTGTAACTAAATACAACATAATATAAAATATAACAATGCATAATATATAATCTCACCAGATAATAAATAATTAGAAGTCATTAAAAGGTTTGATTCCTGTGAGAATCAGAGTTGTTGAGATTTAAGAGCAAATCATAGTGTGTTATACACACATTTACACATAAATATCGTACTCTTATTAAACGAGCAAAAATTGTATATATATACGCACCCAGTTTTTTCATTTCTAGCCTTCTAGTGACCCATAGATTCTATATACAAAATTTGGTTAAGTTGGCTATTAAGGGTAAGAATTTTCATTTTTTGCCTCCCCCTTTGGGTAGTTAGTTTTTGCATTTCTAGCCTTCTAGTGACCCACAGATTATGTATATAAAATTTGGTTGAGTTTGGTCCAAAAGCAAGAATTTTCATATTTTGACCCTCCCCTCTTTTTGGGTGTTTTTTGGGTGAATTGTTTTAAACAAAAGTTGTCAGAAATCACATCCCCTACAACTTTGTTTATCATAAAATTTGCCGTAGTGTTAATAATTTAGGAGTTATTTGATAATTTTCATTCGTGCGCCCCTCCAAACCCCCTTTTGGGGTCAAAATATCAAAACGTTACATAGCTAAAAACGTAAGTTAGAAGACATCTGATGTAAATATGAAATTTCATAATAATCCCTTCAGACGTTTTTACGTGAATCGTGAGCAACTTTTCGGAAACGACGAAAACAGACAGACAGACAGGAATTTTGTTGAGGGTGTTTTCGTTCATAACTTTGCTTGAAACGTGTACAACCAAAATTTGGCGTGATTTGGAGCAATGTACTGACAAAACCTTAATTTTATATATATAGATACATATATACACATAATCTGTGGGCCACTACAAGACTTAAAATGCAAAAATTGGGTGAGGGGGCGGGGCAGGGGTGGAGGTCACGGTGGGGTGATGTGGGGGTGCAGTGGTGGAGGGGGTGGGGCGGGATCGGGGTGGGCTGGGGGTGGGAGACTAGAAACTTAAAATTTTATATGAAAAAAAAATTCTATACTTTAAAGAAGCAATAATAAAAACGGAGAACACATGATATTAGGAGTTTTTTTCTTGTCTGTAAAAAGTTTTAAGTTTCTAATTCAAGCCTTGAGCTGACAAAAAATTGCCAAATCACTAAAGCATAGTGTTTTAAAAAAGTTGTCACTTTTTCCTGTGACTTTTTATGTTAAGAAAGAGCATCAACTTATAACCAGAATTAAAAATTTAAAAAGACGAAATTGATGATTTCGATTATAAACAATGAAATTTGTTGTAGTGAAATAATGGATTTGATTCATTTTCATGTACCTAAGATAAATATAAAGAAACTACAATATAAATCGTCTGATATATAAAATTAGTAGCCACTGTTTAAAAAATTTAATATCTCTAAAATACTTAAATTGTACAGTGTCTCTTGAGTGTTGTTTTAGATACTTTTTTAATCTATTTATCTATATTTTTTTCTTTATTAATGCATTTATACATACAGGTAGCCCTCTTATAACGCGGTAGATAGATTCCTAGAAAATGCCGTGTTGTGTGAAACCGGGTTATATGAGACCCAGAGCCAGTACAAAAAGGGGGGTTACGTTCCGAATACATACTTATTAAAAACTAACATTTTTTTTGTCCTATGCTTGATGGAAATAAACATACACAACCCTTCGAAAATATATTCTCAAACAAATAAATAATATATATACATATGAGGCTATTAGCGCAATCAGAGGGGTAAACCGCGACCTAATATGCTGTACACCTATTTCCACTTGTACTTCCAAATATTTCCAAGTACTTCCAAAGAGGTGTACACCTACTTCCAATCGCGGATCACCCCTCGGCGCAATCCATTATTGCGCTCATAGCCTCATATGTATATCTTATTATATTAAATGAGCAATTCTTATATATATATATATGGGTGAATATACGCTAAATGTGTTTCTCATGTCAACTCTGAAAAAGTAATCGAAATAATTTGGCATTCATTAAGTTACAAGTTCACATAATTCTGTATTAATATTTGTAAGGATCAGAAGATTTAACTATTTTTTTAAGTTTTATCAGCACCAGGGGAAAATAAGTAGCCAGGGAGTGTACTTTTTTCCCTAGATTGCGGCTTGAACGCAACAGATTTGGACGGGGACTTTAAGTATGTTCGATGGGAAGCCGTATTAAGCATGTATACCAAAATTCAGATCTTTACCGATTAATGTTTTTTTTTCTAATTTAACTGGACTATAATATTAATATATAAAAGCAACGTATTTCTTTATTATTCTTTTAACTAACTATAGTATCCAAGTCGTGGGTTTTTTCAAAATTTTCCCACTAAGATTTTAAAAAATGATTAAAAAAATGGCATTGTTCCAAATATGGACATGGGTAGGTAGTATTTATTGCTCGATGTTCAAATAATTGTAAAATAAAAAATACATATGTATTTTATTTAAAAAACAGAAGACTCTCTCATTTTATTTTTAACCTAAAATAAAAACAATTCTGTTACCATCGACAGTGAAATCTTTTATTCAACTAATACATATGTACATTTTAATTTAGAAATAAAAATATTTTGTTCAAAAAACTAACTAGTAGCACCCCCTGGCTACTCACCTGCTTAATAATGTTTATCGCCAGTAACTATAACAAATGAAAATAAAGCATTAAAATAGTAAATTCCAGATTATGTTCATTTTTGCAGCTCCCCTGGGTTATATGTATTTCCACTGGCATAAAAACTGCCAGGGAAGTGACGCCAGAGAAGTATTTTTTTTTATTTTTATTTTTTTTTTTTAATGCAATCGAATGCAAGAAGGGGTGCACCAGTAAAGATGCAGCTCCTATGGATCTCGAAAGACCCTTGCATTACCGAAGAGAAGGGAGAGTTGATTAAGTGAGAGGGTGTAGACGTAGGTGTCTATGCACTCCGGTTTTGAAGGTTTGAAGATTAGAAGTAGGATACAAATAATCGTACATAACCTCGAAATGTAGCTACATTTGTAATTGTTATCAAAATTAAATTTAATCTATGTTACCTTTGGGGGTGGGGGTTACAGTGGGGAGTGGAGGTGGCGGGGGGTGAGGGTTAATATATAGCTTTTAACTAAAGCAAAAAGTTACCGAGCATCGCTCGGTGGCCAGGTACTTGATATATATATATATTTGTGTATGTTTATTTGCATAAAGCAGAGAACAACCTCTTTGTTTCTCTTTATAACAGAAAACTGCTCTAGCTATTTGCTTTGATGAAAACACTACATAATAATCGCTATCGCCTGATAGCGTAGCATAAGAAGAAGAATTCATTAAAATATAATTAACAATTAAATATTTTAATACTGTCTAAATTTTTAGTCCTAACAAAAAAGCTTAATTATAAATTCTCTTAGTGGAGTTGAGTGCAAGAAATAGGAGACAATCCTCTCACGGGACGAAAACAAAGAATGAAACAGGATTTACCTCTCGAAATGTGAGCAAGTAGAAGAAATAAATAAGCGAAGAGAGCGAAAGACAAAAGCAATGTTGGCGATGAATGCCCCTTCCGAAGAATAGAATAGATGAGAAAGAAAGAGACAGGGTAGAAGGGAATCTTTCAAAGTTTTCTAATTATAACAATTTGCCGTTTTATGAAAGCGCATTTGCCAAGCCACAGCCCAACCAATTGAATTCGCCTCGCAGGCCTTTTTATTGTTGCATAAAGCGACAGATAAGCCTGCCAATGACAGGCACATCGGGCATCCATCACTTTCTGATTCTGACAAATTGCCGGCTATTTTTTGTTATTTATTTCAATGGCAGTATTTATTGATTCATAAGAGTAATCGCTTTTTTAGATTAAATGCAAAAAAATATATATGTAATTCGCAATTATATCAAATGGTAATATAAGAACAATTTGAATTGAAAATTTAAAAAAAAAAAGCGACCGTCATTTCAGTCTTTCTTATACAACTTTTTAAAAACACGATTATATAAACATTTTTTGGATGGGTACTGAAAATAGAATGAATATAAAATAAAGGGGGTCGGGTAGGCTAGGGATTAGCATGTAGTTTTTCTCAAAGCCGTTTCCCGTGCAAAAATTTAATTATACAAATGTAAAGAAAAATTACAAAAAAAAACTTATTGTAAAATTAAAATTAAAAAACAAACTATATTATGTAAAAAAATCTACTGGGATCCATTTAAAATGGCCCTTTTCTTTTTTCATTGTATTATTATTATACTATACTTCTTTTGGATTGTTATAAGTAACTTTGTAATAAATTGTATATATTTTTTTCTGGCTAATAAAACATCCTCTTAAAACTAAAAAAACTAAAAAAAGGGGTTAGCACAGTGTTTCCCAAAGTGGGGCAATTTGAAAATATGAGATATGAAATTTGTAAAAAAATTTGTAAAAAAAAAACATTTATTTTTTTTTAAAATTTTAAAATTTAAAATAAAGTTCTATGTGTATGTGGAGGGGGGGGGGATCCGCCCTTGCATATTTTGAACTGAATATATATTAACCGAAGCGGAGTCCTTTGCACATATTCGGTTCTATTACGTGGTTTGATTTAATAAAAATATTTGAGACTTAAGCTAACTAAGCTTGAGCCAGATATAAAATCGCTGTGTAAAAAGCATCAAGTCCACAAATCACATTAAATTAAGCTTTAAAAATATATTATTTTTATTTATTAAAAGTTCGTTTCTTTGTTTTGACAACAGTTGTAAGAAATCGCTTTCAAAATTATCATTCATATTACTAAAAAGAACAAAAATAAATTTTTTAACTAAAATTATTATATGGGGGGACATGATGATTTTAGAAATGTTAAAGTGGGGCATGGCCTAAAAAAGTTTGGGAAACACTGGGTTAGCATGTCAGATTGCTAACCAAGTGGACCAGGGTTCGAATCCGACTCGAGGCATTCGGCTAAAAATCCTGACTCTGGGGGAGTAGAGACAAATTAAAAAATATATATATATATATATAAAATAAATGAATATCTGTCTATTTTAGGTATACTGAATTTTGATAAACATCTACTTCCTTGGAATTTTATTCCATTAAAGTATTTTCGATGATATTACAATTCTTGTATTTAAAAAATTTGAGAAATTATTAAAAAAAGTATTAAATAAAAAAAAATAAAAAAATAAGATTTTTTTTTAAATAAACTTTTCTATCACAGGACCGTATTAAAAAACAGAAAATAAATTCTATGATTTCTGAGGTATTGTCTTACGGTTATGTTATAGTTGAATTCACTCAGTTTTAATTTAATGGGAAGTACAATAATCGTACAATGCTGAAAAATCAAAAACATTCTTAGAAGTAAAAGTGTGAAGCGATAGTAAAATTCTTTGTAACGAATTCAACTATAACCGTAAACCGTACGACAATACATCAGAAAGCCTAGAATTTATTTTCTGCTTTTTAATACGGTTCTACTATAGAAAAGTCTATATTTTAAAAATCTTTTTTTTCAATTTATTTTATTTAGCACTTTTAGTTATTATGGAAATTTATAATACATCTATTTATTAATGAAATAGATGTGTTATAAAATTTACATTATAACTAAAAAGTGATCAAGAGAATAGTTCAAGCAAATTACATTTTATACCGAACATGCTGGATCAACAAATGCCAAACAGAAAAATAAAGAAACATAATAATACATAAATAAATATATATCATGGCAAGTTGATAGAAAAATGTATAAAAAACATTGATAAAAATTTTTATTGTATACACTCGAAACAAAACAGGTCACAGGGTATCTATATGTATATATAAAATTATCTGACAACTTTTGTTTCAAAAAATTCCTCCAAAATACCACCCAAAAAGGGGGGAGGGTGAAAAATATGTAAATGTATGTAATTATTGTTTTAAATAAATAAATAAATTCTTGCCCTTGGAGCAAACTCTACCAAATTTTGTATACATAATCTGTGGGCCTCTAGAGAGTTAGAAATTCAAAAACTAACCAGCCAAAATGGGAGGGAGGGTTGGGTTAGTGGATGGGGTGCGCGGGGTGGAATAGGGGTGGAGTGAGGGACTAAGGCGAAGTAGGTGGGTCCAGGGGGTGTAGGCAACGAAGGGTGCGGGGTGGTGGTGCAGGGTTGGTGGAGTGGGGGGTCAGGTGAGGGTCCAGTGGCGTAGTGGGGTGGTACGGGGGTGGGGTCCGATGTGGGTGGGGTGCAGGATGGAGTGTAGGGGTGGTGGTGTGGGAGCGGGGTTTGGGCACAGGTGCATGGTGCGGGGGGTGAGGGAGCTTGGTGGGTAGGTGTGGGGTGTGAGGTTGGGGTTCGTGGGTTGGGGTCCGAGGTTGGTGGGGTGCGGGATGGAGTGTTGGGGTGGTGGTGTGGGGGCGGGGGTTGGGCACGGGTGCATGGTGAGGGGGTAGGTGTGCTGGGTGGGTTTCGGGGGTGTTGTGGGTGGAAGTGGAGTGTGAGGGTAGGGTTCGTTGGTTGGGGGTCCAGGGGGCGTGCCCCCTGGCTAGTAAGAGGGCCGCCGAAGGGTTGGGCACGGGTGCATGGTGAGGGGGTAGGTGTGCTGGGTGTGTTTCGGGGGGTGTTGTGGGTGGAAGTGGAGTGTGAGGGTAGGGTTCGTTGGTTGGGGGTCCAGGGGCGTGCCCCCGGCTAGTAAGAGGGCCGCCGAAGGCGGGCCTTGCAGTTAGTCATATAAATAAAAGAAGAGTATAATAATAAAACTTGAGTAAGATACGAGGTAGGTTTCACAAAAAAAGAAATAAAACAAAATTGAGTTTTTTTTTTTATTTCTTTTTTGTGAAACCTACCTCGTATCTTACTCAAGTTTTATTATTATATTAAAATGTTTCACCTAGAACCAACACCGAACTCCTTAAAAGTTAAAAGAAGAGTATTTTAAACAACTAATAATCTTTGATAGAAGTGTTGCTGTTTTCCATCTAACGTCACGTAACGTGCGAATTTCAAAGATTATGTTAAAACATAAAACCGATAAAAATCCATTAAAAGAAACTTTTTAAAAAACACGATTCTATTTCGAAATGCACTAATCAATAGAAAGCAATTTTGTTTTCAATACCCAAAAAACATTCGATTAAAGAAAAAAAGGGGGAACGGTTAAAAAATAATTAAAATAAACCCTTCCGCTTCTAATTTTAAATGGAAATATTTTAGGTAGGTACAGAAGAAAAATTCATTTTCTACTTTTACGTGTATTTCGATATAATAGCCTTTTTTTAAAGAGTTTTTTTGAATATGTTTTTCAACATAATCTAATTCTACATTATACTGTACATATTTATTAATTTTTTTCTTCTCACTAGTGTCATTTGGATTTATTTGCAGGATAGCACTAATGACCATTTCCACGCATTCAGCTTAAAAAAATCACGTAAATAAAGTCAACCCTATCCTAAGATTTTTTTTATAATTTTCTGAATTCCTCAATAATCATATGATTTTTGATGATTATATATTTTGTAAAAATTGAAAATTTGTTGTTTAAGCCCGATTCGATTACCGCAGAAACCATATTTTTTATAGTTTTCTTTAAATGTAATACGAGTCTAGCTATTGTGTCTGTCTGTCTGCCATCTGTGACAGCATTAGAGCTCTTTGATTAAGTAAGAGATAGGTACTTTAAATTTACAAATTATATATTGTATAGGTATATATTTGACCCCTCTGTAGGTGAATCCCACGGCCAATTATAAAATTACTTATTTCTAATTAATTTTAGAGTAAATTGTAATATGTAGTATTTACAATTATTTATTTAGTACATTTTAAAAGTATTTTAAATTATTCAATTTTTATGTAAATTCGTTTTTAAATAGTAAGTAAAAGCCGAGGGTTGAACCGCGATTGGAATTAGGTGTACACCGTCTTTGGAATTACTTTGGAATTCATTAGAATCTATTGTCATCTATAGTCTTCTACTGTGAAATGAAAGTAGAAGTGGAAGTAGGTGTACACGATTTTAGGTCACGGTCCACCCCTCGGTAAAAGCCATACATATGGTGATCAAAATTCTAAACAGACTTTTTGAATAGTAGTTGTGGGATTACATTTTAATATACAGGCTATCGAAAAGTTAATATGAGTAAGTATAATGTATATTTTCTTTAATATGATTTATAAACAGAAATATCATTTTGGTTGGAATTATTCCTGAATTGAAATCCTTTTTTAAGGCCTATGTACTGTTTACTTTGATCTTGTTAGGTTGTTGCGATCTTTGACTTAACGTTGACTAGAGCCTTTCAACTTGCTGGGCCAAATACGCTAAAGCCACAGACTGACGGCTCAGACAGAAGCTGAGAGAAGGGATTAACTATTATTCAGGGTAAACTTTTCAAAGAAAGACCCCTACTTCTAAAGATCAAATCAATATGCAGAATAAATCCTCTTAAGCGAAAACACAAAGAAAAGTGATTACTAAAATGAATAATTATAGATACTTACTGTATTCAAAAATAAGAATTATATTGAGAAGTGATGGAAAAACAGCCCAAGGATAGTGATAAAAATTCTCTCGAATAAAATAGATTTATTGGACACTCAAAAATCAACGTTTCGGAGCATTTTCCCTCGTTCTTCAGGGTTTGAAAGGGGTCATCAATTCCTTAAGAAAAATTGAAAATGGTTTTTGAGTGAGAAAAAAATGACTGCCCAATAGATCAATTTTATTCGAGAGAATTTTTTCATTATTTTTGGGCTGCCTTTCCATCACTTCTCAATTAAAATTTCTAGCAGTCCGTCTCACTCCGAAGAGAAAATTTCTTCTAATATATATATAAAAATTCACATTCACATTTAAAATGGCTCTCCTCGCGCATAATTAAACCTGTGATCTTGAAACTTTAATCAATTAATATATGTATGTTACCTAGACAAATATATTGCCGAAATTTCATTACCCACTCTACACTAATTTTTTTCTTTGTGTTGGAATTTTTTTCCGACAGTGTATTTAGCCTTAGAGTCTAGTTCAGGTCTGTCTAGCACTACAATGAGTGTGGCCCAACATAAAATGATAAACTTCCTTAAAACATTGAGATTTATATTCAGAGATATATTATTTCCTTTTTCGAAATATAAATGTACATTTGTACAATATGTAAAGCTTTTTTCAAGAATAAAATTCACTAAAAGCATAATTATAAGCTCCACTATATAAGATAAAAAGTAAAAAAAATAGTGAAAGTTTGAATATTTAAAAATTATTATTTTTTTCATATTTTCATTTTTTTAAATATTTATTATTTCAGTAATTTATATGATATGACACTAACCAATCTATAGTTTTATCATTCTAGTACAAGGAGACAAGGAAAATAATAAAGTTCTTATTTCTACATTATTAACTATCTTTTTTGATAACAAATATCAATATAATTATAATATTTTATCCGCGGTCCGAGACAATTTTTTTTCTTCAAATATTGCCCGGGTAAGCCAAAAGGTTGGACACCCCTGCTCTAGGTACTAGATCCAGGCCGAATACCGAATATCGGCGGGATCCTGGCTGAATAGCCAAATATTTGGCAGTTTTAGACCAAATATAGTTAATTTATATTTACATCATATAGTAGTGAACCGGAAAATGTAGGTATGTATATCCTGAAAGACTTGACATTTTTAAAAGTATTCACAAACATAAATACTAAGCGAATGGTCCAACCGGTTGGAGTCGAAGTTACCTGCAGGATAACGAATCTTGTATAAAAATTATCAGATTCCTTGGCGTTTTATAAAGATATCTTTTATAGGAGATAACCTATTACAATATCATATTCTTCATCAAAGATTGTTACAAAATTTTTTATCAAAGATCCTTTACCGGTCTTTAGACTAAAAATCACTAGATGTTTTAGATTTTAAATAAATTTCTCAATATACTTTCACCAACCATTATTGCACGATACTTCAAAAAATTGTACAGAATATTATTCCTTTGGAAATAGAATATAAAATTGTCAGATGGGCTTTGTTTCTAAATACTCAGCTCTAATCTAATTTAATGCTTCTTGAGCTGAATATCTCACTTGAAGCGGCGCAATTTTCTCTCATTTATATTCTCTGTCAAGTGATGCGAAATACCATTAATTTCTCATAGATGTACGTTAAGTCAGATAAACTAATAGTAATTGTCCAGGGTTATAATTAACATTTGTATAAATCCAAATTAATGAATCGACCCAAGGGTGATGGAGATTATTATGCATTTAATTGGGGCAATTAGGTCCTATTAGAATAGGGGTAGCCGATTACTTCCCAAGTGGAAAGCTCTAAGAGCTCTCATCAATAAGTCAAGCTTGGTCCAAATAGCGTTGTTCATGATTGGCATTTCGAAATTATCATTAACGAAAATTTTAGGGTTTCAAATCTTGTTGGATTATGAATAATGAACATTAGTTGGTTTCATAACTTAGCTTTACTTATAGCGTTTAGGTTGGTTTATTTAGTGATCATTCTTGGACATTCAATGGCACGGTTTTATTGTTTATCGATTTATTTTTTTACTTGACCATACAGAGAATAGTTAAGTATTGAAATCGTGCATGAAATAATTTATAGTTTAAAAAAACTAAAAAAAAACACGATAATGTACTAAAATTACATAATAATGTAATAATCAAAAAGTGTGGGGTCAGATCAGAATCATGTACTTTTAATTAATTTCGAGAAAGAGCTCCACGCTTTTCGATTATTACATTATTATGTACTTTTTAGTGGATTAGCGTGTTTTTTAGTTTTTTTAAACTATAATTTATTTTTTACTTTTTAGTCTTAATTATTTTTATAGAGAAAAGTTTGCGGAATTTAACAGCATAAAAGTCAGATTCATAGATAAATTCATAGATACATTACAATGTATCCTACCAATTACATTAATGTATACATTGTATTTTAGCTTCGACTCCGGATCCACCATCGACTGTCCTTGATCATCTTTTTTTAGTCCTTGTTTTAATAAGAGGAAAAAACTAATTAAGTAAAAGAACCTCTTTTCCGATAATTATTCCAATTCCATTGTATGGAAAATTAAATACAAAAAAAAGAAATACAATTCATAAGCGGGATTCTTTTAGAGATTTAAATTCAAAAAATTCTAATTTAATAATTTTTTTAATCCATAATAAAGCAAATAGTTATTATTATTAGTAAAATTTAATTTTTTTCATTTATATTCAATATATATAGGGAATCGGATTAGCCGAGAGCTTAAAGACACTAGCCTTCTAAGCAGGAGTCCCGGGTTCGAGTCCGAGTCCCTGCATTGATATTTGACCGGCTATAATCTGATTCCTAGTCACCAATCCGTCTGGGAAACGTGGTGACTTTATGCCAACCCCTTCCATTTGATGGAAGAGGCCTATATTCAGCAGTGGATTGTCGATATCGACAGGCTGATGATGATGATGATATTCAATATAATGTGTGTATTTAAGGAAAAGTTTCAAAGAAATGGCAATTAGCATAGATTAACATTTAAACAGAGCAGGTCAATGAGCGAATGCAGGGCCATAAAGAAATACCTGGAACAACATCCCAATAACATGCAAAACAAGGAGGAAAAGTCAGATAACCAATCAAGATGGAATATCACAACACATGGTCTCAGACGAGGAGTATGGAGGGAGAAGGAGAAATAGTCTCGTAAAAGGCTGAACACGACGCACACATTATCTATTATACACTATACATTATAGATATATATATTACACATTATAAATTACACACTATAAATTATACATTATAAATTATAAATTATACATTATAAATTATAAATTATACATTATAAATTAAAAAATATATATATTTATATACTTCTTTCCATTATATCTCTCCCATACAATATATCTATGGATATCAACACAATCGCATAGTTATCTTGGTGGTGCCTTTTACATATTAATCGAACGCTCCAACGATTTCTTCACTATCATTCGAGAGAAAACTTGAAAATGCCAGCACAACTCCAAAAATACGGAACCAAGATCACGGACGGGGAACAACAGGCACATCTCGCAACGTCATCTTGAAAACGGACTATAATTGCTGCTGGACACATATATGTAATCTCATCTTGTTTTTTTTCTCAATTGTTGCAAGCTAAGAAGTCCATCTTGTATCTGCTCCTGATTTGATTTTGCGCTCACTGCGAATATTAAACGATTATAATATTGATATATGAGTAACTCTGATTGCAATTGAAATACTTCCACTTTTATCACATTTATTTATTTAATATATTGATTTTTTTCTTTCCGTTGGTAATAAATTTTATTATATATCTATATAATTTCTTGTTCTATCATTCTTATCGAGTTAAAACCTAAAAATTTAATTCATTACCCTTAGTATTTAAATCCCCTCACCTACCGTTCCCGATATCCATCCAACACTTTTAGTATAATTAATTATTTTTATTATTCATTCTTTTATTTTTTTTATTTTATTGTTTTATTATACATATACATAGAATTTAAAGTAAAGTAGAATATCAAAATTAAAATCAGTAGAATAATTATAGCCAATTTAAGACAAAGGGATTTCCACTGAAATACACCACCGCGAAGCAGATCAAAATAAATTAACAAGTAAGTATTTCTTACCATCAAAAATCTCAAACATCTAAAATAAAACCTATTAATAGCACAATAACCTATTAAAACATACATATTTACATTCAGGTGAAGCTAATATAAAGCGTGTAAAAAGTGGGTTTTTGCATTGTTTTTTCGAAATATCTTAAAAACGTGCTAATAAATTACTTTTGTTGTTTTTTTTAAGAAAAAACAAAAACTTAAGCATTAAGACAGCGGTTCTCAACCGGGCTGGAATCCCCCCCCCCCATTTCCCTCAAGGAGGATTATGGCATTTTAAAGCGGAGTAAAAAAGTTTTAAAGAACGTATTAAAGAACTGGCAAAAATCAAACTCAGCTTTCTCATTAGATATATTACTTATCTTTATGTCTAAAATAAAATATGATACCTTGTATTTTCAATATTAAAAGCATAATATTTGAAATAAACTTTTTGAGTTGGAAAATCCTGGCATTTTTACAAAATTGCAGAAGGGGTTCATTGGTTCAGATAAAGGTTGAGAACCTGTGCATCTCCATTAAGAGGATTAGACACTTCTCCTATTAAAATATTTTTTTATATATATAAAGAAAGCAAGAAATTTCTTTGTTCTCTTTTATCTATATTTATCTTTAAATCCAATCCATTAAAATTTATATTTTCTGTAAAACTGTGAATAAAACAAAAATATAATATCGTATATATGAATTAAAAGGAATATTTTTTCTGTTTTTGTTTCTTTTTGTAAAAAAAAAATCATCTCTTTAATCTTATTAAGGGAAAATATACAATTTCTTTAAAAGTCTTCATACTTTCATTTTCAATCATTTATAAAGTTATTGTATTGGCATTGCATGAACCTAATAATTGAGTTGCTGCCTATTGGTAACTTTGGTAGGAGCGTAGCTAAATTTTTTGCTGTCTAGTGGTCGAAAAATTAACTTGAGAGCGTAGGTTACTTTAAGCAGCTGATAAGAGATATTATAATTAAAATTTTTAATAATAGGAATAATTAGGAATAATTAGAATAATATATTTTTCAAAATTTCAATGTATAAATCTTAATTTGTAACTAATTTGAAATATTTGTGATAGACTGATGATGAAGGCAATGCCTTCGAAACTATAGTCTCTAGAAATAATTAAAAATTATTTTATTTAAAAAACAGAAGACTCTCTCATTTTATTTTTAACCTAAAATAAAAACAATTCTGTTACCATCGACAGTGAAATCTTTTATTCAACTAATTAGAATAATAGTTTATTTTTCTATGAAAATCAAAATTCAGACCACAGGGGGGGGGGGACTCTTTGTATTCATTTCAGATTTTTTCGATGGTGGTTAAATTTTTCGTTTTATATCAAAATAAATACCGTATTTCGTATCTACTCTTGTATTAGAATCGATAAAAAAATCTTCTTTTCAGATTTTTCGAGGGTATCAAAAGGAGCTCGCTCCAACATGCTTTTGCACCCAGGCGGTCAAATATCCTGGTCCGGCCCTGGGAATAACAATAAAGGAAATGTGCAAATTTACTTGTATACACCTACTCAGCGCCGTATCTAGCTTTTATAGGGCCTCTGTGCAAAATTTTTTTTAAGGCCCCTATATTTTTTGGGAACAAGTAATTATAGTTCAAATAGATATCATATAAAAAAATTATTGTACTCAAAAATATATTACATTGTTTATATTATAAGAATATTTAATTTTCATTTAATTGTACTCTTCTAGCTTTCATTTGAGCAAAGTCATTAATTATATCGTCATAATTAATATCCTTTGCGATGTTATACTCTTTAGATATTATGGCAATATTGGATAATCTATCTTGTCCAATAGTTTGACCTTAAATAGTTTTTAATTAATTTTAATTTGGTAAAACTTCTCTCACACGAAGCAATTGATACTGGGAGTGTCAGGAATAATCGTATAGAAATATTAATGTTAGGGTAAGATTCAATTAATCCAAAGTCATGAAGACCTTGTAAAATTTCAAGTGGTGTTGCAGTTTTTAAATCGTCTACTAATATCGATGCTTCAAATTTTTAATTTGTGTTTTAAAATCTCGAATAAAATTTTTGTAAAGAAAATTCAATTAACAATTTCGTTTTAGGGCCCCCTAGATCTCTGGGCCCCGTGCGTGTGCGCCTGATGCACCTGCCTAGTTACGGCGCTGCACCTACTAGTAGCAATTTTACAGCTGGAGAAAATTTAATAGATCGGGGTCACGTATTAAATTGTGGTAAGGTGAAAACTAATAGTGGAAATGACACACTCCAAATAATTGCATTTTGTTTACAAACAACAAATTTTATAAAGTGATCCCATGAAATAAATGGACAAATTTTGAAAGATGAGCTAATAATTGACATGGAATGCTCATTAGGGTGGTCCTTATTTTGGGTATTTTCAAATGTTTACGCTGACAATGGATCATATGGTTCGAAATAAAAAAAAAAAATATCCCCCAAGTTTCAATTCTCTATCTCAATTTTATCTTGTGCCCCCAGCAATGCCTAGTTTCCCAGCTAAATAACACGCGGTAGTTTTTGCATTAAAATTTCAAATTTTTATTCCGGCCAAAGCAATGGTTCAAAAAATTTGAAACTATTTATTATTTATCCTTATAATATTAGCTATCCTTGAGAATTTGTACAGATTTTTAGCTATTATAATTTTGAAGTTACAGCTAGATAAAATAATGCTATATCTTAATGTTAGTAAGTTATATACTCTAAAATTATAATAGCTAAAAATATGTAAAAATTTTGAGGGATAGCTACTATTATAAGGATAAACTACAGAGTTTCATATTTTTTGAATCATGATATTTAGATGGGAAATGGCACAGGTTAAAATTGAGATAGAAACTTGAAACTTAGGAGATATTTTTTTTTATTTATTTCGGACCATATAAGCCTTTGTCAGCGTTAAAAATTCGACAATACCCAGGATAAGGGCCACACTAATGGTCATGTAAAGCTGGATTGGGAAGCACTTGCAAACACATTGTGGCAGTAATTTTATACTGTAACCGGTAATTAGGTTATTATGATGGTCACTAAAATTTCATTTATAATTATATTTAGAATTAATAAATATAAAAATTATTCCATTAGTATTATAATAATATTTATATTTTTTTGATTATTTATGTCCATCGATTAAATTAATAAGTTGTTGTAGGGAAATAAGGACAATTTCTTATGCAAGTATTTTTTATTTTATGCCAACGTTTCGTCAACTTTGTTGACTTCTTCAGGAGGAAGATATTTTTAGATTTAAATAGGAAATATTTTCAATCTGTGCCTATATGTGTTTGCTAATAATGAATATTTATATAATGATAAATATGCAAAGAAATTAATTTGTTTGAGCTCTGGGGGAAGTCAACAAAGTTGACGAAACGTTGGCATAAAATAAAAAATACTTGCATAAGCTATTGTTCTTATTTCCCTACAACAACTTATTAATATTTATATTGTAGTCATTTTTATTTACAGGAATAATTTGGAGTATTAAAAATATCAAATGTACCTACAGATAAAAAGAGTGGCTGGAATGCTCACGATAAATCAGCTTTGGAAAAGTACAACTACGATATGAAACCATTACTGGAGCACGATTATTTTCTAGCAAAGAAAAAGAAGAACTATAAAGGAAAAACTAAAAAATTAACTAAAAATGGACCATAAAGAAAAATTTATAAATGATAAATAAATAACTGTAGTAATTAAAATCTTGAAAATGTAGTCTGAATTTGAACTTGATTTGAGCTGGTGCGCCTGTATTTAGGCAACAGTTTGCGCGCAGAAGAATGAAAGCTGCGTATGAGCTAGGCGAGTCTGTGGAATGCTCCAAGAGCTTATAACACAATATAAATATTATTATTACTAATGGAATAATTTTTATATTTATGTAAACCATCAAGTATGTATGAAAGGATAATTTTTATATAATATATAAGCTTTAAATAGGTAGAGAATAGAAAAGGTAGAGTTTACCAGGCTGTTAAAAATTTCTTAATTTACTATAAAAAATGGAAAGTCCGGCCTTAAAACTTTTTTATTATTATATACCAGTAATGCAATCTTACAACATATTTCTTAGTAATACATATCTAATTAATACAAAAAAAGTAAAGTTACAATTTATTTTTATATTTTTGCAATCAGTTAATGTGATTTTACCATTATAATATACAGTCGACTCTCGATAATTCAAAATCCAAAGGGACTACAAGAAAAATTTTAATTATCGAGATTTCGAATTATCAAGAGGAAAGAAAAAAAATCGAATTATTAAGAGTTTTTATTATATTTTTGAAAGATATGTATGGGGTTACATAAATTTTATACATTGCCTCAAGTAAAAAAGTAAAAATAATGAAAACGATAAAAAAGAACAAAAAAATTAAATATATATTAACATTGAAATAGATAATAACATACCTAATTAAAAAATTATAAAAATGAGGAGTAAACATTTTCTAGGAAAAATTCGAATTATAAAGAGGGGAAGTGATCTAGTTCGAATTATAGAATGTACTCTCCTCCTCTTGTTACGAAAAGGATTTCAGTTATCGGGTCTATCAAAATACACAGATTTTTTTTCGATTTACCAAAGTTAACAGCTGAAGAGTTCGATTTATCGAAAAATTCGAATTATCGAGAGTCGACTGTAGTATTTTTTTTTTTTTACTATACGCAATCTTGTAAATTTCCTATCTATTTGTATTGGAAACAAATAGTGCATATAAACATTTGAGTTTGGGAGAATGGGGTCAAAAAATGAAAATCTAGGCTCTTGTACCAAACTCAACCAAATTTTTTATACATAATCAGTGGGCTTACAGTAATCTAAAAATGCAAAAACTAACCCCTTCCCCTACACGATTATAAATAATTTTATTAAATATTAAATATAAGGGAGGGGCCAGGTTGTATGGTAAAGTCAAGTAAGTGGATGGCCACATCAGAACTCGTCAGCTTATTTCTCTTTCCTTAAGTTCTTTCTTCTTCTTAATGTAATCTATTCTCCTTTACTCTTTGTTATATCTTCTGAACATTTGTAGTTGTCTTTTCCTTGTCTTTTAATTTCTCGTCCCAATCTCTTTTAATTATTTTTAAATCCCCCGCTCTACTCTTTATTGTTATCTCATTTTTTAACCGACTTCAAAAAAGGAGGAGGTTCTCTATTCGACTGATTTTTTTTTTTTTTTTTTTTTTTTTTGTGCCTATGTTACCTCATATCTCCGCCAATTGTGAACCGATTTTGAAATTTTTTTTGCATTGGGTTCAGCCTACCTTCCGACTGGTCCCATTTTTTTTCATAGGTATTAGACCTTTTTTATTAGGTTTTTTTTGCATTGGGTTCAGCCTACCTTCCGACTGGTCCCATTTTTTTTTCATAGGTATTAGACCTTTTTATTAGGGTTTTTTGCATTGGGTTCAGCCTACCTTCCGACTGGTCCCATTTTTTTTTCATAGGTATTAGACCTTTTTTATTAGGTTTTTTTGCATTGGGTTCAGCCTACCTTCCGACTGATCCCATTTTTTTCATAGGTATTAGACCTTTTTTATTAGGTTTTTTAGACCTAACTTCTTTGTTTATGAACCGATTTCGATGGTTCTTTTTTATCCGAAAGGGGTTGTTTTAGGGATGGTGTCATATTAATTTGGTCAAGTTCTGATGATATCATCACTATTAATAACATCAGTAAACAGAGAAAAATAAAAATAATTTTTAAGAAAAAAATAAAAACCGACTTCAAAAAATTAAATGCAACAAATAAAATACACTAAAAGGTATAAAATAATAATTATCTTATTTAGTTACAACTAAACGACGAAATATTAAGATGAAATTACTTTTTGAAGTCTGTGTCTAAAATATACATTTTATGAATCGAACTCGACGGATCTTACTTAGTACGTTTGGGGGATACGCCGGCTTATATAGTTTGTTTAGCACCGACTTCAAAAAGTGATTTCATGTTAATATTTCGTCGTTTAGTTGTAACTAAATAAGATAATTATTATTTTATACCTTTTAGTGTATTTTATTTGTTGCATTTACTTTTTGAAGTCGGTTTTTATTTTTTTCTTAAAAATTATTTTTTTTCAATACATTCTCATTCTCTCTCTTGTTCCTCCCCTCTCTGCTCAACTCCGTATTTATCCATAAACATCTTTTGGCACTTAACTTTTTTATTGTCTTCCTAACTTAGCCTTTCTCTCCTTTTTAACCGACTTCAAAAAAGGAGGAGGTTCTCTATTCGACTGAATTTTTTTTTTAATTTTTTTTGTGTGCTTATGTTACCTCATATCTCCGACAATTGTGAACCGATTTTGAAAAAAAATTTTGCATTGGGTTTGGTCTACCTTCCGATTGGTCCCATTATTTTTCATAGGTATTAGACCTTTTTTGTTAGGTTTGCTCATGCCTAACATCTTTGTTTATGAATCAATTTCGATAATTCTTTTTTTATTGGAAAGGGGGTATTTAGGGATGGTGCCATATTAATTTGGTCAAGTTCTGATGATATGATCACTATTAATAACATCACTAAAAAGAGAAAAATAAAAATAATTTTTAAGAAAAAATAAAACCGACTTCAAAAAAATTAAATTCAACAAATAAAATACACTAAAAGGTATAAAATAATTATTAACTTATTTAGTTACAACTAAACTACGAAATATTAACATGAAATTACTTTTTTAAGTCGGTGCCAAACATATACCTTTTATGAATCGCATTGGCACCGAGTACAAAAAGTAATTTCATGTTAATATTTCCTAGTTTAGTTGTAACTAAATAAGTTAATAACTATTTTATACCTTTTAGTGTATTTTATTTGTTGCATTTAATTTTTTTGAAATCGGTTTTATTTTTTTCTTAAAAATTATTTTTTCACCTCATGAATTAACCTTCTATCCCCGCCCATTATTGTTATTGGCAATGGCATATGGTCAGATATTACTCTCTCTTTCTCTATAGATTTAGCCTTATAATTCATGATTAAAAATTCTATCACGGATGCACCTCTTTGGCCTATAATATAGATGTACTTTCCATGTACGTCCTCCTTTATTCCTCCATTTAATATCATGTAACCATTTTCTTCATAAAACCTTATTATTTATTTATTTATTTTTATTTATTAATGATGTAATGTATATAGGTCAATATAGACCCTCATAGTGTACATTCAAGAGAAAAAAACACTTTAATTGCACCTGTGTTGTTATACGGAGCTGAATTATACGGTTGGAGGGAACAACAAAAAATCGAAATGATACAAGGCAAATATGTAAAGATAATCCTAGATCTAGAGCGTAATACTCCAAACTACATATGGAGAAGGGAGATAGGCAGAGGAAAGCTGGCCAATTTAGCAATGAAGAGGTGCCTGAAGTTCATTCTGAAAATGGTGGAAGGAAATGAAGATCGTTTGACCATGATTTGCTGAAGAGAGCTGATGAGAAATATGTCCACTAATTAAGAAACTCTCTGGGTTCAAAATATGAAAAAAAGAATGAATGAACTGGGACAGAATGTGGAATCACTCCTGATGGATGAAAACGACCCAACAAGACTGGAATCAATGATGACAAGACTTCTAATAACAGACCAGGAACAGACGATACAAGCAGACTGGAAGGGTGTAGACACATCCTCATACTGCCCATACTACAAGAATATTAAAAGAGACCTGACCATGGAAGACTATCTTAATAACGACAGGACCGAGGAAAGAGACAAGAAGAAATGGACAAGAGTAAGATGTGGCAGTGTGTGGAGAGGGACGAAAAACATATTGTGTAGATGGTGTGGAGAGGACAAAGAGACGTTTGACCACGCTAAAATATGTACAGAAATGAGAAGAGACACTGGATTTGACTTACAAGATTGGGAGAAGACATTGACAGGACCAGTGGGCAGAGAGAGACACTCTGGAAACGATGGACAAAATAGACAAGGGACCGACAAATAAAAGTGACGGCGGACAGAAGAAAACTGCTTAGAAGAGAGAAAGGCCAAGATGGAAGATTTTCGAAAGAGAAAAAAGAAGAAAGAGGAAGAAGAGAAGAAGAAGAAAGAAATATTTTGTGTATTTTGTATATTAACTATTTAAGTAATGTAAAAAGAATTGTATGAATCCAAAACCCAAATAGGGTAAGGATTGAATAATATAAATAATAATATTAATAAAAACAAACTTTTTGACTTTGCGTTCTTAGGCTATCGTGGGTATCGCAATTCAGACACACAAAGACAAAAAATTATTCTTCAAAAATATTTTTCTCCGCTTTTCATTTTAAAGCACAATGAGAAATATTTATTTTCATGCGTGATTTAATATTAGGGCCGCCTGAGAGTAATTTTTAACCTGAGTTTATGCTAGTGATATATATTAATATTTTAGCTCAGTTAAGAATAATTAAAAATCATAACTACTTAAGTGTTTTTCTTTGTAAACCACTTTACAAAAAAGACTAACTTTTTGAATCATAAATACTTTGCTGAATATAATTCTCTTTGTAAATCATATAAAAGTGGCTGATTTTTTTATTTCAAATAAACGGCCGAAATTGTGCCGGTTTGAAAAAAATTATGGTAAGTCGATACTTAAATGTTCTTTATTTTATCACCTCATAATATATAACATACTGTTCCATTTTATGTCCATTTAATTAGAAGTAAATTCAATTAAGAGAGTGAAAGAGAGCGAAGCTCCTAAGGCGACGGTCCGTGGTAAATCTAACGATGCCAATTAATTAAGTGGGAATTTGTTTGCCGTTGATTGGGGATTCACTTTTCCTGGATGTTCCAGAAAATGTGGGAGTGTCCCAGGTGTCTCCAAGGAGCCAACTCGTGGACGTCGAATCAATTAGATAGTTTGTGTACTTTGCCCTTGGCAGATCGATGCGTGAGATCATTTTTAGTCCTGTGTTGAGGAAACCTCGAAACCATTTTGGGAACAAAATACGATACGACTTCCCCTTAAGGATGCCTCTCAAAAGCCTCCAAACTCTCGCTTGTTTCCTCTATTAAAATATTCTAAACTTCTCTAGGAGAAATATGATTAATTAATGTAGTCTCTTAACTCAAGTCTTCCTTTATAGTATCAGTAAACATTTCCCTTTGAAGTGTTATAAATTGGAAAATAGATTGGGTCATGGGAAATAATCTTACTCAAACTTTTTACTTGATGAGTGAGTGTTCTCTTGAATAATTTTGTTTCTATTACATTTTTCTATTTTAGATTTATTGCTACATTTTCATATTAAGTTACAATGTAAATTTTAGATTTTAATAGAAACATTAATGAATAGCAAGAAGATAAGGAATAACAGCCATGAGCGTAGTTAGGGGTGGAGCGGGGGGGGGCACTGCCCCCTACAAAACTCAATGGCCTCCTAGAAAAATTGAAACTCAATTATTACGAGGCATCCCTTAAGTATTTCTCATTAAATTATTTCGTTGCTTCCAAAATTTGCCAATTCTACTAAAAAGTTAGTTGATCTCTAGCCGGATTACCGAAATGGAAACCTTGTGGTGGCTAATCAGCTGGCCGGGTGCCCTCCATAGGTAAACTCCTTAACTACGCCAATGGGAACAGCTAAGCTTGAAAAGCAGGAGTTGGGGTCTATAATAATTACTATTAAAAACCATTCAGTAATAAATTAATAGTATATTACAGGGGTTCCCAAACTTTTCCCAGTCGCGGCGCCCTTTTTTCAATCAAAATTTTCCTGTTTCGACCCATTTTTTTAATATTTATTTGGCCACGCAGGAACAGCACAACAGATTATAATTATTTACAAAATTGGGTTTCAAATTGGTGGTGGTTTACATATTCTTCTCTCTTCCTCTTTAATTACAGTAGACGCAAGTTATCATAGAATTTTATACATATTTTCAAAATTAATAAAAACAATAAAAATCTAAAAATATTTACAAAAATAAAAAGAATGAACACAAACATACAAGTAAGTAAAAGTATGTTAATCGTAAATATGAGATAAAAATATATAAATTTTTATCTTCTCAAGTTTTTGTCTAGTTAGGCCAAATGTCTTGCTTCAATTAATTATGAAACTTGGCGGCGCACCTGTGAAGAAGTCACGGGGCACAGTTTGGGAACCTCTGCTATAATATGGTAAGATGAAAAATTATTTAAGATTCAATGTAGAAAAGAAAGAAAAAAAAAGACTTTTTAATTTAAAATTTATCGCTTGTGATGGAATAGCTAGAAACATGTCATGAACACAATGTGGCAGAGCCGAATTTAGGATGAACCCGTGGAACGGGCCCTACCGGGGAAAATATATTTTTTTTAATTAACCTAAAAAACCTCATTTTCAGCAATTATCCAATTAAAATTTTAAAAATATAAACGTGCATGACTCTTTATTGAAACTTTGTTAAATATATTTCATTATTCGTGTCCATGATTAATAATTAAAGGAATCGTAGGGAGTTGGACAAGACTTTAAATTAAATTAAATACAAGTTTTTATTAAATATGCCATACGTTTCGTTGCTGTTTTGCAACTTCTTCTTAAATATGTAAAAAAAGTAGACCCTTTGTGGTGCGGGCCCATAGACTGCAGCCTGCGTACGTAGCCTATGCTTAAATCCAGCCCTGCAATGTAGTGAAAATTGAAATATGTATATAAAAATAAAATAAATAGATTTGTTTAACCAGAAATTGATAGGCCAAACAAATAATTACAAATATTAATTAAATTAAAAAGGTAAAAATTAAACAAATTATATCACTAGAAAGAGATAAATTTAATGGACAATTTGATGTAAGATAGTTAAGAAGTTTTGATAATTAAACGACTCAAAAAAAGTATTCAAGTACGGAGCAAATAAAAACGTGTCTATACTGAAATAGGGTCAGTTTTAGTGATGTTGATTCTTAGGGAGAAATCATTGAGATGTCCTCTGCTTGATACAAATAAACATTAGAGTCTAAAAAAATAAATTATATATTTAAATAATTATATATCCTCTTACATATTATATATCTTGTTTATTTACATCATACAGAGGACAATCATTGATTTTTCTTTATAAATAATTTCTCTCGTACGTGCCTGGTCTTACAGTATGAGAATCCGAGAATCAAATTTTATAGAATTTTGTATTGATATTAGAAACAGCTACTTCATTGTTCAAATTTTTAAGACCGCTGGAGTGGGTCAAAAATCGATCTCATGATTTTACTAAAACAAACAACTAACACAAAATCCTACTTAAATATAAATGAAGAAATTTTCTCTTCTGAGAGAGACGGACTAGCAGAAATTTCTATTTCTTAAGTGATTGAAAGGCAGCCCAATGATAGTGAAAAAATTCTTTCGAATAAAGTAGATTTATTGGATATTCATCACTTAAAAACCAACGTTTCGGAGGATTCTCGCCTTCTTCAGTGTTTAAAAGGAATCATTGGGGGAAAAATACAAGATATTGCTCCCTTCTCTCTACTAGCAGTGCTCAAAATTTGTCCTTTCTCAAAAGAGTCAACAAAAGAATAACGACGCTTTAAATATTCTATTGATGACTCTTTTCTTTTGAGAAAGGAATTTCAAGGAACTGTCACTAGGCATGTATAAAAATTTTAATTGAAATTAGATAAAATATTTCTACTCCCAATTTAGATCATTTGTTCTTAAATGAAGGAAGATGAAACAATCGGTAATTAAAAGAGAAATGAATATTCTTAAATCTCAATTAGACGCATAAATGTGAGATAATTAAGATATTAATTAAAAGAGTTTATTAAAATATAATTATAGACCTAGAGATAACATAAAAACGTTTTCTTCAAAGCAATCATCTGGCTATCCTTTATTTTTCTAATTAGAGCTCTTCTTGTGACATCTTCCAGGCGGGTAGATTTGCTTTTAGGTGCCTCCACCCTCATGTCGTCCCCACCAATCTTACGCCTTCACGGGTTTTGCGCATCAGTGCTTAGCCGGGGGGCCTTTTTATCGAACAATATTAGCTGGGGCTGTGACGTCCTGTGGAATTGGCATGTCGCAATTCAGGGGATTTTCGTAGTGTCAGGGGATGAGAAGACCACTCAGCACTTATTCAGATGCACTCGAATTATTTCAACCATATTCACCACTGAGAAAGTAAATGGAGGAATGAAACGTCCTCCTCCTTTTTATCATTAAATCCAGTTTATATTAGTTTTTTATATTATGTATTATCTTGTTCCTACTTTTATTTCTACGTTATATTACTTTGAAGCACGTGCATTGTAATCTAAAGAGAGATTTATTTATCAATGGGGTCAAATGTTGTCAAATGTCGGAATGCTAGATTTTCTAGTAAAATAAAAAATTAAAATAATGTCATTCTTCAAACAAATTAATGTTTTAACATGTATGTATCAGTGGCGTCCGGTCCATGGATGCGGCGCATCCCTAAAATTTCAAACATTTAAAGTATTTTCATAAAGGCCGACTTCAAAAATTTCAGAGTATCTTTAAATTTTCAAATTATTATCCGTTATTTCAAATATTTCTATAAAAAACATTTTTTGTTAGGAAAAGTATATTGGTTCTCGAAATGAAATAAAATTGTTGCATAGTTTCACGAGGAAATTAAAATGAATGATTTTCCGAAAAGGGTATGGATAGAAGGTTTGAAGTCCTTTCCTGATATATCTTCCAGTTCAAGGATATTTAAGACAAGTCGAGACGAGTTTTAGCTGAATAAAAATTGTTGTCGCTGAGGAAAAAAAGGAATAAATAAAGATGATTCGAGAATCTTTGGACCAATCCATTTCTAAGAACTCTCATTATATAAGATCGGAGATAACTAAGAGCGCTCTAGACAAGTTATAGCTTGCTTATAGCAAATTAGCAATAGAATTAGGAGAAATTTAAGATATTCTTTTAGGACAGGCCGATTCATTGTGGAAGATGGACGATTTCCATTTCAGGGACTGTGGAGTTGAAGTCACAAGAATGCATTTCTCCTACCCTCATTCACACAAAGCAGTATCCGTTTGGAGCGAAGGTCCAAAAATATATTTTTTTTTTAATCTAATGTTAAATTTGAAAAATAACGAAAATGATGTCGTTTTCGATGAAATTTGCAAAAAAAAGCGAATATTAAAATATAATTTCAAAAAATCAAAAATCATTTTTTGTCTTTAAAATCATTAAACGGCTTTATCTCCGTAAATAATGGTTTGAGAGTCTTAAAACAATAGAGTTTAACATTTTTTTTAAAAATATCTGAAATTTTTTGTCTTTAAAATATTTAAAGGTCTCTATCTCCGTAAATAAACAATCCAATTTATAATATCATTATATTAGATACTTTTTGGACAGCATCCCTTGGCTGAAAAGTCACCAACCGCCACTGGTATGCAAGTATATTAATTTCCTCTGTATTTGAAAGCGAAATTGGAGAAACAAAGAAAACTTTTTTAATAATAATAGAAATAGTAATTAACAAACAGGTATTCCGTCACTTAGGAAACAATAAAATAATTCACTATTGGCAGTAAGGATTTATAATAGACAGTACCTGTTCACAAGCTAACTCATACCTGGAGCAAAAATCTAGAGACCGTGAAAGAAACTCTCGCAGTAGCCCTTGATATTTCAAAGGCTTATGACCAAATTTGACACAAAAATCTGCCAAACTGCCAACATTTGACTTAACACCAACACTTTGAACTCTTCCACGGACTTCATAATATATATATATATATAAAAGATCTATAGTGGAATATGTGTCCTGGATGCGTAGGAGGGATGCTGTAAAGAAAAGGCAACAAAAATTGAAATTACTTGAGTTTGTTCACAAGGCTGTGAGTTTGATAGCTAACTTCTGAATTGCATTCAGGATGGCATACTTGGTCTCCAACGATAGAAGACATATTCGAGACAAGGAGAAATTAATGATTTTTATAGAATAAGAAGTTGAGCGAACTTGAAAACTCGTTTAGTCCTGAATAATGTTGCTTGTGCATGAATTATAATAATAGCTATCTCGTTCAGAATGGTCAGGATTGAAAATTTATAAACTTGAATCTTAAAAAATAAAATTACCTTTGAAAAAATATATTAGATAAAAAAGTTTCACATTTATAAAATTGTTCTCCTTAATAACAATATTTATTATAAATCACTATTGTTTAAAGTTTGTTGAAACTCTTTCCATAGTACACGAGACGCTTAATTTTATTTTCATTATTAATCAAAACATTCCAGTGAAAAATTCTCTCAGGTTGAGTTAAAGAATCCGGTCCGATTAACTTTCAAGTGATTAAACCAAAATCAAACGAGTGCCCATGGGATACACCCATACCCCCTACACACTCAACTGCCCTTAGGTTTTCGATTGACACGGGCCCAAGTCCTGAGCGATTGCCTGTTTAATTACGCTAATAGAAAGGCTTCTTGTCCCAATTGGCTCTAACACTTTCCTGGATACAGCTCTTGTAGCAACATACTAACTTCTCTTCAATTAAATGAACCAAAAAGGTATTATAAGAAAATGGTCCAAAGGAAATTTAACAATATTAGAGTCGATTGATTTTATAACCAGCGTGTTGGTTATATTTTTGGAAAGAACAAGAGACAAAAAATAAAAAAAACTTTGACTTTTTACTAAAGGTAACATTGATTTTTACTTTACCATACAGGGTATGGTCAAGTATTGTAATCGTGCATGAAAAAAGTGGATTTTCCTTCTTTTTTTTGAAATATCTCAAAAACGGCTGAAACAATTTTGATTAAAAAAATTGAGCGAAACCATGGCATTTTGCTCTACAAAAAAGCTCTAATAAGTGAACATCGAAAAAATTATATTTTTTGAGATAATAATTGTTTTGTCAAAATGTCTCTTAGTCTGTCCGGTTGTCCATTAGTCTGTGCGTTAGCAAATTTTTGTGGACGAGCTAGCTCAAAAACTAGTATGAATATTGAAACCAAATTTTACACGTAGTTTCGGTCCATTGAGATTAAGAGCTGATTAGATTTTGGTGCACATCGACCCAAAATTAAGAGGGGTGGAGGGGGGTTAAAAATTAAAAATCTAGGCCATTTGACCAAACTCAACCAAATTTTGTATATATAATCAGTGGACCCCCAGAAGTCTAAAAATGCAAAAACTAACCGCCAAAATGGGGGGGGGGGCGGTGTAGGGTTAAAAAATGAAAATCTTTACCATTTACCAAACTCAACCAAATTTTGTATACATAATCAGTGGGACCCCAGAAGTATAACAATTCAAAAACTAACACCCCCTACATGATTATAAATAATTTTAGGGGCCAGGTTGTATGGTAAAGTCAAGTGGATGGCCACATCAGAACACGTCATCTTATTTTGTTTGTTAAAATTCATTAAAGTTTGATCAACTCATTCATTTGTACTTGTTGGAAAAGAGAATAATATTGCTCTACGATATTGTACAAATTTATTTGTTACCTATTTCATTTGTTAATTTGCTTATAAATAATAACTTGTTGGATAAAATGTTAAATAAAGAATTTTAGAGGGCCAAGTGCTAGTCGGATTGGGATACCGAGATTTGTATACCTACTATAAACGGTATGGTCAAATAATTCGTGGTATACTTTAATTTACAAAACAATATTTATTTATTAATCAATTATTTTATGTCCTTTTCGTCCCCATCGGATATAATGCACATATGCCACCGTTAATCCCAGTCTTCAAAACACTTCTGAAACGCAGATTTTAGTGTATCACCCAGTTCCTAGAACGATTTTGTTATTATTTGTTCAATGGTCGTAAAACATTTTCGTTTTTTTCATCTTTGGGAAGATAAAAAAATCACATGTGGCCAAATCTGGCAAATAGGATGGTTGCGGTATCATACTACTTACTGTCCCATTTTTGGCCGGAAATTCCAGAATAACCAATAAAGTATAAAGTGGGATAAAGAGCTGCTACGTTTGTTATCATGGTATAATTTCCAAGAATTGTCCTATAAATCTGGCCATTTTCTACGAATTGCATCATATTACCGAAACAACAATTTCAAATAGTATTCTTTATTAACTCTAACACCTTGTGGTAGAAATTCATGGTACATAAATCAAGGAAATCAAGAAAAACAGTGAGAAGAAAGTTTTTAATAGGAAATAAGGACAAGTTTTTATGTGTGACTTTTTTATTTATCAACCAACATTTCGACGACTTTGCCAACTTCTTCAGGGCTTCGAATAGTCACATCACACATTCGTATTAATTTTCTTTTTATCTCCGTTACCAACTTAAATTTCAAGAAAATTTGCCACATTCACATAAGCAATTTTCCTTTTCTTTTTTATACTAACAATTATATGGATAAAACAGTCTTAGAAATAACATAAATACTATAGAATCAGGCAACGCAGTTTTAAAACAATAGAACGGAATCCTTTTTCTTATTTGTCTTTACACATGGAAATTTCAAATTGAGAATAGTCACATCACACTTTCGTTGAAAATTTGAAATTTCTATGGAATATTAGGGAAGATAAAATTGAACTGGGCAGGTCATATAATAAGATTCAAAGATGAAAGATGGACTAAAATAACAACCGATTGGTGGCCTATAGAGCGAAAAAGAAAAATATGACTACAACTCAAAATTTGGAAAGACGAGTTCAAGAAACAAGACAGCATTGAATGGACCAGAATTGTAAAAAAAAAAGATTCCGATTAATTGATAACCTCCTCCCTTTTTTTAAGTTAAAAAGATTAGTATGGAAGAAATTGAGAGAGACCTATGCCCAAAATGGGCCTGGTAAAATTTAAACTTGGAAATATTTGTATATACTTATCTATGGATAAAAACAATCGACCATAACACTGCTCGACAAAAATTAAACAAAATTTCCTCCTTTAAACCTAACAATGGATTCTGGTAGAGTTTTATACGCTGATTATCATACAATTTTCCGATTTTTTACAACACGTCAGAGTTTTGAGATATTATCGGTCAAAATGACGAAAAAGGCCATTTTGACCTCTTTTTGAGTCCCATCAGATATTAAACAGCAATATTTGAAATTAAAATATTTTGTTCAAATAAGAGAAACAACCTTCTCTTTATTTTTCAAATTACCACTTGCTTTTAGCTCAATTAGAACTAGAGTTATAATTAAAAAGCTAAGACCTTATGTTTTTATCAATGTATATTATCCTTTATAATCACATAGTTTTAGTTTTTTAGTTATAACTCGAGTTTCTATTGAACTAAAAACAAGTGGTAATTTGAAAATCAAAGAAGAAGCTGTTTTCTATTAAGTCAACAAAATATTTTGATTTCAAATATTCCTATTTAATAACTAATGGGGGTCAAAATGGCATTTTTCGACGTTTTGACCGATAATATCTCAAAACCCTCACGTGTTGTAAAAAATCGGGATTAAACTCTACAGGAATCCATTGTTAGGTTTGCGGGGAGAAATTTTTGTTGATCAGTTTAATTATTATCATTTTAAATACCTTTGTAAATTCACATGAATTTATTTATCAAAAATATTGTACCTCAATAAAGTCTTAAATAAATAAATAAAATATTCGTTATATAATATAATTATAATCATTCATTTATTATATGAATATGTTTATTTTCATCAATCAGAGGACGACCTCATTAATTTTTCTTTACTTATCAATAAGACTGCTACTTTCAGCAAAACAAAATGTTTTCCATTAGGTACATTATATGTTTTATGTCTATAAAGTTTATTCCAATTGAAATTATTAAAGATAAGTCGATTAGGCGGGGTGTGAAAAACTCGATCGCAAAACTTTTACTTATTACTTACTTATGTAAATGATGCTAAATTATATTTCATTATTATTTTATATTATAAAGTAATATTTAAACTTCTATAGATTAAATTACGTAATGGTTATTTTCTTTTGGAAGTGCAGACGTGTAGGACCCCCAAAACCCTTCCTCTGTTAATATTCGCAACCTCAGAATAAAATATGGGAAATTAATATTGGTATATTGAGTATTTTAATATACGTTAGGTATTCTCTTATATCTTGGCACGAAAATTTGGTTTTTTATTCCATCAAGGGTGTTCTAATTAAAATTCTGTTAGTATAAACTCGGCCGCCTATTTAAATATTTATTTTCCCCTCTTCTACCCAACCATCTCTTTAATGGAATTTCCTTTCTCTTTCTTTCAATCAATATTCTTATTTTCTAATTATTTCAAACCAATATTTTTAACAATAATTGATGGCAGATTTATTTATTTATTTTTTATTTATTCATGAATTTGAATTAAGATTTTTAATTTTAAGATTCGGAAAAATAAAGTCAAATATAAAAAATATATCTCAGAGTTCCAGGTTGGACCTAATTTTGTACTGATTCGTTGCCATGTCTTGAGTGGAACCAAAGATAATTATCAAAAATTTTCTTTCAAACCACAATAGGGATTCTTCGTCTATCTTTGTTAGAGTCCAAGTCTCATATCCATACTTAGCGGCCGGTTGTATAAAGGAGTGGTAGAGGTGGATTTTTTCCATGAATTACATATCGTCGCCTTAGAGAGTAAACCTGCTAACGCACAACAAGGAAATTTTTCTGGGCAGAGAAAAAACAAACAAAATTTAATATTGCTGTTATGGGAAGAAACAATTTTTCACATTTTTTTAAGATTGTAATTTTAAGTAGCGATTTTACTTGGACGATGACTCATCTCTTTTTCTTTCGAACGGTATTAATATGTCATATATGATAAAAAATGGAGTTAGCAGGTTTACACTCTAAGCCGACGATATTTGAATATACATCTCCTTCCTCATCTCATTGTCATCGGTATTCAATGATTCGAGATATTTTAATTCTTTCAAAAATAGAAAAACCCATCTAATAGCTTACTAGCTGCGAAGCCTGCATTCGGCGGTGCCTTTGCTAGCCAATGGGCTACACCACCTGGACCCCCACCCCAAACCTACACCCCCGAGCCCTCACTCTAATAGTTTATGAGTTATTTGATTATTTCCATTAGCGCGCCCCCCAAACCCCCTTTAGGGGTTAAAATATCAAAATGTTATATAACAATGACCACGTTCGCGGCGCGCGAACCGTCGCTCAACATCACTCCGCGAGACAGGGTCTAATTCTTGAGAACATTCAAGAATGTTCCTGAAGTTTCTAAAAGCTTCCGGAAAGTATACCGTAGAGAGAGTATACAGGGGGCGGAGCCATAAGAGGGCGAAACCGGACAAACCAAGAGACTGCTTACTGCTTTATTATATAGTATTGATTTTAAGTTAGAAGACATCTGATCCAAATATGAAATTTCTTAATAATCCCTTCAGCCGATTTTTCGTGAATCGTGAGTAAGAGAGAGAACCCACGGAAACATACAGACATACAGATAGACACACAGAAATACAGACAGAGAGAAATTTTTTTGAAGTTGTTATCGCTCATAACTTTGCTTGAAACGTATGCAACCAAAATTTGGCGTGATTTGGACCAATCTACAGACAAAACCTTAATTTTATCTATAGCTTATATAGACGTATTTATTTATAATATTAATTTAAAAGACAATTGTAATCCATATAGATTAGCTTCTTCTAATTATTGAGAATTTATTTAATATTTATTATAATTTCTCCAATATCTTCTTTCAATGAGACCTTTCATATAAATTGCCTCAGCAGAGAGAAAAGACAGGAACTAAATCAGAACCGTAATCCAACGAGAAAAAACTTATATTATAGAATAAAAAAAATGTGAAAAAGAAGAGAGAATTTCTGATAAGCAACAAGGAGCCGGCCAAAAGCAAGGGCTGTTTCCTTGCTAACACCTAAAAAAATAAAAAAATAAAGACTCATCTTGGGAAAGACAAAGACGTAATAGGGTGGGAAGATTCCAAAAATCTATATGAGAAAGCGGGGAACATTTTCCTCTTTGCGGCCATTCTTCCTCTTCTTTTCTTTATTCCTCTTTTCACTAAACTCTCTAAGCTAGTTCGTCCATTACCAATAGAGCACTTGAATTGTTTTCTCCCTGGCGGAAAACGATCTCGGTCATTAACATAATTTTGAACCACAACCTTTCTCTTTTCTTTTAACAAAACTTTATTATCCATATATACATAGTAAATAAATGCTTTTATAAAACAATCAAAAGATAAAATTGTTTTAGAACATAGATGAGCGATTATTAAGCTATTCAATAGATTCTAATATGAAAATTCTTTAAACCAGAGGTAATTCATAATTATCCGACGTCCACTTAAGGAGGTTCGGGATAGCTTATCTATGTGGTTGATCTTCGAAAAAATCATTTTGTATTTCTGCAGAGTGACAATTTCTGCCAACTAAATTTTTTAATAAAATAATTGTTAATTATGAGGTTAATTTCGAATAAAAAGTTTTGTTTTGATAATATTAATAAAAAGAATATCGAGATAAATTTTTTCTCATTATAAAAACATTTATTTAACACAAAAACGATTTCAAGAAATAGAGTTGGAATTCTACACTAGTGCTATTGTTATATTCTGTTGGGTGCAAATAACTTTATTTTTACATTTATTAATAACTAATTAACCAGATTGTCAAATCTATTGAAAAATGTATAATTCGAAAGTTGAATTATTGATCTGTATAAATTTGTTGAAAATGGTATAATTTGTATAGACGTTATAGCCCTTTTAAAAGCTTGGTCCATTTACTTCCATATTAAATGAACAATTTTGAATAATTTATTTCTCGGTAATAGAACAGGCGGAGTCGGGTTGGCTCAGTCAGCTAACGCATTGGCCTCGCTTCGGCAAGTGGGAGGCCGGGGTTCGATTCTAGCTGGCAAATAAAAATTTCTACCGGTTGAAAACTCGGCTCCCTCACTAACCCTACTAACACTTAACTATGTGCTGTCTAAATGGGCTTTGTTCCCGGTGACATTAAATAAAAAAAAAAAAAAAAAAAAATAGGACAGACGATCAACTTCAAATTTCGGGAATAAATATTTAATTCATCACTGGTTCGATGATAAAAATTGGAGAATTTTCTTATAAAAATGATAAACAGTCACGAACCCCCTTAATCATAGTATTATCATTTCTAATTATAAGAGCCCAATCTTATATTTCGCACCCTTTTCTTTCTATACAAGGGTGTGACATTCTATCCCAATCGCATTTCAGAGAATTTATTATTTTTTTAATTTTTATCTTTAATTGTTTTTAAAATATTTTCAATAAAATAAGGGAAATATTTTTTCTAAATTTCGGTAGATTCTTTTCAAAAGCTTTTAAGGAAAATAAAAATTTATCGAATCCATTTTTTTCATTAAATATAATTATGGTATATATCTAATTGAAAAAAAGGCGCCGCGACTCGGAAAAGTTTGGGATCCCCTGCTTTAAACACTTCAAATATGAAAATACTTTAAACCATCGTTTCTCAAACACCGGTCCGTGGAGGATTTTCACCGGTCGGCGTTAAAAAAATTTCTTATTAAAAAAAAAAATTATCAAGTATTTGTTATTTATTAATTATTATAAGTAATTGAATGTAATGGAAAGCACCCCAGGGGTAGTGAAGAAAGAAAAAATTAACACATATCAAATAAGGTGTAATTTATTGGAATACTTCCTCCTTTTCTTTCAAACCGACGTTTCGGAGGTTTTTTCCCTCCTTCTTCAGGGTTTCAAAGGGTCAATGAATGAAACAAATAAAATGTTTCCTTCTTCTCTCCACAGTAGTCTTCAAAACTTTCTTCTTTTTACTTTACCATACAGGGTATAGTCAAGTATTGTAATCGTGCATGAAAAAAGTGTTTTTTTCCTTCTTTTTTTCAAAATATCTAAAAAACGGCTGAAACTATTTTAATTAAAAAAATTGAGCGAAACCATGGCATTTAGTTCTACAAAAAAGCTCTAATAAGTGAACATTGAAAAAATTATATTTTTTGAGATAATAATTGTTTTGTCAAAATGTCTGTTAGTTAGTTAGTCTGTGCGTTACCAAATTTGTGTACGAGCTAGCTCAAAAACAGGTGTGTGAATATCGAAACCAAATTCCACTCGTAGTTTTTGTCCATTGAGATTAAGATCTGATTAGATTTTGGTCCATATCGACCCAAAATTAAGGGGGTCGAGGGGGGGTTAAAAATTAAAAATCTAGGTCGTTTGAGCAAACTCAACCAAATTTTGTATACATAATCAATGGACCCCCAGAAGTCTAAAGATGCAAAAACTAACCGCCCGAAATCGGGGGGGGGGGGGTCAAAAAATCAAAATCTTGGCCATTTACCAAACTAAACCAAATTTTGTATACATAATCAGTGGGACCCAAGAAGTCTAAAAATGCAAAAACTAACCGCCCGAAATGGGGGGGGGTCGAAAAATGAAAATCTTTGCCATTTACCAAACTCAACAAAATTTTGTATACATAATCAGTGGGTCCCAGGAGTCTAAAAATGCAAAAACTAACCCCCCCCCCCCCCGTACATGATTATAAATAATTTTATTAAATATTAAATATAAGTGAGGGGCCAGGTTGTATGGTAAAGTCAAGTGGATGGCTACATCAGAACACGTCAGTTTATTTAACAAAGGCATAGAAAAACAATTTTTTTTCTCCTTTTCTTAATTAGGGGGAAAAAATTGTTTTTCTATGCCTTTGTTAAAAAAGAAGAAAGTTTTGATTCAATTAAAATTCTACCAGTCCGTCTCTCTCCAGAGAAAATTTCGTTGCAAAAAAATTATAAGTAATTACAAACAAAATAAAAAATTAAATTCTTAGTGAATAGTATTCATTTAATTTTTTTAGTAATGGGACTGATTATTTGTTGTGTTCCTATATGCAATGATTTTGTGATTTTCTCTGATTTTCGTCAAAGACTTGTATATAATAATTACAATAATTACTTATCTTTACATTTAAATATTATTGTAAATAAGTGATAATAAAAATGTTACAATTACCTTATGTAGTAGTTCTTTAATACCTAGTAAAATTTTTTATTAAAAAAAACACCAGTTCGCAAAAATTTTCCCAAATTTTACCCGTAAATTTTTTTTTGATATTTATCATATCAATATATTATTTTTAAGTAAATAAATTTTAGAAGATATTTAAAGAATTGAACATAAATAAATCTCATAGCTGGCACAAGATTTCCTTAATTAGAACTGAGAACAATTGGATTCTTAAAAAAGTTTTGACTTTTTCTTCCAATTATATTTTTATAATTAAAAAATCTTGTAATTTAAAATTAATGAGAATTCATAAATTTTTATTATATTTATTTCTTTATCTTCAGCGCAAAGAAAGAGAAAAGTAATTTAAATCTCTGTTTCAATTAAACATCCAATTTTTGATAATAGAGGAATTGATTAAATATTTAAAATCTCTAATTTGAAGTGTATTTATACAAGGTAATTGTACTCCTAATTTCCTCTGAAATCACCACATCTTTATCTCTTATTTAACTAATAAAGATAAAAAAAACTTAATAAATGAGCCAGTGCAAGATTTCGTTGTTGAAAATTCTCACCTGAAAATAAAACAATCAGTAGTATTATAAAAATTAATGCTTTTAAATCCTTAGTTTTCTTTTTGACGTTCCCCCATTATATTATTTAATAATAAAATTATTTATTTGATACTAGTAATATAATTGGTATATAATTGGTTTCGGAGTCCTGAGCCCCTTAAGCGAGCCCTTGTCTCCAGTCCCAGTGCTGTAGTAGTATAATTATATAGGCATAATAAATTTGAATATCGTAAAAAATTAATTTATTTCATAACTGTAGACGATACCAGTAATTTTTAAATATCAGAAAAATAATCCTTAAAATTCAATATATTATATGAGATTTTCCTACCGAATGTCTTGAGAGAAGCCTCTCTCGATACCCTCGAAAGAAAGCGATATTATTTAATCGATATCAATTAATGGTAAATTCACAACACCTTGTGCTTTAATAATAAAATAATAAATAATTTCAATTAAATACTAATAATAAGAAAATAGCTTTCCTCTGTCCTCTGAGTCTTGGGCTGGTTGCTAAACTTATGGATGTTTATTATACATATATATTAATAGATATAAATGAATATTTAAATTATTTTTATATAATTAAGTAATGGAGAGGGATTCAGCCAATGGGTAGCCTCTGCTGAATAAAAAACTCCCAATTATGGAAAAAGTTTCGGCTTTAATTAAATAATGCCATCATCAGTTCCTAAGAGCTCAAAAAATATATATGAGCCTTCCCCGAGAAAAGTGACCTATTGTGTCAAAAAACGGGTTTGGACTTAAGAGTGGATTCTGGTACCTAAAAGGGTGTAGAATAAGATGAAATGAGTTAGATTTCTGATAAAAATTTATTTACCCCATAAAAACGTACAAAACGAACTTGGGAAAATCGATAAAAATGAGATTTTAATTTAATTTTAATAATAATAAAATTTAATTTAATTTAATTTAATTTAATAATAATAAAAATAACCATACCAAATCGCATCTCCCAATTGAAGGTGTCTTGAAAGTGATAATGCGTTATGAAACTTTAAATGCGTTTTTCTCAAAACTTCATTTTCACACACTAGGTCCCTTTTCTCGGAGAAGGTCACATATATAGTATATACAGCCATCAAAATCGTATCAACTTTAAATTATTTTATTTATTTATTATATTAAATATTCTCACATTTAAAAATATTAAAAGATATTTCACTAAAGTATATTGAAATGACGTGTTGCCTGTACCGAGGGGCTGTGACTCAACCTCACCATAAAAAAGATCAAAAAATTTATAAATGAGAAAAAAACGATCTTATATTATCGATTTAATCTATGTTAAGGTACACGTAATCATTCTAATATAAGAAAATAGCATTTCAATAAAGACTTTTTAGTTTAAATGAAATGTTATGAAAACATTCAATTTCTTCACTGGGACAACGGTGAGTAGATTATAAATGGCAAAAGGGTTTAATTTTTTCCTCATCACATATTCAATTAAATCTATTGAAATTTCATATCTATGAAATATTTTCTTTTATCTTTTATATCAAATAGTTTTTATTAGAATATTTGAATTTTAAAGGGTAGTTTATTTGAAGTCTAATTTGAAAAAAGGCTAATTACTATTTGAAATCATTTTTAAAAATATAAAATTAATAAATATTATAAAACAATGATTATTAATAATTATATTCCATTTTGATCCAAATTGATTGATTAATTTTTAAGAAAATGGTAAAAAGCTATAAAACCGTAACAAATGACTCGCTGATGCCGGATGACTTGCGACTCAGCCTCTTGATAAAAGAGACCAAAGAATTATAAATGAAAAAAGAAAACAATCTTATTTTATCGATTTCATCTATCTGAAGGTTCACAGTATGTCTATTATATAAGAAAATAGCATTTTGATTAAGAGTTTTTTAGTTTAAAAGAAATTGTAAGAAAATATTCAATTACTTCTCTCCGGGAGTTAATCATCTAGAAATGGCCTAAAGTTTTATTTATTTTCACATTAGATATTTATTTAAATCTATCGATATTTCACATCTTAGTGCTATTTTCATTTATCTTTTATATCAAATAATTATTATTAAGAAATTTGCATTTTAAAGGATAGTTTATTTGAAGTCCAATTTGAAAAAAGTCAAATAACTCCGTTAAAATTATTTTTTAAAATATGAAATTAATAGATATTATAAAACAATTAATTATTGATAATTTAATTCAATTTTGAACGAAATTGATTAAGTACTTTTGAGAAAATGATCAAAAACCATTTAAACCGTCAAAAAAACGATGTTTTTTGATAGCATGAGATGCCTTTAAAAAAGTTAAAAAAGTCATATGAAACGAAATATTGGCTTGTGACATGGAGGTGAATTTTAAAATGTTTCTAAAACGGCCTTTCATAGACGGTTTTCGGGGTTTTTGACAATTTTCTCAAAAAGTACTGAATCGATTTCGTTCAAAATTGAATTAAATTATTAATAATTAATTCTTTTATAATATCTATTAATTTCATATTTTAAAAAAAATTTCAACCGAGTTATTAGCGTTTTCTCAAATTGGACTTAAAGTAAACTACCCTTTAAAATGCAAATTTCCTAATATTAAATACTTGATAAATTGAATTAAATTAAATACTTGATAAATGAAAATAATACATAGATATGAAATTTCAATAGATTTGAATAAATATCTAAAGAGAAAAAAATAAAACTTTTGGCCATTTCTAGTTGATTAGCTCCCGGAGAGAAGTAATTGAATATTTTCATACAATTTCTTTTAAACTACAAAATTCTTAATAAAAATGCTATTTTCTTATATAATAGACATACTGTGAATCTTCAGATAGAAGTAATCGATAGAATAAGATCGATTTTTTTCTCATTTATAATCATTTTGTCTGTTATATCGAGAGGTTGTGTCGAGATCAGAGACACATTATTTGCTATTGATTCATAAAGTCCATTCATTCTACATAATTGGAATATCTTGATGCGTACAAAGCTTACTTGATGTATTGTTAATCGTTCTATTGTTTGTATTTATATTTATATGTTGATATTGTTGTTAAATAAATGTTTTTTAATGAGATTACGAGTTTTTAATTAAAATGACCGTAATATTGGCGCCCGAACAATGTGAAAATGATAAGAAAACCTAGTAGATCACTAGCGAAGAGGAATAAGAAAAATGATTTTGCGAATATGGAAATAACGAGGGGGGAAATATCGAAGATCAAGGATGATATAAAAAAAGGTGAGCATAGAGTAATGGATTTGGGAGAGGAGGTGAATAAATTAAAAAATGAATTCGAAAAAATAATAAAAAAATTAAAAGATGATTTGGAAGAGGAAAAAAACAAGAGGATAGAGTTGGAAGAAATAATAAAAAGGAAGGAAAATTCGGAAAAGGAAAGTGATTTCGAGATTAATAGGAATATTCAATTAGCAGACGTGGGAAAATTCCTTCCGGTGTTTAGAGCTCTCCCAGAGGAAGATCCGAAGTTATTTTTAAAAAAGGTCGAGAATACTCTATTAAAATATAAAGTACCGGAAGATGTGTGGCTCATGGTGGTTTCGGGTCAGTTGTTAGATAAGGCCAAGACATGGTGGCGGGTGGTGAATCAATTTCCCGCGTTGGATTGGAAAGATTTTAAAATGAAATTTCTCCGAGAATACGATAGTTTAATCGTAGTCTCAAAGTTAAAGGTTATGTTTTATGAGGAGAAACAGAGAAGGGACGAACCTATAAGGTTATTTATTGAGAATAAGATGGCTTTATATAAGAGAGTTTTTCCGGACGAAGATGCTGGTTCAATCCTGCAAGTTTTAGTGGAGATGATTACTCCACGTATTAGATCGTCCATTAGGGGAATGAAATTCACTGATATTGAAGGGTTTATGCAGACGGTAGAAGGAATAGAAAGGGATTTAAAGGATGTGGATAAAGAAGAGAAGTCGAGTCCCACTCAGGATAGAAGTTGCATTCAGGATAGATGTTTTTGTGGATTCTGTAGGCGGGAAGGACATGGGGAAGAGACTTGCTTCAAGAAGGGAAACCAGTGGAGGGGCAAGGAAAAAGGGAGTTCCTTGTCCAAAAAGCAGTAGAATTCCCTAAGAAAGTAAAAATAGAAAGTGAGAGCTCTAGTCTCATTTATAATCATTTTGTCTGTTATATCGAGAGGTTGTGTCGAGATCAGAGACACATTATTTGCTATTGATTCATAAAGTCCATTCATTCTACATAATTGGAATATCTTTTAACTCGTAAAATAATGATTTTAGACATTTCTCTCAAATTAACTTTTCTGTTGGAAATTAAATCTTCCTTAATAAAAGTCCTTATATGAATTTGTTTACCTTAAAGGGTTAGTGAGCAATGGTGAAATTTATGTGGAAAGTTGGATAAATATTGTTCTAATGTCCTAGATATTATTATATAAAACTTTCTAATAAAGAAACATGTTGATAATTTAATTTACTAAAAGAAAGTTCATTATGTATAATTAGCTCCGATGACTATTTAAATATCTAGAGAGGATAAACATTAAAAATTAAATATTTTTTTCTGAGAATAGTAAAAATCATTTTACAAAAATAAAAGCGGTTTTTGATAAAGGATGCCCCTTAGATTGAATGTCAAGATTTTTATTGACATCCGTGTCATCAACCAAATTCCATATTTTTTGATTCAAAAAATTACCTTGCCAATTCATTGGTCTTGAATTTTTATATTGAAAAATATTTACATTTACATAACTCGTCAACTATCGATTTTAGACATTTCTCTCATATAAACTTTTATGATTGAAATTAAATGTACTTTAATAAAAGTCCTTATATGAATTTGTTTACCTCAAAGGGTTAGGCAGTGATGGTGAAATTTAAGTGAAAAATTAAATAAATACTCCCTATAAACTCGTTGTTCCCCATAAAAATCTAAACTCCATTATTACGAGGCATCACTTATGTATTTCTCATTTAATTATTTCGTTAATTCCAAAATTTGTCAATTCTAGTAAAAAGTTAGTTGATCTCTAATCGGATTACCGAAATTGAAACCTTGTGGTGCTAATCAGATGGCCGGCTGTCGCCCCTAGTAAAACTCCATAACTACGCCAATGGTCGGATCCACGTAACTAAATTTAGGGGTCGAAAAATATAAAACAATAATGACAATGAAGAAATTATATTGGGCAGAGAACAAAAATAAATTCAAAATAAGCTGATGTGGCCATCCACATGACCTGACATATACCTGGCTAGTGTCGGATCTACGATTTTGCCACCGGCAGGCATGAAATATTTTGCCGCCTATTCTCAGAGGCAGATTTAAACTCTTTTGGGCCCTAGGAAAAATCTTTATTTCGGGCTCCTAAGTAAAAACATAAAATATATTTAATATATGCACATAAATAGCTCGAATCAATTGCTTCTTTAGCCTAGACCAAATCCGCCTCTGCCTATTCTTGTCAGAAGAGTAATATTTTGGCACATTTTTGAACCACTATAGAAGCCGTGTACTTTGTAATTCTCCTGTTTCCTACGAATATTAATAAGGTAAAACATCTGAAATAAATATAAAATTAGATACAAAACACAACAACTAGAAAGTAAAAAAATTAAACTTTATTAAAATTTTAAAAGACAATAACATATGAAACCGAAACATAAATAGGATTTATATGTATAAGAGTATATCAATGAAATCTAATTAAATCAAAACTAGCAATAATAGCAATAAATAAAAATAACACATTTTAATTAAATTAAATAGAATTTTTCATACATCGTCCAGGTACTTAAAAATACGCAACAAGGGTGTTCCATGACCACATATGCAAACAACGCGTGCAAACAACCGAGAGAAATAAAGTTTCGCGTCTAAATAAAAATTCATAAAAACCTCAAAGTCTAAATTAGGTATTCGTCGAAAATTTGCCGCCGCAGGCTTCAGCCCTACTTAGCCTAATAGGAAATCCGCCACTGCCTGCCTCTGCTCTCTGAGTCTTGGGCCACTGGCTGGTTGCCAAGCTCAGGGATATTTGTATATTTATAATACACTAGAATCATATATTTAAAATATTAAATAACCGCATATTTAAATATATTAAAAGATATTTCAATAGGGTAGACTAAATGCTGGACTTGGTGAAATGACCTGATCCTTATGCCGAGAAGATTGGGTCACAAGTTCACCATAAAACAGACAAAAGAATCATAATTAAGAAAGAAAACGATCTTATTTTATTGATTTCGTCTATCTGGAGGCTCCCATTACCTATCTGATACAATAAAATAGCATTTTAATTAAGAATTTTGTGATTTGATTGAAATTTAATGAAAACATTTACTTTCTTCCCTCGGGCAGCGAGTGGGATAGAAATCCCAAATTTTTTTCCTCTTTACATATTCAATTAAATGTATTGAAATTTCATATCTGTGTGTTATTTTATTTTATATTTTATAGCCCATCATTATAATGGTCATTATTTTTACGGGTTCAGAATTGGGGGGGGGGGGTGTTCAAAAAATAGAACTATCAATATACCTAACACCTAGAACCTTTGATCGATTTCTACGAAATTTAGTATTTCCACCTTATACCACCTTATGAAATTGACAGTGACCCAAAAGAAGGGTGGCGGGCAGGGGGTTCAAAAATAATTTAAAATAATATAATTTCTAAAATCGAAGAAAGCTGATATTTACATTAGAAGATTCTGATTTATAAGGAGATATCATAAATTACTAATAAGTCAAAAATTCAGAGGAGGAAGGGATAGTTCTTTGGTATATGAATATAAGTTATTTTATTAAATTTTTAATATAAACAAGGGGGGGTGTTTATGGTTTATGGTGATGGTCATCATATCAGCTTTTTTAATTAACATGTTTTTAGTTAAACGATGAGCGCAAGTATACAAATTGTAGAAAAGAAACGTAAAATTTGTATAAATTTCAAAATTCTTAAGGTTTAGACGAGTAAATACTAGAACTTAATTCTTGAAGTTTTTCATTAAAAGTCATTATTGCCTTCTTTCCAAATTTCACCAAATTCTTTCCAAATTTCACCAAATTAACATTTTCTATTTCTGTTTTAAGATCTCTGCATTTTGATCAAATTAAACCCTTATTTTTTGTCTTAATAAAGCCAAGTTGTTTTTTTGATTGTTTAGTTTTTTCACTGTCCACTTTCTTAACATTTAATTGTAAATGTTAATATGAAATTTTATCTCATTATCTCACCCTTTAGTCATTTCATACCATTATTTCCTTTTAATTTCGTGCATAATGGTGTCAGATCATGTTTTTTTAATTTTTTTAGTCGTTCTCATATTTTTTATAGAAACATACCACGACACTTATAGCATTGGGCCCATAGGAACAGAATCAGTTATTTTGATTCTCCCATGACAAGACTGCAGTGAGGTTGATGAATTAACAACTGAACTTGTGAATGATTTATTAAGTTTATTTTGGAATTACTGCTCCCAACAACCATAATCAAATCATCAATTTTTATATGCATCTCCGCCTATATTTAAATTATATTAATTATTTTAATGTAAACTGACATTATATTTATCATTATTATTGGCTAAATTATGCTAATAATTTTATCTGGAACACTTTTTCGAATTTTAATATTTTCGTTTAATATTAAGATAATTGGGGCTTATAATATAAAAATTTTTCTTTACATTACAGTTATTAATTATGAACACTTTATAACAGGGCCATACCTAGGATTTTTTCGGGGAGGGGGTGGGTTAATATCTGATAAGAATCTGCCGCCCCTTTTTGGCATTCACCTAGGAAAAAAAAATTCGGGGTGCTAAGCCCATTTTCACCCAGAAGTCGTTAAAATAGTTTAAAAAAAGGGCGAGAAAAATGTTTTAATAAAAGAATTTATTAAGTATTAACCATATTATAAGTACAGAAAGAAATTTTACAAAACAAAATCCGATCTTCTTTTTTTGTTTGCAAACATATTTAAAACTTTGTCGGTGGAAATGTCAATGTCTATGAATAGACATAAGAGCTAATCCGGTAAGTCGATCTTGGCCACAGGAGTACCTTAGATACGATTTAAGCCCCCTCAAAAGTAGAAAATGTTCTCTCTGGAGTGCATGTTGTCACCGGCAATGTTGCAAAAATGTTTATTATTTTAAATATTTATATAAAAAAACTACTACTACTACTAGCTGTTACAAATGTTTTTAAATTGTTTGAAAAAAGCAAATGACCTCTTTATATCTTTTAAATTAAAAAAAAATAGATAGATATATTTCGGGGGGGGGGGGGGGTGTCGACCCCTCTAACCTCACCTGGGTACGGCCTTGCTTTATAATATCAATTTATTAAAGTTTCGGAATTAAAATTTAATCACTTCTTTCTCAAGTTATATCTACGTATTTATATATTTGTTTTATTTACTTAGATTTTTATACAGGAACAATTTTCACCTTAAACATTTCAAAAAATATGCTGACGTGGTCTGATGTGGCCATCCACTTGACTTTACCATACAACCTGGCCCCCTCACTTATATTTAATAAAATTATTTATAATCATGTAGGGGAGGGGGTTATTTTTTGCATTTTTAGACTTCTGGGGTCACACTGATTATGTATACAAAATTTGGTTGAGTTTGCTCAAATCGCCTAGATTTTTAATTTTTAACCCCTCCACCTCCCTTAATTTTGAGTCGATATGCACCAAAATCTAATCAGCTCTTAATCTCAATGGACCAAAACTACGTGTAAAATTTGGTTTCAATATTCATACTAGTTTTTGAGCTAGCTCGTCCACAAAAATTTGGTAACGCACAGACTAACGGACAACCAGACAGACAGACTATAACTATGTTAACTAACAGACATTTTGATAAAACAATTATTTTCTCGAAAAATATAATTTTTTCGATGTTCACTTATTAGAGCTTTTTTGTAGAGCGAAATGCCATGGTTTTGCTCAATTTTTTTAATCAAAATAGTTTCAGCCGTTTTTGAGATATTTCGAAAAAAAAGAAGGAAAAAAACACTTTTTTCATGCACGATTACAATACTTGACCTTACCCTGTATGGTAAAGTAATAACAAACAACAAAATCAATGAACGGAGGAAAAAAATAGTTTACATTGACATTGATTGTATTAAATTAATGTGATCCGTTTATATTAATCCATCCTATAATTACCTGGGAAACAGTGCAACGGTGGAACCAAATGGAGGGTTATTATTTTAGCCCGTATGTATATGTATGTATAAAGAGAAACAAAGAGGCTGTCCTTTCCTTGATGCAAATAAACATAGACATACATATACATACAAATATATAATTTCGATATATATGTGTCTATGTTTATTTGCATCAATCAGAAGACAACCTCTTTGTTTCTCTTTATGAATCAACAACTCTGCTACTCTCGGCAAAATAAAAACTTTTTAAGTATGTATGTATGTTCAACGGTTCCGCATAACTTCTAATAAGAACAAGATCCCGACTTAAGTTGAGCTTTACCTATTGAGTTTCCTAATAAAATTAATATTTTGATAATAAAATGCATTAATAAACAAAACTTGATAGGTCGACATCCAATTTCGCTGCATAGCTATTTTATCTAATTTATTATATTTATTTATTTTTAAACTTATTTTTTAATACGGTGACAGAGACTCATAATTATGGCTCGAAATAATAAAAAAATATCCCCAAAGTTTTAAGTCTCTATCTCAATTTTAACATGTGCCCCACAGCGATGCAAGTTTCCCATCTATGGTATATAACATGCGGTTTTTGGCATAGAACGTACAATTTTTTATTCCGGCAAAGTAATGGATCAAAAAATTTGAAACTCTTTAGACTTTATCCTTATAATAGTAGTTTTCCCACATAATTTTTACAGATTTTTAGCTATTATAATTTTGGAGTCTATAACTTATTAACACTAAAATATATAGCAGAATTTTATCTAGCCGTATCTCCAAAATTATAATAGCTAAAAATCTGTAAAAATTCTAAGGGATAGCTACCATATATATAAGGATAAAGTCTACAGAGTGTCAAATCTTTTGAACGATTTCTTTGGCCGGAATAAAAAAATTGATCGTTCAATGCCAAAAACTCCATGTTATTTAGATGGAAACTTGCATCGCTGTGGGGCACAGGTTAAAATTGAGATAGAGACTTAAAACTTGGGGGATATTTTTTTTTATTTATTTCGAAACATATGAGCTTCTACCAGTGTAAAAATTCGAAAATACCCAAAATAAAGACCACCCTAATGTGTATTTTTTTTTTAATGCAATCGACTGCAAGAAGGGGCGCACCAGTAAAGAACCAGCCCCTATGGATCTCGAAAGACCCTTGCATTACCGAAGAGAATGGAAAGTTGATTAAGTGAGAGGGTGGAGACGTAGGTGTGTATGCACTCGGGTTTTGAAGGTTTGAAGGTTATAAGTGCTGGGAAAGATGGAGGCTGGGAGAGAGTTCCTGTTCCTTGAAGATGAAGTGCTTAATTATAAGGGACCAGTAATATTTTTGAGCCTAGTAACCGATTTCAGTTAGATATATTTGAATTACATGTATTCATATTAAGCTTAGATGAAGAAAGAAATAATTAATAACAAGTATTCATGCACTCTTTTCAAATATAAACCTCATTATCCATTTTTTTGTTAAAAAAATTAAGTAACCTAATTTAATTAAAAATGAAAGATTAACAATTACAAAAAATATCTTTTCATTTCAAATAAAAAAAAAAAAACAAACAAACAACAGATGAATGTTACAAAGTGAGAGTTGGATCATTATTATAATATTAATAATAATATATAATACAAAAGAATTAAAAATATATACAGGAATAGAAAATGTTTATTTGAACGGAGTGTTTTTGTTAGGATGTTTAATTAAAAAACATAAAAATATAATAAAGAAAAAGTCGGATTGTTTGCGATGCCTCGAGGTTAATAGAGATGAGCAGAATGTTGAAAGGGTGTTTGTTCTTGAAGAAAGGGGAAAATTCGCATTCGAACAAAAATGAAGTTTTCAAAGTCTTAACGAGTTAGGAGCTGGCTCGGAGCGGATGATGAAAAGGTTCGAACCTGCCTGTTGATGAATTACACAACCCGGCGAAAGAAGTCCATCTCACTTTGTTATCACGTTAACAACTTTTTCCTTCTCACACTCTCACCCTGTCATATATCTATATTACATTCGAAATTATTTTTCCCTTTGTTGAGAGATAGCCGACAAGTAATTATTTTTAAATAAAATAAATTACCTTTCTCTATTTTTCTCATTTTGTTTTCGCTTATATATAATAAGGGAATTAATGAAATGGCATTTCCAGAAATGGATTTGATTAATTTTCTAATTCCATTAAAATCAATTGGACTTTCAATTTTTGAATTCTAATTGGATGTTTACGGTGGCTCCAAAAGACAATGATCTGCCTGTCTTAATTAAATTAAAATTTGAATTTTTATTTAAATCACACATAATTAATTATAATTATTTATTGAAATAATACAATATACTACGACGTTTTGATCGACTTATTCTGCCAACAAAGCAAAATTATTCTGTTTTAATTCCGCATCGATGAACTTACTTAATATATTTATCTCTTATTTACATATTTACACTTGTTGGTCTCTCTCTCTGAGCCACCTCAATGGAAGGAGCGACATTTTGAGGACGATGTTCACCCTGAGGGTATATAACCCACAAGAGCATGTTGAGCACCCACTCCGATTTTAGGTATACATATACCTACTTGAGAACGATAGCAGAATAAGACGATCGAAAAGTCGTAGTTATATTGTATTATTTGTTCGTGTTTAATAAATAATTATAATTAATTATGTGTGATTTAAATAAAATTAAAATTTTAATCAAATTAATCACAAAAATCAAATTGAAGGAGACAATAAAAGAGTGTGTCTTCTGCGGGAATTATAAATTTTATTTATAACGAGACTATAGTTTCGAGGCCTTTGCCCTCTTCATCAGTCTATTACAATTGATTCACATGAATTAATTTCTGTGATTAATTCCTGTGAATCAATTGTAATAGACTGATGAAGAAGGCATAACTTCGTTATAAATAAAATTTATAATCCCAGCAGAAGACACACTCTTTTATTGTCTCCTTCAATATATAAAAATTCTGCTACCCTCGGCACAAAAACTTTCAATTTAACAAAAATAAAAGCTTCAACAGCTTCATTACTAAGGTTATTAAATTCATAACGTAAGTTGGTTTTCGGTTCTATATATCACAGAAAGGATTTGGTTCAAATAGAGAATAGACAAAACGAATATTGCAATTTTTCCATGATATTAAGTTTTTTGCCTTTTTCTGAAATCTGCTCAAATTATTATTATTATTATTTTTACTTTATCCAATGGAAAGCATGTCTTGCGGCAACTGCGACTTCAAAGGGTCTTCAGGTAAAGACTACGGTACCCATGATCTCAATTAAAGTCCCAAATTGTAGTATTCAATTACTTTGAATTTTAACACGTGACGGTTTTCTCAAAAATTTTATGGGGTCTCGTCCAGAGGCCAAAAAGTGCATTTAGTCTGTGCAAACTTGAGTTGTTTACTAAAAAAGAATTTGATCTCGTGATTGTTTCCAATAAAGTCGAATCTACTTCTTCCTGAAATTCAAATTTTATATGATTTTTATGTGTATGTTTTCTGGATTTTGATACATTCCATTAATTCAAAGGCAAAAAGAAAATTTGTTCTAGTACCAACATTTTTGTATTTTAAAGCAAATAATTTATTAGATTTTGAGATTTTTAGCTACTAAGGGCATTAAAATGGGTTTGTGGAGGTTCAGGGAGGGTCGGGGGTTTAATCAGGGATGTTTGTATATATATGTGAGAAATTAAAAGGAGTTACAAACATATATATTGAAACAAAAGATTTGCCCTGAAAAGGACAATTGTAGACATGATAATAGCTGTTGATTAAAATGCTTTGGTCAAATTCTTGAAAGAACGAAAGTTAGCCCTTATCAGGGCTACTTGGTTCAATGCTTTTTCAAAATAATAAAGTAGCTCTGAAAAGAGCTAATTGGTTCAATGCTTTTTCAAAATAAGAATGATGTTTCAATATGCATGTATTCACCCTTATGCTAAAATCTAATGAAGGATTAATGAAAATCCACTTAATTTAAAATGAGGACAGCCTTGCTTGTCCAGACATGCTTGGTACCTGCGATAAGGGCATCTGGGTCACAGGGTATGTAGATCCCTCAAGGATCGCGGGCAGAATGTCGAAATAGCACAAGTGGCTTGTCTTTTACACGAACAAGAATACTTACAGAGAGAGGGTAGTCACATTGAGCGCTGTTTGCCAATGGAAACCCGCCTGGTTTTGCCTTACATAGATATAAAGAATTAAGATGACAACGAGAGATGCTAGAGTGCTAAGTTGATGTTTTAAGATAAGTTGTTACTTGTCAGTTTCCAGTTGTTAGCTGACTTTAAAGATTACATGACTAGTTGTATTTTAATTGCACGAGTTGCATTTTACGAGATGATTTAATCAGTATGTTACGATGTAAAGTGTTTGCACGACAAGCCCCTAGACAAAATATGTAAAAACCCCTTTTTGTAAATAAATACTTTTACTTATAACTACGTGTGTTATTTGACCCCTACGAGCCAATTTAGTGAAACCCGACCCTTCATGTTATTAATTTAATGGAAAGTACAGAATGAAAAGAAAGTTTGTATCTATAGAAATTTCAAATTTATTGTAACCGATTAATTTATTTAAAAGTGATGTGAAAATGAATGTTTATGAATGAATAAAAAAATGAATATTTATATGAGATTTTAAAAGGTGGTTCATCTATGTATGGGCCATATGTAACATCAGGTCCATTCTGGCCTGTTGTGTCGGAAATGCCAGGCCGAAATTGATCAAATTTCTAAATAAATGATCCTTAGTCTTCACATTTGACGACGAATAATATAAGAAGAATAAAATGATTATCCGAGCTCTATTCTGGAGATCAGCTTTAGATGTTGTTGCTTGAGATAATGCTCATATAAGAACCTCCAGCTGACTCGGATGCAAATTATTTCTTCTTAGTAAATAAAAATATAATATTTATTTAAATAGTATAATATTATCTATTTTCAACTCCGATTATTTATCAGGAATAAAATAGCCATCCAAATCAATTCGATGTATTCATAATATAATTTATTTATTCATTCATTTTTTACTTTATCCAATGCGAAGCATGGGAGAAAGTATTGTAATCGGTCGCGCGGCAAGCGCGACTTCAAAGGTCCTCAGGTAAAGACTACGGAACCCATGGACTCAATTAAGGTCACAAATTGAAGTATTCAATGAGATTGAATTTTAGCACGTGACGGTTTTGCCAAAAATTACCTGGAATCTCGTCGAGAGGCCAACAAGTGCCATTTTTTTACTTTATTTGGAAGTGCGTGGGGATGGATGGATGGATGGATGGATGTTATCGTTTTTTCGTCCACGATTTTTCCACACCTTTGCACCGATTGAAATGAAATTGAAAACCTAGCATTATTTTAACAAAATGAAGCGCTGATTAGTTTTTGGGACATATCGGCCCCCAAACATTAGTATTATACAACATTATTTATTTCAGTAGTTTTTTAGTTTTTTCTAAATATCTTTAAAATGACTTAACCAATTTTGATGAAATTTAATATCCTAATTATGTACCTTGGGGACGACAAAAAAGGTTAAATAAAGTTTTTAGTAAAATTATATTTTAAAGTACTTTACTTTAAAGTAAGATTTTTAAATTCTTTAAAATTTATTCATTTTATCTGTTTAATATAGGATTAATTTAACCTAACTAAGTAAGAGTGGATAGGCTTTTCTCTGTGAAATGCTAAAAATTTGGGAGGAAAGTTTATAAGTAACCATAGCAACTGCGTTCTTTTCTTATCCATTACGTTTATAGAGGAATCGACTTAAAACCAAAAATAGCGATTGATTCTCATCTAGTACTTGAGAAATAACCATTCTATATTGGATTTTTGACGATTCGGTTTTTATTGGAAACCATTGCTGAAGAAGACATGGAGGAATCGACTTAAAATCAAAAATAGCCATCGATTCTCATCTAATACTCGAGGAATAAGAATTTTACATTAGATTTTTGACGCTTCGATTATTATTGGTAACCATTGCTGAAGACATGGAGGAAACGGCTTAAAATAAAAAATAACGATCAATTCTTATCTAATACTAGAGGAATAACCTTATTGCATTCCATTTTTGATGTTTTGACTATTAATGGCAACCTCTACTGAAAACGTGGAAGAATCGACTTAAAATCAAAAAGACTAAATTCTTTTATGGCTTCAGCAATGGTTACCAATAAAAACCGAAACGTCAAAAATCCAATGTAGAATGGTTATTCCTCGACTATTAAATGAGAATCGATCATTATTTTTAAATTAAAGTCAACATGAACTGCAAATTGCAAGTGATATCTGATTAATAATAAAGGAATAAACATATTATTTTTTTATTGTTAAAGGATAAATAATTAATATATCCACTATACACCAAGCCAGCAAAACATATTAATATTTCAAATGAATTTGGATAAAGTTTAGCAACGATCCGTTGCAGTTTATTATTTTTTTTTTTAATTCTTAAAATTAAAAATTAAATATTTTTTTCTCTACACTGCTTGTGACCATTGCTGTATGGTTGAAAATTCCATCAAATTAGAAAAAATTAATTCTTATTTTGTAACTATTGAGCTCAAATTTGGTATCTGAACGCTTATTAATAAATTCCACCTTTATGCTAAGTTTTAATGTTTAGATCTAACTGTTCACTTATAAAAATTGTCAAGTCGCTAAAATTTCCGGAAGAGTTTTCAATTGGTTTTCACCTTTTCTTACAATTGAAGTACCAAGAATAATTTAATCAAATGATAATAAGAATTTAATACCATCTTTATCTTTAGGACGATGCAGTTAAAGTCAATAATCTTGAAAGTTATCTCAATAAGTTAAGATCGAAGTCGCAAATTTTTCCCTAGCTTCGAATCCTTTTACTTTACTACTACTAGTTTTTGTCACGTTTATTTTAGTGCCCGTAAAACTTTTTGTGTTATTTTAAAACATTTGTCGGCAGTGAAATTTGAAAGAATAAGAAACTGGAAATGAAATGGCAAAGCAATAACTATAAATTAAATTCTCAAATATAAAGCATCCAGCCACCTTTATAGTTTTATAGGTCTGGAATAAATAAACATTAATTGGTTTATTATAGAGAAATTCAATATAGCCTTATATAGTGTAAAACTTATAATATCATATTTTATTTAAATTTATGAAATCTTTATAGCTAATACTATATATATTTTGTGATTTATTCTTTGACATTATTCATTTTAAATTATATTTTATTAAAAAAAAAATTGCAGAAAAAAAGAATATTTTTTTTTAATTCGGTAGACTCTATCTAAAGTTTAGAGATTTCGAATTTAATTTTTAGGATTTCGTTTAAAAGTAAATCGGAACCCCATTTTTGTTGCTACAATATATCTGTCTAAGCATTGTAACTCGTATTTAAGTAAGATCCAACTTAAACTTTACCAGTTGTATATATTTATTTTCCCCGAAATCAAAATTTATATTGTTTTTATTGAATGATTATTTTAGGGAGGGCCAAATTTTGGTGTAGCCAAAAATAAAAAATAGGTATTTTTTATTTATTTTAATTTTGTGTAAAGTATGCCTGTCAAGATCCCTTTAATTAGAATTAAACTTAATTTTTTAATTTATTTAGCTTTAAAATGACGGTATAAGAGAGCCCCAACGAGGCCATTTTTAGTTTTTTAGCTACCTGTAGACCTTAAGAAATTGTTTAAATTAACATTATGAAAAAATTCAACAAATTCCTTAATTTTATAATTCGAACGAATTCGATATCTTAGAATACGATTCGATTCTCCAGCCGGATTATTTATCAAACAGCTTAAAATGGCCTAAAGCTTCAAATAGTACTACTGTAAGATTGTAGTTCATTAATTAAAATTGTTAGAGTTCTTCTTTTAATTATTTATAATAATAATAATTAAAAATATATATCGTTCTAAATCTTGCTTATTTGTGATGTTCATGTGAATTGTTGCCTCTGAGCTCGAGTGATCTTTCTGTTATCTGCCCTCCACAGTTTGTTTGGATCTGATTGGTTTATAAATTAAAACTTTAGATAGTAAATTTACCTCTTTATTTTCTTAAGAATTATATGTGGTCATCAAATCTAAAGTGGATTAAATCTAAAAATCATAATAATAAGATCAATGATGTTAAATTTTATTGGCTTTACTCGGTACTCATTACTGGCTAGACTTAATTTTTCTTTATATATACTACATATGACTATGTTTTTTCTAAAAAGTCAATAGAGAAAAAATTAAATGGTAATCTTTAATAAAAGGGCAAAAATTGTATATATTTATCTGTTAAGCCTAGTTCACTTTAGTCTAGTAAACGGTAAAGTAAAGAGGCGAGTTTAAAAAAGCATGTACAGCTCGACTAGTGTAAACAGTTGGTCAAGTAAAAAGTCGAGTAAATGGACGGGTACTGGGCGTTGCCAGTGGTCGAGCGGAGAATATAGTAACTCGCCCTCCGAGAAGCCATTTTGGCACAAAATGATATACAGAACATTCAAACTGAATTGAAACTGAATTTGAACTTTAATCGTGGAGGAATTGCATCTCTCTATTGAGTGTCTTGTTTTTGAATTTTAGTAGCAACCTGTTTTTTCCTCTTCAATAGCATCATGTACTTGATTTAATAAAACATTATATAGTTTTGATAAACAATTTTTAAGCCGAGGTCGTTGAACAGCACACGCCATTTCTTCTAAAGTCATACTAACACTAACACAGTGTAAATACCTCCACAAAAATCGAGGGCGAATCGAGTACTGGGCCGAGTACTGGGCCCAGTTCATTAGGCCGAGCTACTTGACTAAAGTGAACTAGGCTTTAGTGTTGCCATCCATATATTATATGTCACTCTCATAATTCTTACACATTTAAAATTTTTTAAAAATAAAAAAAAATAATAGTAATATTGTTGGGACCAAAATTAGTTCTAAATTTAAAGTTTCAAAAGATATGACATCACAATAAACAGGGGAGGAATCGAATGGGACAATATATGATAATAGCGAGAGTGACGGGTGAAAAAACCACGAACGTGACATAATTTACGGATGTCCCTCAAAAAATTTTTGGAAATCAAAGCACAATTTTTCAACATTTTTCTTTGATGTGAAAATTTTTCTTTGTTCATTAAATAATTTCCTCGCAAATGGAAGAAAAAGTGTCCAATAAATCGTCACGTCATTTATTTGACTTCAAATATTAAATTATTTTATTCTCTTTAGTAAATCTTTGAGCCTATTTTTTTTACTTTTAGATAGAATTATTATATAAATTGTTAATAAATAATTAATCGCTTGTTGATGTTTCAGAATTTTTAATATTTAATGCACAAGCTCTCATCGCTACCAAAATTACCAACGCATCTGTCTCCCCAGAGATCTGCAGAGAAAATGTTTACAGCTTAGACTTTACGCGGAACTCGTTAGTGGGGAGTCGCTTCGCTCTCTCTATCTCATTTTAGTACGATTTCTCTTTCTCTCTTCATTTCCGTTTTATTCGACAACCAAGCCACCCTGCCAAAAGAAGTTTTCACTTCAAAAATAATTGATAGAAACAATAATACATTAACTGATGGAAGGATAAATAAATAAATAAAAATAATATTTAAAAGCTAGAAGACAGAGATAAAAAGCCACTCAGTCGGCAGATAGCAGAAAAAGTCTCCCCTAAAAGAGAGCATCGAAGTAAATCCAAAAAAACAATTGGGACCAACGTAATCGAGGTCTCTCCGTTTATATGGAAGGAAAGTCATATGCTAAAAAAAGAATTCGTGGCTGAGAAACGTGCCTTATCATAAGAGATTTGTTTATTTAAATTTATACACGGGTTGTTTTATTAGGGAATCAATTATAATAATTTTCAAAAAGGCAAAGGGGAGAAATTCCCAAAAATCATCTCAATCCGCTGAACAAGCAGCATTCAACTGATTTTAATCTCAACATTAGCCCCTTTGCTTATTGTAGACCAAACCCTCCCCTATTGGGAAGCAGAATATGAAAATTTAATTTACATTAATTATAATTAATCATTCAAAAAAGTCAAAATATTTTTCTTATTAAAAACTTGAAAAAAAAGAATTAAAATTGATTTGAGGGTACGTGAGGGTCGCAGCCAAGTTTGTTTTGAACTAGTGTGCACAGCCAGACTCCCTTGTCTAGAATTTGACTGCTTCGTAATTTGACACTGGAAACGTTTACATGATTGAAATTTATTTTAGAAAATCGCCATATAATAAGATTTTTTCTGGTTTGTGTATTATTGAAAGAGACAATAAAAGAGTGTGTCTTCTGCTGGAATTATAAATTTTATTTATAACGAGAGAATTCCAGCAGAAGACACACTCTTTTATTATCTCCTTCAATATATAAAAATTCTGCTACTATCGGCAAAAAAACATTCAATTTAGTTTGTGTATTAGTTCATACAAGTAGATTTTTTTAGTAAAGTTGAAAATAAAAAATATTTATTAAAAAACTATATTTAATTCATATAATAGGGGACTAGATAAACTAAAACTTAGAGCTTTTTAAATAAGCCAGGCGTTTCGTCAATTTATCTTGACTTCCTCAGTGGCTCATTTCGTCACTCCTTGTCAAAAATAGTTTTTACTACAAGACAAAACATATCTTCATTAATCTTTTTTCAGTACATTTATGGCTTACATTTTGGAAACGACTTTTGTTTTGAACAACTAAACATTGTCACCGTTTCACCCAAAAAATATATAAAGCAGAAAACCATATCATCCATTCATTATCTATGATTGAACTGTTTTTGACAAGAAGTGACGAAATAGTCCAAGAGCTGGTGACACATTTTGACTACGGATTTGACTCAACTAGAAATAATGCGTAATTGTACCGTCTATGATAGTTGTACAGGGAATGACCAGTCTGGCTGGCTGTAGCAGGTGGACCAGGTACTGCGCATGGTGTGAGTGAGGTAAAAAATATGTGTTAAAAAATATTTTTGACCCAGAATGAAATTAGAAAAATTATAATTTATAGTCAATTATAAACATAATATATTCACCCCAGACCATTTGAGTGGTGGGACGTGGAACCAGACCACCCCAAAGTGTAGTTTTACAACATGAAAAAAAATATTTTTGATGCACGCTGAAACTTTAATAGCGTGTTAAGTAAAATTTACTAAAATATTAATTGTTTTTAATTGTTTTTAAAATGATTCAGCTTCTAAATTAAATTAATTTGTAACAGTATATAAATTAATTATTGCTTTTATAATTTTGTTGATTTCAAATATTAAATCTTCTTATTGTTACTAATTGTTATTATCTGAATGTTTTATTGACTGGTTAGCTCTTAACAGTGCCGGCTTGTTTATAGATTGATTGACTCCTTGTGAAACACCACCAACTCCAACAAGAAGATTTAATATTTGAAATCAACAAAATTTTAAAAGCAATAATTAATTTATATATGTTAGAAATTAATTTAATTTATAAGCTGAATCATTTTAAAAACAATTAATATTTTAGAAAATTTAATCAACACGCTATTAAATTTTCAGCATGCATCAAAAATATTTTTTTCATGTTGTAAAACTACACTTTGGGGTGGTCTGGTTCCACGTCCCACCACTCAAATGGACTGGGGTGAATGTATTATGTTTATAATTGACTATAAATTATAATTTTTCTAATTTCATTCTGGGTCAAAAATATTTTTTTTCATGTTGTAAAACTACACTTTGGGGTGGTCTGGTTCCACGTCCCACCACTCAAATGGTCTGGGGTGAATATATTATGTTTATAATTGACTATAAATTATAATTTTTCTAATTTCATTCTGGGTCAAAAATATTTTTTAACACATATTTTTTACCTCACTCACACCATGCGCAGTACCTGGTCCACCTGCTACAGCCAGCCAGACTGGTCATTCCCTGTACAACTATCATAGACGGTACTATTAAGCATTATTTCTAGTTGAGTCAAATCCGTAGTCAAAATGTGTCACCAGGTCTTGGACTAAAACGAACTACTGAGTAAGTCTAAATAAATTTTGTTAAGGGAGAATGGTGTGGATTCTTGGTGAAACATTTTAAATAAAGTAAAGAAAATTTTGAAAAAATTGATTTTTTAAAGTTTAAAATATAAATTGAACTCGTGAAGATGGGCTTATACCCCGAAATATATATAGAGTCGTGCTAAACAAGCACCTTATCTTTTATTTTTGAGAAACCTACCTAGTATTTTTTATTTTAAATTTTAAAAATTTTCTTTACTTTATCACAATAAATTGACGAAACGTATGATTTATTTAAAAAAAGCACCGAGTTTTAATTTATCCAGTTCACGATTCCTTATATCAATTCTAATATGGATGTGATTGATATAACACTATATTTAATGCTTTTCATATTTAACACTTTTGATATTTCAACACTTGAATTTATTTTGAAAAATAAATTAAAACAACCACTATGGGATGTTCAAGTTCCTTAAATATCATTTATATTTTATAGCTTCATGAATACAAAACAAAAATAAATAAATAAATGGATAAAAACAAACCAATCTTCCCTTAAAAAAAGATGTAAGATAAAAATTACTAGATTGTAAAATGTTTCCAAAAAGAGATGCTAGATAAAATTTGTTTGCTATACGCTCCGTGCGCAACAGAGGCCACATAGGTGATACTTTTAAGAACTTCGGGTACAATCTACCTTCTTATTTAGTATTCATCTGTGTATATTAACGTGTATTTTACTAAATCAAAAAGTGTTTAATTATTTTACTTTAACTTATGAAGTGAATTCATGTAAAAAAAGAAGTTTTCAAGTGCTCTGTGACGAAATGTAAAAACACTTCACTAAATTCCAGATATGAATTTTATTGTTTACAACTTTTTGTTTATTAAAATCGATTCAATGGATAATTTTTTGAAAGGCAGTTTAAATAATTTTATACATTATGACATTTCATGAAGGTTAACCTCAATAAGGATATTTAAAGATTTTTATTTTTTAATTGAAAAATTATATTTTTCAAGCTATTATTTTAATTGTTTAATAACAAATTTATTTATTACGGAAATCTGTGATTATTTTAGCTTTTAAATATTGTATTTTTTATGAAATTAATTATTTTTCGTAAATGCCTATTGCTTTTTAACCGACTTCAAAAAAGGAGGAGGTTCTCTATTCGACTGAATTTTTTTTTTTTTTTTTTGTGCCTATGTTACCTCATATCTCCGCCAATTGTAAACCGATTTTGAAAATTTTATTGCATTGGGTCCAGTCTAGCTTCCGATTGGTCCCATTTTTTTCATATGTATTAGACCTTTTTTGTTAGGTTTGCTCATACCTAACTTCTTTGTTTATGAACCGATTTCGATGATTCTTTTTTATTGGAAAGGGGTATCTTAGGGATGGTGCCATATTAATTTGGTCAAGTTCTGATGATATGATCACTATTAATAACATCACTAAAAGAAAAAATAAAAATAATTTTTAAGAAAAAATAAAACCGACTTCAAAAAATTAAATGCAACAAATAAAATACACTAAAAGGTATAAAATAATTATTAACTTATTTAGTTACAACTAAACTACGAAATATTAACATGAAATTACTTTTTTAAGTCGGTGCCAAACATATACCTTTTATGAATCGCACTCGACGGATCTTACTTAGTACGTTTGGTTGGTACGCTCGCTTATAGGTATAGTTTGTTTGGCACCGACTTCAAAAAGTAATTTCATGTTAATATTTCGTAGTTTAGTTGTAACTAAATAAGATAATAATTATTTTATACCTTTTAGTGTATTTTATTTGTTGCATTTAATTTTTGAAGTCGGTTTTTTTTTTTCTTAAAAATTATATACAGCTATTATTGTACCTGAAGTTGTTTTTTTGGCCACGGATGGCACTAAGCGCGGTTGCGCACGGAGCGAATATTTCTTAGTTAACTATTTATTTTCTTGCAAAATTATATTTTGCTTTCCAATATTCAATATCTGAACTGATATGATAAAAGGAAAAAAATAGTGAGTTATATAATGTTTCTTTCGAGGTCTATGAATCTTAAAGACCCTTCCAAAAACTTTCCTCGGAAATTTCGACAGGACATTAGGAAAGGATAATGTGAAGTTAAAGCAAGTTCAAGTCAGGATGCAAAGCAAATTCTCTTTATCTAGAGAGGCCGGCTATATAGTTCCTTCCGGCTGTAACTTGGAAGCCAATTTCGTGATAATATTGCTTGATTTATTGATTGGAACTGGAATTGCTTCGTATGCTTGTGGTCAGAGGGTTGAGCTGGTGGCTGCAATCAATGCTAGCAGCCCCTCTATGCTATTCCGAATTTGAGTTTTGGGGTGAGGCCGTGAATGTTTATCTTCCCGGCCACTTTGAATGACCTCATTGGAATCTTCCATGCTAAAGACCCCCTCGTCAGCCAAACAGCCCAACAGCTAGAGCTAATAAAATATTCAATATCTGCCCTCTTCGGATTTAATTAGAACTTTACTGTGAACACCCAGCTCATAAAATTTGACAATTCGCACAAGTTGAGTTGCAAAAGGGTAGTTGCCTTTTGGCATTTATAATTAGATTTATATTACTATGCAAACTATTCTACTTCCCAATTAGAATATATTTTTTAGAAATAATTTCATTTTGTGTACAAAAAAAAAGTAGACAAGGGGCCGCCCGATGCCTATATTTTTTTATATTCACATTTATATTCTATAGAGATATAGTAATGTGAAGTATTGCGATCGCCTGCCTCGGTCCTGACTCTTTGAGATCTTGTATCTCAGAGATGAAAAAAGTTAATTTCATTTTGTAACTTTTAGGTGGAAGGAATCGAAGCCCTTAATAGATGGAAACCAAATTTAGGACATATAACCGGATATTGTGGTCCCCAGAGGCCAAAAATCCATTGGTCAGTGCTTATATATGTACGTATGTACCCCCCTGCGTTTCGCAACCATGAGTCTCAGAGCTACGAAATTCGAAACTTAAGCTCAATATATGCTATAAATAGTACAGCTTTTGGTTGAAATAGCAACACCGGAAGTGGACATTTCTATGAAAAGATTTTTCGTTTTTTTCTCAAAAAGGAAGTAACGATTTTTTTAAAAAAATTGGTGTACTTATCAAGTGTCATGAGTTGTTAGTCATTTATAAATTTTAATCCAATTGAAATAAAGGAAGGGGTGTAAATTAAGAGTGTCACGATGATTTCAAATAAGTTAAAAATGTGAAAGTCGTGTGGTGAACACACCAATTGATTTTTTTAAATTTGTATTTATTTATTTTTAATTCCTTCTTTTTTTTAGTATTTTATTTACACTTGTTTTAAGACACTCGAGGTATGCAAATGAAGATGATAACTGATGATTGATGAGAAACAACCATGGCCGAACTGAGATTGGAACCCAGAACTCTGTAATCATGAATCATTCACTAATTCACTGAGCTACAAGAGTATTTAATAAGAAAATCATAGCAAAAGCTTAAACTTCACAAGTATAAGTACGTTTTAATGGAAGGTATGTATCCGTTTAAAGATATCTAAGTAAAATTAGGGGAAAATTAAAAAAAAAATTATTTGCTTTAAAATTATGATGTGCGAGAGCCCAGTGTGGTCATTTTTTGGTTCTTATTTTTAAAATATAATATCTCAGAAACGGCTAAAACAATTTTGATAAAAAAAAAAAAAAAAAAAATTGGATTGGAACCCAGAACTCTGTAATCGTGAATCATTTACTAATTCACTGGGCTACAAAAGTATTTAATAATAAAATCATAGCAAGTATAGGTACGTTTCAATGGAAGGTATCCCTTTAAAGATATCTAAGTAAAATTCGGCCCAATTTTTAAAAATTTAATTTACTTTAAAATTATGATGTGTTATGTAGTGGTCATTTTTTGTGGTTTTTTGAGTTCTTATTTTCAAAATATAATATCTCACAAACGTCTAAAACTATTCTTTTGTTAAACCTCCTGATCAAGAGTTCATAACCCAAGAAATATGTAAGTATATAGATAAATAAAAAATCTCCAAAATATAATTTAAAATTTTTTTTTAAATTTTTTAATTTTATTTCCTCTTTTGTGAAACACCACTCTAATCCGCCAAATAATTCATGTAAAACTATTATATTTTAATAATAAAAAAAAATCAGCGAATTTACCGCGTTTTGGACTAGAACCAAGCCTCTTTTAGTGAACATTTTTATATTTTTTAAAGATGTTAATTATTTTAATGAATTGTCTTCACTTGCCTCTTAGCCAATTCATTAAAATAAATTAAGGCCACCAAACACGGTTCTATTTAAATATTAATTATTTTGTCAAAATGTCTGAAGTTGAGTGTTGTTGGGTAAGTGTAGATTTTTAACCAGTAATAACACCTGTAGAACTGTATTTCATTTTGTAAACTATGATTACAATTGAATTAGATGATTATTTGTTATTTTATTTATTAAATATTTATTTAAAAGTTTATTCTTTCTAAAATGTTGATTTTGAATTAATGAGGAAAAGTGAAGTTAAGTGAAAATAATTTGACGCACGAGCTAGTTTGTTTAAAAACAATCGCAAATCAATTGGGCATTTCTTTAATACGCTTTTATTTTAACTGGAATTATTTTTCCTTCTTAATATCTAATCAAGTAACGGCATTCTTTTCCCTTTTTGCAATTGAAATGCATTTATTTCATTCCGAGTCGAGCAGCCAGCGGGGCAAGTGGATTAATATTTGTCTTTTAATTAATAAAGTACAGGGTTTGTCTTTTCTCTGTGACACGTCATGTGTATTTTTGTTGACTACTGACTGACTGCATTGGGTAGAATTCTTCAACCTTCATATACAGAAAGACGAAGGTAAACATTTAAATACTGATTCTAAACTCACATTTAATGAACAATTAGACTACGTTATAGGTAGAACCAATCGAATTTGGGGATTTGTATTTTGTAACACTAAGTCATTTAAAAGTCCCGAGTCAATTAAATACTTATACATAACATTAATCAAATCTATATTAATGTATGCATCAACAATTTGGAGGCCTATCGGAAGGATTAACATGGACAGACTAGAGAGAATTCAGCACAAAGTTATAAGACATTTGGCATTCCTTTCCGGCAATCCTTTGTCGAGGTTTGACCATGATTATGCTTCTACTGCTGAAACTTTCTGTCTGCCTTCTGTTTCCTCTTCTATGACTGCTTCTGACGTTTTATTTTTATATAAGATTAAGTCCAACCAGGTGAAATGTTCAGAACTTCAAAATCTATTTCCTATACACAGTTCAAATTATATATTAAGAAACAGATTACCATTTTATCCAGAGATACCTTGCAGTCGGCACTCTGAAGCAAATCCTGTATTCAGACTAAGTCAATGTTACAATAATTTGTCACAACGATTGGAAAACCCTCTGGATTTCTCATTAAGTATTAACAGAGCTGCAATTTTGCTCAAAAAGCTAACACTAATCTATGAGTGAACATTGTATTGTATTTATTTTGATTAGTTATGTCTATTGATTAAATTATTAAAGTTGTTATAGGGAAGTGGGGACTGTATTTTTTATGCAGATAATTTATATTTTATTGCCAACGTTTCGTCAACTTTGTTGACTTTTTCAGGGCTCAAATAGTTAACTTCCCTGCATATTTGTCATTTTTATAAAAATATTTTTATATTTTATACCCATAATTTTAATGTATTATTTTGTTTTTATTATTGTTATTGTCTTATTTTATAAGTTATTATAATGTATTATTTTGCTTTTTAGTATTAATATTGTTATAGTGTATTATGTTTTATAAATATTGTGCTATATTACTGTATATTAGGTATTAGCTGTTGAAATAAAATAAATAAAAAAAAATAGAATTTTTTTAAATCTTCTGACAATTTAGTGATCCCAAAATAAAAATTCTCCACAAATCTGCATAATATATTAATAATGCAATATAAATAAAAGAATTTAATTGAAAAGTTTTTGTTTTAGAGTTGCAGAGTTGTTGATTCAAAAGAGAAACAAAGAGGTTGTGCTCTGCTTGATGCAAATAAACATGTACACTATATATCATCTCGATATATATGTGTGTATGTTTATTGCACAAGCAGAGACAACCTCTCGTTCTCTTTATGAAAAGTAAATTTTCTAAAATATTTATTATTTCAGTAATTTAAACTTTTTGAAGAGCTAAATGATTTAAAAACAGAATCCTGAAGGAAAAAGAACTCAAAGATTATTCTGCTATGGCATGTTTGTTTCATTGACATGATGAATTTCATTATTCTACATCAGTGTTTTTCAACCTTTTTCATGACGAGACCCCCTTAGTATGAAAAAAAATTCGCGACTCCCTATCCTCCGCTGTTTAAGAGACCCGGCTCGTGACTTTGTGTACAATTTTTCATTTTTTTTATAGTAAAAAACACGTAAAAACAGTAAAAAAATATTGATTTATTATTTATTTTTATAAAACCTGATATAAATTAACAAAAACAAAATATAATTATTGAAAAATGTATTATAATCCAATAAACTTACACAAAGTCACGAATAAAAATTTCCCTGATATTCACTTCAATTCGAATACCCTGAAAATGTGTGACAGCCTATCCATGTTGGGCGTCTCTGTCGCATCTGACCTGTCTTGGAATGAACACATCTCCTCTGTGGCGAAATTTGCAGCAAGGAAGATTGGCTACTTATTCAGGTCCAATCGATTTTCCACGAACCCACATCTTCTCACCATCTACAAGGCCCAAATCCGCCCCTGTCTCGAATACGGCTCTCATCTATGGAGAGGATCTTCTAAACATTCTCTTGCTACACTGGATGCAATTCAGAAACTGGAGCCGTCAGGCTAATTGACGATTCTACCTCACGGACTCCCTCGACTCGCTGGCTCATCGAAGAAATGTCTCTGCTCCTTTCCCTTTTCTATAGATACTATCACGGCAGGTGCTCTGATGAGATAAAATCAATAATTCCCCCCAAAGCATGCTTTGCACGTACTATAGCACGTTTTGCCGACTCCCAACACTCTTTCGCGGTCAAATTGAAAGTGCCGGACCACTTCATGTCTCATATCCCCATGACCTCAAGGAACTGGAACTCTCTCCCAGTCTCCATCTTTCCCAGCACCTATAATCTTCAAACCTTCAAAACCGAGGTGCATAGACACCTACGTCTACGCCCTCTCACTTAACCGGCCTACACTTCTCTTCGTGTCTGCAAAAGGGACTTTCGGGGATCCGCTAGGGGCTGCATCTTTGCTAGTTCCCCATACTTGCATTCGGTTGCATTAAAAAAAAAAATAATAAAAAAATGAAGAAAATGAAGGAGCGCTCGAATTATATTTAGGTTCCTTGAAGATAGTTATGCAGTTACAATATATTGTGTATAGAGTGATATAATATATATGATAGGATCGTTGAGAATGAATGGATTGAATAAGGAGGGGTATAGAATTTTCTTAGTAGTTAATTATATTGAATAGGAGGTGTAGGGCGCACGTACATATCGGGTTTGAATAGAATCCTATATGGTTTTTTTATATGGAAGATATTGGAAGATCTCTTATTCCGTTTGTGCGCGATTCATTTATGGGAGAATTTCAGCGATTCAAATTAGAAAAGAGGGTATGGATACTATTCGCCATCCCTATATCCCATGACCTCAAGGAACTGGAACTCTCTCCCAGTCTCCATCTTTCCCAGCACCTATAATCTTCAAACCTTCAAAACCGAGGTGCATAGACACCTACGTCTACACGCTCTCCATAATCAACTTTCCTCTCTTCGGTAATGCAAGGGCCTTTCGAGATCCATAGGGGCTGTTTCTTTACTGAGTGCGCCACTTCTGCATTCGATTGCATTGAAAAAAGCCAGGTCTGCAGGCCGTAAAAAACACTAAAACAGTAAAAAAGTATTGATTTATTATTTATTTTTATAAATCCTGATATAAATTATTAAAAAATAAAAATTATGTATACGGATCCACGATGGGAAAAACATTAATGTGAATGTGACTCATATTATTTTGTTGATTTGTGTTAACCTACAGATGTTCTTTAATTAACATTTTCTTAATAAATATATATTTTCAAACTTTCTTTTTTTCTTTTACTGAAGCTTCGCGACCTAGTTATAGAAGGTTTAGCGACCCCCGGGGTCGCGACCTACGAGTTGGACAACACTTTTCTACAATTATTAACTATCTTTTTGATTAACAAATATCAATAGAATTAGTATATTTTATCAGTGTGTTCGAGATAATTTTTTTTCTTCAAATGTGGCCCATGGAAACCAAACTATTGTTCCTTATTTCCAGAGTATAATATTTTCTTAAAAATACGATATATTTTACCATTCCCTATAGAATCATTTCATTGTAGAAAGCAATATAATATTACTCTGTCCCTAAATTTACTACTTGAATAACTTCTCTCTGTTCATAGAGTCTTGTTTGAAAAAGAAGAAAATATATAAGTCTACAGCCTATAATTTTTCAGTAACCTATCTCCTACCATAAAGGCAGGCTCGCCCTCTGGCCGCCGGCTAAGCCATTCATTGAACAGAGAGGGTTGCTGGTATTGCTTGATCGATTAATGTAACACGACGCATAAGTAAAACCTCTCACTTTGTTTCAAAAATTTCATGTCTAATGATTTTTTTCCAGTTGGGCACCCATGGAGATATAAAAAAATATTAATCAAGATACAAAAAGGGTTACAATAATTATTATGAGAAATATACTTTTAATAAAAAAAAACCCCATTTAGGGCATAATAACATTATAGTTATCTTAATTTGAAAATACTTACAGTGAGTAAATACCAAATTATTATTATTTTTCGTAAATCGGCCATGGTTATTCAGTTTATAAATGATCGCTTATTACAAAAAAATAAATGTTACTGAAAAAAACCGACCTCGAGAAAAATTAATTCCAACAAATAAAATAACAAGAATTTAAAAAATCAAATAAAATGCACTAAAAGGTATAAAATAATTATCTTATTTAGTTGCAACTAAACGATGAAATTGATACGTGAAATTACTTTTTGGAAGTCGGTGCCAAACATATACATTTTATGAATCGCACTCGACGGATACATTAGTACGTTTGGCGGGTAATGAAGACAATATCGCGTATTCTCGCTTATATAGTTTGTTTGGCACCGACTTCAAAAGAGATTTCATGTAACAATTCATCGTTTATAGATATTTTATATGCCGAATTTTATTTGATTTTTGAGTTCTTTTATGCAAAAACTGGGTGAGGGGGGGAGGATGGAGGTGACGATGGAGGAGATGTGGGGAGTTCGGTGGTGGTGGGGTACGATGGTGCATCCCCTAAAGGCCTGTATGGGATGGCCGCTCCATCATTGAAAAAATTGAAGTGGAAGGAAAGAAGCCGGGATCTGAGGCAAATCTCAGAAAGTTAGATACAATCTAATATCAATTTACTAAGTTTTAGGGCTTCGAGCAGTGGTAAATTAGGTTAAATTTATCTCCCACTTAATAATAATATATAACTTTTTACTGAAGCAAAAAGTTACCGAGCATCGCTCGGTGGCCGGGTACTAAATATAATATATCAACATATTATTTAATCTATTTTTTTTTCAGACAAGCCGAGGATCTTTTCCATAGCCGAGCTTTCGAGCAGAAGACCCCTGCTGGGTAGGCAATTCCTCTACTTCTCTTTTTCCACTCTCTCCGTATGTTATATTAAAATGATAAGGACGTGCCTTCAAGCAGTCCTTGCACGATTGGCTCTGTTGGCGACTACCCTGGCCTGCCTAGTCTTGGATTCCCTCGAAATTCTGACGGCCTTACAAAAAGATAATATCATAATCAAATGAAAATATTATTTCAAATGGGGTTTTACGTAGTATATGGCCTCAAGAGTTATCGGCTTCAAATTTGTATTAGACACCACAATTGCGATTATTTTTCCGAAATCTTAATATAATTTTTCACATTAAAAATTGAAAATCTGCCCTTTTATTCTTCGAAAACTTTTGAGATGATTTTCCAAACTCTTCTTGTTTTTGAAAAAAAAAATATCATATTATTTCAGATATGTTTTTCAGAAAGTACATAAAAATCTTAATATTTCAAGTGAGTGCGGTCCCCATTGTTTTCCATTTTTCCCATTAGAGGCGACCGTACAACAAACTCTTGGCCGATCTCACTTTGTCTTTTGATAGATAAATGATTATATCTTCCAAAATACGTGAGATATCAAATTCGTTCTTATTTATCATAGATAAGAAATAGATGAGTGAATTAGCCGAATTTTTTCATAATTTTAATTGAAGTATGTTATTTGATCGAAATTGAGTTCGTAAAATCACCTACCTAGTACTTTGGAGCTCCCTCCCACCGGGATAAGTTTTTATTTCGCCGAGAGAGGCAGAGTTGTTGAATCATAAAAATAAACAAAGGAGGTTGTCCTCTGCTTGATGCCAATAAACACGCGATACTGATCCCATGAAAAATATTATTTATAATTAAAAAAGACTGATGATGAATTGAAAGTTTCTTTTGCCGAGTAGCAGAATTTTTATAGATTGAAGGAGACAATAAAAGAGTGTGTCTTCTGCTGGAATTATAAATTTTAATTTATTTATAACGAGACTATAATTTCGAGAGCTTGCCCTCTTCATCAGTCTATTACAATTGATTCGCAGGAACTAATGTATGTGAAGAGGACAAAGCTCTCGAAGTATAGTATCGTTATAAATAAACTAAAAATTTATAATTCCAGTAGAAGATATATTCTTTATTGTCTCCTTCAACTGATGATGAAGGTCAAGCCTTCTGAAACTAGGGTCTCAAATAAATAAATAATATATATACATTTTATTTGATATATATGTGCGTATGTTTATTTGCATCAAGCATAGGACAACTTCTTTCTTTCTCTTGTAAGATCTTTGTACGGAACCCTAAAAATGAGACTGACTGGAATGGAATGGATCTCTGCCTAACTTTATTAGATTTTTGTTAAAATTAAGGATCATCTCGCCGCCCTTAATAATATTATTTATAAAAAACGAGCGAGTTAATTGTAACACATACAATTAAACATATTTCTAGTTAATATTATAATTTAAGAATATTTATTGCTCTAATGGTGGTTTAATTTCAGGACATTTGCATTCTTAATTTTTTCTGAGTCATTTATTATTCCAACCCCAAAAATAATTTATTTTACTAGTGCGAAAAAGGGGGTTTAGGACTCCTGTTGCTATCCGCACAATGAATCGATAGGAGAAAAATTTGCAGGAGTAAATGGTTCGGACATGGTAAAACACTTACGTGATCAGTTTTCCCTTGCTTCCCTCCTCATCCCTTTCGAATTGACAGCGCTCCTCATTTGCAAAGCGTAATCAAAGGGTTGCTAACATTTCCATCGCTTTGTTATCGTAACAACGGGGAACAAATTCAAGGGGATAACCCATCATTTTGGTTTACTTTTTCTAATGGACTAGTAATTGCTTCGACACTCGTCAGTGTTGACTAGCAAAGTATTAAATCAGATTGCTGAATATACAAATGGGAGAATTCCAATTAAATATTTATTAACAGGATTATGAATTACTTATTTACCTTTTTATTATTTCGACTTCATGTTAATTACAAAAACATTGAAAAACTGAACTTCTCTTTGTTTTATATTTAATCTTGTGGTGGAAAACAGAATATAAACCCCCAGTCCAATTGGTGATTGGTTGGGCGGAGGACTTTTATGTTTGGCTCTTTTATGTAAAAATAGATTACTCCTAAGTAAGCAAAGAAAACTCCGGGCAAATAGGCTGGACTTAAACAAGGAAGGAAATGGTTTATTTTAAATTACGGCCCAAGTGAAAGAAGACACAGAATATGATGGTATACATGCAGGGCCGCTTTAAAAAGAATCATGATGAATTGGATTACCAGATTTTATATCTTTATAAAAATAATATGAGCCCATTTGCCAAAATCGATTAGCTCCATAAAACAATAAACTGCAACGGATCGTTGCTGAAACTTCATCCAAATTCATTTGAAATATTAATATGTTCTTGAGTAAAGGACATTAAAATATAATTTTACTAAAAACTTTATTTAACGCTTTTTTGTGGTCCCCAAGGTACTTAATTAGGATATTAAATTTCATCAAAATTGGTTAAGTCATTTTCAAGATATTTAGAAAAAACTAAAAAAGTACTGAAATAAAGTACTAATGTTTGTGGACCGATATGTATAAAAAACTAATCAGCGCTTCATTTTGTTAAACTAATGGTAGGTTTTCAATTTCATTTCAATCAGCGCAAAGGTGTGGAAAAAATCGTGGACGAAAAAACGATAACACACATACATACACTACATACATACATACATACATCCCCACGCACTTCCAAAAAAATGGCACTTTTTGACCTCTCGACGAGATTCGAGGTAATTTTTGGCAAAACCGTCACGTGCTAAAATTCAATCTCATTGGATACTTCAATTTGTGACCTTAATTGAGTCCATGGGTTCCGTAGTCTTTACCTGAGGACCCTTTGAAGTCGCGCTTGCCTCGAGAGCGATTCCAATACTTTCTCCATGCTTCGCATTGGATAAAGTGAAAAGTAGAGAAAACTGATTGAACTAATAAACAGTGTTTTAAACTTCTTTAAAATATAAATTCAATTAAATATTTGAAGAAAAATTGTTATGAGAAAACGAAAATCTACTGAGAAAAACAAATCAAAGCGGCCCCTCTTATATTGCGCTTTTTGACAGAGGAGTCCAGCTACACCTTACTGATAAAAACCAAACCAAGGAATAAACTTGTCACTAAAATAATCTTCTATTACAGCGATTCTATTACGAAATAGGGGCCGCGGAAAGTATGTAGGGGGCGCAGGAAAATATTGAAATTTTTCGAAGTTTTTATATCTTTTTAAATAAAAAAAATATGTTACCAGTTTTTATAAGTGATACATAATATGTAAGTGACAGATGAATTGAATGACCGTGCCAACTTACGAGATGTCCGGGTTTGCACCTTCATGTAAAAATATGTTAATATACAAAATGTACCTTATATTAAAAAATCCAACGATGTAAACTATAACATTCTTGATATAGTGAATTAATTGTTATGTACTATTATTGCTATTATTATCATTTGATTTGTCAATATAATTTTTTTGCTTTTTATAATCTTTAAAAACATGTAATGCTCAATCCGACAGGGGGCGCTGATGCCGTCTGGTATATTTGGGCTTTGAGGCCACAGATAAACATGATTGACTCAGTTTAACCCTATCACATATATTTTGTTCGGTAAAAAACGTTAAAGAAATATACATGCCTATTTAAATGTTAAGTTCTGCTTTTTTATTTATTTATGAATAATTGTTAGATTTGAGAGGTTTTTTGTACGAGTAATTAAGAGTATGTTACCTAATGGTTGGGGAGGTACTGGTTATGAAAATATTTTAGCATTTTAAGGGGGCCGCGACTAATAAAAGGTTAAGAACCACTGGTCTATTATAAGGCGTTTATGCTGTCGTTCGCGAGCTACTCATTTAAAACCCACAAATAGTTTATGTCAAATTTATTAAAATTAGAAAATTTAAATTATTATTTTAAAACCCACGAATGTTCAGGGTCAAAAAAATCAAGAACATTGCTGAACAGCGAAGGCGGGCTGCGCAGCTGGTTAATCTAATATGTTAGTTAAGAATTTACAGGAAAAAAGAACATTTTAATCGTCCATATATCGTATATGGTCACTTCACATAGTTTTGGAAATTTAAGCTTAAGATATCTTGAGGCTTTAAGTACTTCAAGATTTTGTTTAAAATCGAACAACCGGATGTATCTCTTTATTAATAATCGATACGCTTACCCAATATATTAACTTCCTCAACTATTAAAAATTCTGACTAGAATCAAGGGAGAATCGCAAAAAAATAAATAAATAAACTGTACGGATCGTTGCTTAGACTTTATCCAAAGTCATTTGAAATATTTTTTTCTTTTTTTTTTTTTAGTATACATCGGCAATCTGCCCTTGCGGGCAATAAGCTTATTTACAGACAATGAATGAAAAATGACATGGTTAGTATTTACAATATTTGAGATAGAATAATGAGAGCTCCATTGAGCTTTACATTAAGGTGCGAATTTCGTATTTAAACTATGATTAAAATTAATTTAAAAGTAAGATAAAAAGAAAGAAAAAAAGGTTTGGCGTGATCACGTGAAGCGCTGTGGTAGGTCGATTGGTCTGTATTTTTTTTAATCTTGTTGGTGGTAATGTTGATATTATGTCATGAGCATACTCATTGGGGTGGTGAGTCAGTTTGTTTAGGTACGTGTAGCTGTGATGTCTTATTTCATCTTTGACAGAGGAAATTTCTATGTCTTTAAGTATTGTGCAGTTTGGTACCCAGCCCGGGGCATCGACTATTTTTCTCAGCACTTTGTTTTGAAATCTTTGAATAATTTCTATGTTGGATTCGGCTGCTGAGCCCCAGAGTTGTATACCATATGTCCATATTGGTTTTAATATTGTTTTGTAGATAAGTATTTTTTTGTTGATTTTAGTCATTTGTGAGCGCCTTCCAATTAGCCAGTATGGTTTTTGAAGTTTAAGTCCCAGTTGTTTACGTTTCGTTCTTGATGTTTTTTGCCAGGTCAGTCAGTCTTTAAATCAGATGCATCCCTAGGTACTGTGGTAGTCTGTCTCAAATGGTCAGACCCTCCGATTTTAGATCAGAGTGGGTTGCCGAGAATATTCTTCAAGGCGGTCTAAACATTTGATTGGGTCCACATGAAATTGTCAGGGAAAGAAGAGTGACTGATTTGCACCAGCCTGATTTACCTATGATATTGTCAAAGACACTCTTACTTTCCTTTTGGTCACTTTGTCTGATGAATTAAAAGAATTGTGTATTTTATCAAAAGTCATTTATTCATTTTAAAGTACAAATTTTATATTTTTAACGATTATTATTTATAATAAAATATTAACATTTTTCACTTGTACAATCATTCTTTTCCTTTATTTAACATTTGTTTATCAATTATTTTTATGATAGGGTTAATGTGTTTTTTTGAACATAATCTTATCACATTTTCAATTTATTTAATTTATTTAATTTCAAATGCTTTTAATTAATTTGCTAATAAACTTAAGTTTCAATTCTTCTAATGAGCTAGGGTACTGCCATCTAGCGACACTGGCTACAACAGCTAGCCATAGGGATAGGTATATTGAAGATTTTGGGGCAAGAGCCTTTTTTAGGGTGAAAGTTACATTAACCGATTCGGTCTCATTGACGTTGATTCTCCATTTGAAATATTATTATGTTTATTTCCTGCCTTTAGAGAGCGTAAACTCCCCTCGTTCGCTGCTGGTTGCATACCTTTCAGGCTTCTCCATGAACTCGCTAGGAAGTTGACTTAGAATATCTTAATGAATTCATTTTTATAAAGAGAAGCAAAAGAGGTTGTCCTCTGCTTGATGTAAATAAACATACCTACATATACACTCACCGGCAAAAAACGCAACACCTAATTTTTTTTATTTTTAATATTTTAATTTTATAATATTTATCTTTGAACATATAAAAATCATTAATATAATTTCTAGGATAATTTTAAATATACAAATTTTAATTAAAGTTTAAAAATGTTACTTTAAAGTTTATTTTTTCAAAAAAGTTCTAATATAAATGTAAATTGTCCCACTTAATTATCACAAATAATCACCAAGCGGCTCATCTTTTAATGATTTTTCGCAACTGAAAATCACAAAATTTAATTTTCTGGAAAAAATGTATTGTTTAATCTAATTTAACAAAATTTGATATTTGGAAACAATGTTAGCGATTTGTAATTAAATTATTAATAATATAGATTAAAAGTGTTTAAAGTTATATAAAATGACTTTAAAAATGATATAAATGTTTTAACTTTGTTAAAAAATTGATTTTATAAAAGTAAAACATTAAAAATACAAAAAAATTAGGTGTTGCGTTTTTTTGCCTGTGAGTGTTAATCAAATATATATATGTATATATATATATCGTATTATTTAATTTTTGAGACTATAGTTTCGAAGGCTGAGTAAGAGTAAAAAATTTTCCATATCCACGCGATACTGACCCTATGAAAAATAATTTTATAATTTAAAAAGACTGATGATGAAGGCCAAGCGTTCGAAACTATAGTATCAAACAAATAAATAATATATATTTTTTGCAACGAAATTTTCTCTGGAGAGAGACGGACTGGTAGAAATTTTAATTGAAAGTAATGGAAGGCAGCCCAGAGGTAGTGAGGAAAGAAAAAATTAACACATATAAAATAAGGTGTAATTTATTGGAATCCTTCCTCCTTTCCTTTCAAACCGACGTTTCGGAGGATTTTCTCCTTCTTCAGGGTTTCCAAAGGGTCAATGAATGAAACAGATAAAATGTTTCCTTCTTCTCTCCACAGTAGTGTTCAAAAACTTTCTTCATTTGTAACAAAAGGCATAGAAAGACAAAAAATTTTTTTCCTTCTTTTCTTAATTAGAGGAAGGATTCCAATAAATTACACCTTATTTTATATGTGTTAATTTTTCTTTCCTCACTACCTCTGGGCTGTCTTCCATTACTTTCAATTAATAATATATAATAATTTGATATATAAGTATATGTGTGAAAAAAAACTTTTCAATTAAATCTATTTTTACTTTTTATTATGTTAATTGCTTCAATGTACTTATTAGAGGAAATAGGTCATATATGTTCGAAAAACTTTTTTAAGATAACAAAAAAATGTTTTTAAATGATTTTAAATTGTATATCAATTGAAAAAATTAATAATTTCTTTCATAAATTTTGCAAATTTGGAAAATGTTCACTCAAAAAGGAGTTTTTTTTACAGAAATATTAAGGGTGGGATTTCCTCTCCTTTTTGTAAGCTAATAATTATGTGTCTTTTATTTTAATTAATTTATTTTTTGTGAGGGGTTTATAAATTTCTCCTCTTCATTTTAGCGGTTAAAGGTAGTCAAGTTTTGGTGAATATATTTTTACTTTTATTAATGACCTAATCTTTACCAAAATGGCGAATTTTATCATCCTAGTGTTATTACATATTTAATAGATTCAAATTTTCCCTTAAAAACTTCATCCCTTCATTTTCATGGTTTAGAGAAGGAAAGTCTGAGTTTTCCGAATTTTTCAATAATTTGTCTTCTAAACTCTACCAAAATATACTAAATTTTTAGCATCATAGGGTTATTACATATTTAATAGATGAAAAATTAACACTACACTCTTCATCCTTTCATTTTAGGAGTTTAGGGTAGTAAGGTTTTTGTGCAAATATTTTCACCTTTATTAATGCCGGAAACTCTACCAAGATACCAAATTTTAGCATCCTATGTTTATTGGATATATAATAAATTCAAATTTACACTACTTAATCTTTATGCCTTCATTTTAGGGGTTGAAAGAGAAAGAGTCCATGTTTTTGGAATTTTTCCTTTATTTGTGTCCCAAACTCTACCAACATGCGAAATTTCATGATGTTGGAATGATTAGAAGTATCTTATAAGTTTTGATGACTTGTGTGTGTGATGAGTGAATGAGTGAGTGCTAAAATGAGCCATTTTATCAAAAAGAGAAATTTAAAAAATCAAGACACAATATCATTTAAATTAAACGTTCAAACTCGCCATTTACATTCAATTTTAGATGTGAATCTGTTTCATCATTCCTATACCTTATTTAAAAGTTTGGTAAATTTTGTTGTATGTATTTCGTGGAAAGTTATGTAAAAATGAATAAACTATACAATGTATACTACATTGTATGGAAATCTATATAGAGAAGAAACACAAAGTCATTAGCGAGATTCTTTTTTTAGAAATTTAAATTCAATTATTCTAATTTCATAATTTTTTTAATCCATGGTAATTAAGCAAAGTGATATTATTAACCAGTAAAATCTAATTTTTCATTTATAAACAATATAATTTAAGCATTTAAAAATATCTTCATAGAAATGGCAATTAGAAATAGTTCATAATTTAAGCAGAGCGGGTTCAATAGTCGAGAGAAGGGAAAGAAAGAAATACTTAGAATTACATCTCATTATATGCAAAATAGGAGAAAAGGCAAAGAGCCAATCAAAAGAGAACATCAGCACACCTGATCTGGAGAAAAGCACAGAAAGGGGAAGGGGAAATTCTCCCATAAATGGCCGCGCACAAAACGGACAAGAGATCTTCCAATATCTTCCATATAAAAAAACCATATAGGATTCTATTCAAACCCATATACAAAAATTCTACACTCTCCTATTCAATATACTTCAATCCACAAGAAAATTCTATACTCTCCTATTCAATCCATTCAATTTTCAATATCGATCCTATCATATATATTATATATCACTCTTATACAATATATTGTAACTGCATAACTATCTCGGCGGAACCTTGGGAATATAATTCGAGCGCTCCTTCATTTTCTTCATTTTTTTTTTTTTTTTTTTAATGCAATCGAATGCAAGAAGGGGTGCACCAGTAAAGATGCAGCTTCCTATGGACCTCGAAAGACCCTTGAGACCCGAAGAGAAGGGAAAGTTGATTAAGTAAGAGGGTGTAGACGTAGATGTCTATGCACTCTGGTTTTGAAGGTTTGAAGATTATAGGTGCTGGGAAAGATGGAGCCTGGGAGAGAGTTCCAGTTCCTTGAAGTCATGGGGATATATGTATTGGCGAATGAAGTGGTCCGGCACTTTTCTAATTTGACCGCGAAAGAGTGTTGGGAGTCGGCAAAACGCGTGCTACGTGCAAAGCATGCTTTGGGGGAATTATTGATTTTATCTCATCAGAGCACCTGCCGTGATAGTATCTATAGAAAAGGGAAAAGGCAGAGACATTTCTTCGATGAGCCAGCGAGTCGAGGGAGTCGGTGAGGGTAGAATCGTCAATTAGCTTGACGGCTCGTTTCTGAATTGCATCTAGGGTAGCAAGAGAATATTTAGAGGCTCCTCTCCATAGATGAGAGCCGTATTCCAGACAGGGGCGGATTTGGGCATTGTAGATGGTGAGAAGTTGTGGGGGTTTGTAAAATCGCTTGGACCTGAATAAGTAGCCAATCTTCCTTGCTGCAGATTTAGCCACAGAGGAGATGTGTTCATTCCAAGACAGGTCAGATGCGACAGAGACGCCCAACGTGGATAGGCTGTCACACATTTTCAGGGTATTCGAATCGAAGTGAATATCAGGAAATCTTTATTTTCGCGCCTAGAAATTAGACAACTTTGAGTCTTATTTGTATTAAAGTTAACTAAATTTTGAGGGCCCCATTTATTCAATTTGACTAGGTCGAGAGTAATTGATTGATCATTATACTTCGAGTGAAAGCCAGAAAGAACGAGACGCACGAGGAATACGGAACCCGGGATCGAAGTCGATAACGCCTTATTGAAGTCGACATCTAATTGTGGTAGTCTAGAAGGCATCCAGTCAACGACTTCGAAGACGTAATATTCTATTCTCTTGCTCTCTCAATGATTGCTATTTGCAAAGTCAATTTTTCTTACCTGATTCTCATTTGATTTTGCGCTCTCTGCGAATAATAAATCCTTATAGTATTAATCCAAAAGTAAATTCTGATTGCTGTTGAAATATTTCCTTTTGTTACATTCATTTATTTTATATTGATTTTTTCTTCCTCGTCAATAAATTGTTATATACTTACATATTTAATTTTTCGTTCTATCATTCTTGCCGAGTTAAACCTAAAAAAATTGATTCATTCTCCTTAGTATTTAAATTCTCTCACCTACCTTTCCCTATAATTAATTATTTTTTTATTTTTTGTTTTATTTCATATATAGATATCATTCTAAAGTAACGTAAATTATCAAAGTTCAAATTAGTAAAAGAATCATAGCAAATTTAAGATAAAGAGTTTTCCACTGAATTACACCACCGCGAAGCAGATTAAAAATAATATATCTATATTGAAGATTTAAGAATGAATGTTTCATGTGAAATGACAAATTCCGGTTCTTGAACGAGATGTATGTATGATTTCAAATTATTGTAAAAAAATTTTGTGTTATATAATTCTCTATAAAAGAAAAAAATGTAAATAAATGTTTCATTTCAATTTTAGAACTACTGAGGATGGTCGACCAGTGGTGACCGAAACTGTATAGTTATCAATTAAATAATTCAAATAGTTATTAAAATTATTGTTTTATTATATTTGTGACAAAACCAACCTTTCAATTTAACGAAAAAAATAAAAATAATAAACCGTAAGTATTTCTTACCACACACATACCTCAAACATCTTTAACCCTATATTAATAGCTAACAACCTATTAAAACTACTATCTATATATGTCGAATTTGAAGAAAATTACGTTTTTCTTACAAATCCCATAATACAATAAAATATCAAACATGAGGTATATTATTAAATTACTTTTGCAATGATCGATGACACATCTTTATTCCCCAGTGAGGGAGATACGGTCCCCATTGTACTCCAGCACGTGCTAGTCATTGCAAAACGCTATCAAACCTTGCGATCACTAGACTATAATCGCGCTTAATGAAAGAGCATTTCCATATAAAAGGCCAGCCCTTCTCGCTTCATCCCTCTCTCTAATACTCTACTTAGCGTGGGAAATCATTATTTTCTCTGCATCCCTTGGAAATGAATAAGATCCCATTTCGATATAATTTAATCTGATTCTATTTATATAATGTTTTATTAATATTTAAAAATCATTTTTATATCAACACTTCACACTGTCTGCTTCTTCTTTACTATAATACCACATAACAAAAGAAAATATGGACTGAAACCACCTAGATTTACCAATTTGAATGAGGTGTATTGGGCAACTTTAAAATAGACTGCTGTGTTGTATCCGAAGTCCAAGAAAAAAGTTAAGAAACAGCCTGTTTGGAAAACTATGTTTTGACATATTCTGGAAAACAAAAACATGGAAAGAGCTCATGCAATAGAAATTATGATAAATAAAAAATTTATTAATAATATTTATTTAACATCGATAAGTTAGAGTATATAAGTGAAAGAATCATTTTAGTATCATTGAAGTTTCCAAAAACATTATGGTATCTATTAAGAGTCTATGCTCCTGATAATATATCGAAACCCAAAGAACAAAGAGGAATTCTATGAAGATCTTCAGGGCGTAATATCTAAAATACCTAAAGATGAGCTCCTAATTATGATGGGAGATTTGAATGTTAGAGTTGGTGACAAGCCTATACCAGGAGAGAAGTAACCTTTTAATGAAAGCGCAAGGAACGATAATGGAGACCTTTTAACTAATTTTTACTCTTTTCTGTTAAGGGAGAATGGTGTGGGTTCTTAGTTAAACATTTTAAATAAAGTAAGAAAATTTTGAAAAATTTAAGAAACTTTTTAAAATTTTCTTTGCTTTAATCTTTATTCAATGAACTCTTTATGAATAAATAAAACCTTTTTCAAGAATAAACCGATTCATAAAATAGCTTGGAATAACAACAGAGGTCATCATTCTACGTAAATCGATTATGTTATTAGTTATTACTAATCAGGAACATTCATTCACAGGTTCATAAAGAGAAACAAAGAGGCTGTCCTCTGCTTGATGCAAATAAACATACACACATATATATATATCAAATATATGTTTGAGACTATAGTTTCGAAGGCTTGGTCTTCATCATCAGACTTTTTTAATTAAAAATATTATTTCTCATGGGGTCAGTATCGGCGTGGAAATTGAATTTTTTGCTCTTACTAAGCCGATAAGCCAGTTAGGGGGTGTCCCTAAATTACGTGAGGAGATTTTGGTTATTTTTCTACCACCCCCCCCCTAATCTCACGTGAGATTTTTCAAAATGCGAATTTTTTAGTGTAAATACGTTAATCTGTGCTTAATTGCGTTGGATTTATAGACTAGTTAAGAATTTCGATGTTAAAGCATCCAATGAGATGCTGAAGTATGGTGGCGACGAGTGGTCTTGAAAATTACTCAAATATTTCAGAACATTTTGACACAATGCAAAATCTCTAAGTCCTGAAAAATAGAGATTAATATAATTCCGATATTTTAGATGTCCCTATTATTTTTTCATAGTTTAAGGCCAGCCAACGTCGGTTGATAAACTCCTTAAACGTTGGCCGAGGTAAAAGCTGGGATGGCCAATCAGATGAAAGTACCTTCCCATCAGATGCCAATCAGATGACAGGCACTTTCATCTGATTGGCCATCCCAGTCTTTACCCTTTGCCAACATTTAAAAAGAGTTTACCAACCGACATACCACTGGCCCTAAAAAATAGGCTAAAGCATACCATATAAAGAAAATAAAGAAGAAGAAAATGTATTTATATAGAATCGGTTTCTTGAAAACTTATCTAATGATTTAGATGAAAATCATGGGATAACGAGTTTTTCGGTCGACACATATGCCAGGGTCTCATCTCCGGGTAAATTTAATTTGATTGTTATTTTCTTAATTAAATTATTTATTCACGGGTGAGTGTGTCAATAAAAATGTTTAATTAATATTTTTTCAGTTTCCTTTTATCAATTAAGTGGGTTTTTAGAACCTATTAATACTTCATTACAAATATTCTTATATGCCTATTAACATTACGAAATTTAATTGGGGGGTGAAATGGTGGGTGGAACCAATCGACTTGATTGGGGAATAATGGAATTGAAATAATTATTGGAAAAGAGGTTTTTTTATCTAATTAGATTTTTCCTCTTATTAAAAACAAGGACTAAAGATGAATAAGGACACTCGATGGTGGAGAAGAAATCTCCGGAATCGAAGCAAAAAAATACAATGTATACATTAATTAATGTAAAATAATTGGTTTAATAAAATTTAAAAAAAAAAAAAAAAGAACATTTAATTGGGGGGATTAACCAATCGACTTGATTGGGGAATAATGGAATTGAAATAATTATCGGAAAAGAGGTTTTTTTTATCTAATTAGATTTTTTCCTCTTATTAAAAACAAGGACTAAAGATGAATAAGGACACTCGATGGTGGAGAAGTAATCTCCGGAATCGAAGCAAAAATACAATGTATACATTAATTAATGTAAAATAATTGGTTTAATAAAATTTATAAAAAAAAGAAATTTAATTGGGAGAATAGGGTAAATATTATCTGAAAAGAGGTTTTTTATTTAATTAGTTTTTTCCTCTTATTAAAAACAAGAACTAAAAAGAAGATCAAGGACAGTCGATGGTGGAGAAGTAATCTCCGAAGTCGAAACTTAAACACAATGTATACATTAATTCATGTAACATAATTGGTTCGAATAAAATTACGAAATTTAATTAAATAGATATCTGGTTAATTCAAAAAAATAATTAATTAGAGGAATTTTCTATTGAGGTGAGATAATAGAACTCAATATTGAATTGAGGCAAAGGCAGCCCAAGGATAATGAAAGACACAAATTCCTAATAAAATAATTTATGAGAACCCCATTTTCATCGTCTTAAAAAAAGCCACGATTCGGAAGATTGTCCCTCCTTCTTCAGGGTTTGAAAGGGTCAACGAATGAATCTCCATGTAAATTAATATTATTTCTAATTTCAATTAATTTCCAAACTTTGTGCACATACATCTACTTGTTGTGTAATAAAAATATAATCATATAAATATATTTGTTTGGGAACACGTGTATGGTAAAGTTCCGAGGGGTGTTTTAGCCTTTTAAGATTTTTTTCGGAACAATTTGCAATCCTTTTAACCTAATTTGCTTTCCAAACGCACTGACTCTAAAGAAATATTAAATAATGACACAAATTTAAGAGTTTTTTTAAATACATATAATTGAAAGCTTCTACCAATGACTTTTGTTGAAACTGAAAATTTGAAGGGTTAAAAGCAGGAGGTTGATTTGATAATTGAATCATAAATTATATAAATTTTCCGGATGAAATGAGTGAACACAATGTCTGGTGTTTCTTTTACTAGTAGTGATGCTAATTGAACAATTAGTTAGTAATTATTTTTCTATCTCATATATGTACCTATTGGTTTTTCCAATTAATTGCTCACTAATTTAAAATGAGTCTCTTGTTTAAAAACAAATGGAGTAAATACATAGGGAAAATCATAAGTGACCTGATTTGACACTCTCATGTGTCGCTATAAATATATACTGTATTTTGAATCCATTATTTTATCACGTTTCCAGAACTTGAAGGTGAAACAGAAAATGTTTTTAATTTAATGATCAACATATACATTGTTAAAAAAATTGTAAATTTAGTATATGTTTACAATACAATTAGATAGGAAATTTACAAGATTTCGTATAGTAAAAAAATACCTACTATATTATATTGGTAAAATCACATTAACTCATTTACATTAAAAAATAAATTGTAACTTTACTTGTTTCTTGTATTAATTAGATATTTTATAAATTTTAGGGTTTATTTAGTCACACAAATTAAACAAATAGAGTAATTTCAGTTAATTAACACTATTTATTTCATAGATTTACTAGACAGTTTTGGTCACCACTGGTAGTCCATCTTCAGTAGTTCTAATCTAATATTGTAGTAAAATGTTCCATGTTTCTTTGAGGAAAAGATGTTGGAATCCCAATTTGTTTTTATAAAATTCTTCCAAAACTTAACGGACTTATGTAGAACAAATTGGGGTTTCCAACATCTTTTCCTCAAAGAAACATGAAACATTTTAAATTGAAAGTTTCTTTTTGCCGAGAGTAGCAGAATTTTTATAAATTAGAGGAGACAATTAATGAGTGTGTCTTCTGCTGGAAAAATAAATTTTTAATTTATTCATAACTTTCACACATCGATTCCTGTGAATCAATTTTAATAGATTGATGAAGAGGGCAAAGCCCTCCAAACTATAGTCTCATTATAAAAAAATTAAAAAATGTATTTTTCCAGCAGAAGAACACTCTTTATTGTCTCCTTTAATGGAACATTTTACAATATATTATGAGTACTACTGAAGATGGTATACCGAAACTGTGTAGTAAATCTATGAAATAAATAGTCAAATTTAGGGAACGCGGTGTTGGTTTATAGTGAATCATTGTTAAAATTAAATTAGGTTGGAGTTGGTGGTGTTTCACAAGGAGAAAAATTAAAATACAAAGATTTTTTTTAATTTACTCTATGTATTTCGAGCTCTTAACTCATCGTCAGGAGAACATAAAATAATGAACAGAATTTATTTTAATATGATGGACAGTTATTTATGACTTAGTGTAAATATGAAAGAATTATCAGGGGATGGGATGGCCTTAGAGCCGAAAGAACAGATGGAGCGGACAGAGGGCTAAACTGGGAATAAAGAAAAGATATTTATACTTGAAAGTTGCCGAAAATTATGTAAGTGCCATAAAGGAGGGCAATAAACTATGGAATGTGATGAGGTTTTATAGTGAAAATTTCCATCACTTATTTTCTATTTAAAAATAAAAAATAAAAATAAACTTTTTTTCACTATGCAACCTCATCACATTCCATAGTTTATTGCCCACCTTTATGGCACATACATAATTTTCGGCAACTTCCAAGTATAAATATCTTTTCTTTATTCTCAGTTTAGCCCTCTGTCCGCTCCATCTGTTCTTTCGGCTCTAAGGCCATCCCATCCCCTGATAATTCTTTCATATTTACACTAAGTCATAAATAACTGTCCATCATATTAAAATAAATTCTGTTCATTATTTTATGTTATCTTCAGTCAATGTTCTCCTGACGATGAGTTAAGTGCTCGAAATATATAGAGTAAACTAAAAAAATCTTTGTATTTTAATTTTTCTCCTTGTGAAACACCACCAACTTCAACCTAATTTAAATTGAAATAAATAGTGTTAATTAACTGAAATTGCTCTATTTGTTTAATGTGTGTGACTAAATAAACCCTAAAATTTATAAAATTAAATTCTACATAAGTCACTAAAGTTTTGGAAGAATTAATTAGATATGAATATGTATTAGTAAAAAATGTATTGTAATATTACTAAAACGTTTTGAGGCCAGACTTCCCATTTTTTTTTTTTTTTAGTAATATTATATAAGAAATTTGAGGCCAGACTTCCCATTTTTTTTTAGTAAAACTAGATAAAATTTTTTTAACAGTGTAGTCATATATTTTTTAATTAATGCTATCTATCTAATCTAGTTGGATTTAATAGTTCATCTCTCCACAGACAATCTTTTAAATATGCGGAGCGCGTACTAAATCATGAAAAAAATTTCTCTAATTTTTAGTTAAATTAGAGATAAATTTTTAACCAAAAAGATTCTGAAATTGGAAAAGTTAAAAACACCTCTTCATAACAGTAAATTTTCTGATTTGATTTAATGTAGCTTAACTCTAAAAATTATTCTATATAATTTAAGTCGATAAATTAATTGCAGAAGACGATGAGGGTGTATAAATAATCTTGATATTTTCTTACTAAGATGATTCAATCTTGACACTTGGTCCAGGAGAGCGCTTCCAACGTTTCTATTTTTAAAAAATACTGCGCCATGGCAGCTATTTCACTGAAATAAAATTAATAATATTCCCTATAGTCTCCTTTGTTCGTAATACGTATAAATAATAATATTAATAAAATAGAGTTCCTGTTTCATTAGGATAGACAGCAAATATACACGTACTGTCGATTGAATGCATAACTCTCAGGGGTTACCGTTCAAGTGAAATAAAATTGTTTTTTTATTTTAAATTCCACTAATAGATCATTACAAATATTATTATTTATTAGAATTTGACAATTTAATTAATTAAATTATTTTTCTATATAATAATTTATTAGAATATCAATTTGATTCTCTTGAAAAATCCGACATTTCGAAGGATCGTGACTCCTTCTTCAGGATTTAAAATGGCCAACAAAAGAATCTCTGTCTATATTAATATTATTTTTAATTGCAATTACATTCGAAACTTTGTGGCCAGTGATACGTCTTGAATATGGCCATAGCGGGTCAAATCGTTGGTAAAAAAAATATAAATTAAGATTTATTTCAATTTTATTTTGGTTGCGATTAAAAATCAACATTTTTACCTGAATTTAAAATTAAAAATAATATTAATATATTAAAAACTGAATCAAAAAATTACCGAGCATCGCTCGGTGTTCCAGTTACTTTTTATTTTATATCTACATATATGAGTTATAATGAAGAATTTTTTTGATTAAACAAAACATAAATTTACTTATATTTATTTTTATAATAAATGTCAGCTTAGCCATACTATTGACATCTGATGTACTTTCATTGATATAAATGCTAATTACGTCATTAAAATATCATTTTTGACTTATGGGTCAATAATTTTGGACATATCTTCAATGCGAAGATGAACTGTTCTGGTTTATAGTGGCATTTAATTAATCCTCTCAAATGTATTGTAATTTGTTTATTTGCGAAGTCATTAAATAAATTTTTGCGACAATTTATGAATGCATTTTTCAAAAATTCGCAATCTGTAAGCGGTTTTCCCTTGTACCAATGTTAACAGCTGCAACAAAACTGGTAGATGTAGCGTAATTATGGCTAATAATAAGACTTTAAAAATGTCTTTTTTTCACTAAACCAAAATAAATATGAATAAATGCTACACAATTATTGGAAATTATTGAAAGATTACAGGCGATTTTTCACCGAACTCAAGTGGGTTACTTGAAATAATCAATTGGGTCACTTGGTGACCCGTGGGTCATAGGTTGCCGACGCCTGGCTTATAGGATCAAATTCCCAATTAGATATAATTAAATTCATTTTGTTGTAATAGTAAGCTAGTCATTCAATATTCGTAATTATAAAAACTCATAATGAAGGATAAATCTTCGAAACTTTAGTCGATAACAAATAAATTACATATATATATAATAGTGTTGCTTTCTAAATTTTAGAGAAAGCAACTTTTTTTTTCTTTTTTTGCAAATTTGAACCATTGAAAAAGGGAGAAATTCTCCCCAAACGTTTGGTTTTTTAAATAAACGTGTTCTGGATTGTTTTTATAAAAGATTTGTATTTTTTTTTATTTTATAATATGTTTGTTTATTTGCATCAAGTAGAGGACAACTTCATTGATTTCTTCTTAGGAATCATCAACACTGCTAATTGCTACTCTCCCCAAAATAAATGTTTCAATTTAATAGCATTATTTAAATTTTTTTGCACGAAATTTTCTTTGGAGAGAGACGGACTGGTAGAAATTTTATTTGAATGTAATGGAAGGCAGCCCAGGGGCAGTGAGAAAAGAAAAAATTAACACATTTCCAAATAAGGTGTAATTTATTGGATTCCTTCTTCCTTTTTTTTCAAACTGACGTTTCGGAGGATTCTTCCCTCTTTCACGGTTTCAAGGGTCAATTTTTTTTTCTTTTTTTCTTTATTTTTTTCTTAACCAATTATTAACACAAGTGTCAAAAGATTTGTTATTTCACATACTTAAGACACACTTTAGGAAAATATTTAACAAATATATGGTAATTCCTCACTTAACAATATATATACAATAATAAGATTAATATTGTCCAAATGCAATAATTAATATAATTTGTTAAATAAATAGTTCATAAGTTTTTCTTATTTTTAGTTGACGAACATTATCATCAACAGATTAAAAATTCAGTTTATTGGACAAAGTTTTTTTATTGAAGTTTTTCTTCAATTTTTGTACAACGTTTCGTCTCTCTCGAGACTTTTTCAAGTACTGCAAACAAGAACAAAAATCAATTAGGTGAGAGTCTTTACAAATCAACTAAATATTCAGGTACAACCAAAATCACAAATATCACAAAAACAACATTACTATTACATAAGACTCACCTCAATTGGCTAGAACAACATTGGTTGAAATAAAGATAAAAATAACTGAGACATAGTAGAATTTTTTTCTTTCTAGATTGATACTTCAATAAAAAAACTTTGTCCAATAAACTGAATTTTTAATCTACTAATTATAATGGACATTAATCAACATAAATTATCATCAACGTTGAGCATTTGTTTCATTTCTTAATTTTCATGATTGTGTAGACGCTGCTTGTGTCTAACGGCATATTTGTGGATTTCTTCGGTGACTGCATCGATGTAGATCTCGATGCAGGTCACTATTTCTGATGTACCAAGGGACATTTACAATACTTCTTAAGACTTTATTTTGAAATTTTTGTATAATTTCTATATTGGACTTTTTTGTACAGCCCCATAATTGAATCTTTTAAAACTTTTTCTTTCTTAGCAGAAGCATAGAAAAACTTTTTTCCTTCTTTTTTCTTAATTATATAATTCTATAATTAAGAAAAAGACGGAAAAAAATTGTTTTTCTATGCTTCTACTAAGGAAGAAAAAAGTTTTAAAACACTGCTGTGGAGAGAAGAAGCATTTTATTTGTTTCTTTCATTGATCCCTTGAAACCCTGAAGAAGTAGAGAAGAATCCTCCGAAACGTCGGTTTGAAAGGAAAGGAAGAAGGAATCCATTATTTTAAATTTTTCACGTTTTCTAAATTCTTAATGTCTTAATTTTGGAATAGTAATAATATACAGTTTGATTGAAGCATAATTTTCGCAATTGATATTGATCGGATGGAGATGAAACCATAATTATCATCTTCAGTTGATTGTGGTGGTTAAGTGATTAGCTAATTACCTGAACCCTTGGACGATGTGTTGCTGTTGCAGCTATTCTACGAATTAGACTAGTATAATTAATCGCATAGAGATGATAGGTAGCGACAGCTGCGAGGGGGGTACAAGGTTGACATGAGTGCGAGGAGGGCGCTATTGATGGTTGGGCCACAGGGGGCCATGGGGGATGGGGGGGTGCAGTCTGGTTTGGGGAGGCTCAGGGGTTGCAACGTCAAAGCTCATTATACAGCTTCCTGTTGCATGTTGATTGGATTCCCTCCCTTTCCAAGCCCTGTGCTGTAATTACACATGCCCTTTATGTCACTGTCCAGTTGTATGCATACTCTCCCTTTGCATATTTAAAATACATATAATAAATTTAATCATTCACGAAAAATTTCAAGAATTATTTAACATTTTTGATTTTAATATTTAAAATTTGTAAAAGTGGAGGAACAAGTAAATAGATTGTCTAATCTAGGTACTCTTTCTTTAAAGTTTAATGATTTATCAATTTTTTTTAGCGAATCGTTTTAATTAGAAAGTAACACCCATTTATTAATTTGAAACCTTTGTGCAAATTTAGCTACAACTTTTCAAAAACTTCACATAATAGATTCGAATTTTTCTGGTTTTCTGCAAGAGCAATTTTTATTTACATTTTTACACACATTGGTATGTTGTCAGGACCGGCAGCTGAATTTAATCCTGAAGGGGTGTTGAATATTTGAAAATAGTATATTTTATTAAGATTTTGGACTATTGATTTTTCCTTGTCAGAAATATCGTCATGAATAAAAATGGAAAGTGCAAAGCCGTCTCTTTTATGGGCCAGGAAATCGGTTTAATGCTGAATCTCCTGCTGGCACTTAGTAATAAAATAGCTGAGTTTTTTTTTAGAAATTGAAGAGTAGTGAATTAAAAAAATTGTATATAAATCTTGATTTAATCGAGGCTCAAAAGATTTTTTTAATTAAAGTCTCTATGGTTCACGTAGTGATAAGAATTTTTTTTGAAAATGGTGAAAATCGCTACCCTGCCCTAAATAACGAGATGATGTGTTTCTACAAAGTTACATATTTATTATTCTAATTATTGTAATTTTTGTTTTTCAGAGGATGAGGAACAAAATAAGTGTTTGTTTATGACTTATAAATTGCAACGTTTCGCCACCTTTTATTGCAGTTTCAGCTCTTGATAACAATTTCCAAACACTTTGTCATTTTTTGAGTTGTTGATGACAAAATAGTGATGTATTCCAGTGTCTGTGTGTATATTAATGGCAGAGCTTTATAAAAAAATGACAAAGGGTTTGGAGATTTATTTATCAAGAGCCTGAAGAAGCTGCAATAAAAGTGGCGAAACGTTCCAATTGATAAGTCATAAACAAACACTCATTTTGTTCCTCATCCTCTGAAAACAAAAAATTACATTCATGAAATTATGGAACTGAATCCCACGATGATTCTAATTATTGTTACACACCCTGAATAATCCTGCTTTTAGACTAGAACTTCAAAATAAAAAACTATAAATATTATATTTCTTTATAAAAAATATATTTTTTCCGCACTTGGTTTTAAAAAATTTTATGACCTAACTTTAAATCATCTTTAATTTAAAAATTATTTATTTTTTCAAATTAAAAGTATAATATTTATCATTTTTGGAATTCTGGTCAATAAAGATTATTCAAGATTGCGTAACAAAAAATTAGAAAAATTAAATATGTAAATTTGTAGCCACAGCATCTCATTATTTAGAACAGCGTATTATTTTCTTAATATTTTCAAAAAAATCTCTATAACTCAAAAACTATGAGACTTTTATTAATGCAAGTTCTGGCCGTCATAAACTGGCCTATCAACTGTTAATGGTTTATCGTTGATCCGGGACACCCTGTAAATGAAATTTAATTATCCTCTCTTATTAAATTATTCCTTAATTAAATAATAAATTGCTTATTATATATCGTATACTTTTTTCTCAAGTGTAAATTTTCTTTATTTTTGATTCATCCTTTGGAGACATTTTTCGAGTAGCGTGAATTTAATAGCAACTTTTAAAACCTCTATAAATTATTAATAAATAAACTAATTTTTACTTTATTTATTTTTTTAATTTAACATTGAGTGTTTTCAGGAAATAAAAATTTATAAATTATTATTAGTTAAATATAGATATATATTTCTGAAAACACACCTTTATATTTCCAAATTTAGGATTAAAAAATAAATTATCATAAACTGTTTATTAGTGGAGGTGTGGTGAAGGTGAAATAAAAATTCCCTATGAAAAATATTCAAGCTGCATATTTGAGCAATAAAAATTCAGCTAGATTGGCAAGCAGAGGGTGCAGGCAGAGAAGCTGCCCGGGTTTATCGACGGGGGCGTAGGCTAGCTGGCTAAGGGCCAAGGGCTCCGCAGATTTCAACTTCCACCCCATGCAATTAGGTCTGGCGCTTTTTACGTCATCAATAAAAACAAAGTCCCATCAAAGGGAAAACTACTCGGATAAGTGATGCGGATCAAAAAAGGGCTTATTTGTCGATCTAGTAGACGATTAATATGATGAAATGACATGGCTTGTTATTGAAATGTTAAATATTAAATGGCTATTAGTTAGCGGGTAAAAAATGGTTGGTTAATCTATTTACATTTTATAAATCGATCACCAAAGAAATATGATTTTTTAATTAAATATTCTTTACTCAAAATAATCTGATTAGTTTTATTATTGCATAAATGAAATTATTTTTATTTTATGTGCACATCAAATACACAAGACATGTAATTTTTGATAAATACTGAAAATTAAAATATATATATATAGATTAACCGAATGTTTCTCGCATTTGATTCGATCACGAATCAACTGTAGGGAATTTCCGTCAAATATTGAGTGAAAATAATATTTGAACTTATATATTTCTAACTGTTAGAAGTATATAAGGTCCAATATTATTTTCACTCAATATTTGACGAAAATTCCCTATAGTTGAATTCGCGATCGAATCAAATGTAGAAAACATTCGGTTAATTAATGGCAGGCATCTAACATACATGCTAATAGACCGAGCGCTCTGGACTGGGAGATTGAATATAACGTCAGAGATGTTAAATTCACTTGGTGATCCATCCGAATGTCTAGCGGGCTATACGCGAAACGATTGGATCGTATAGGGTGTTTTTAGGGTATAGAACTTCGAATTGAAACACAAGCACAGAATCGTTTTAATGTCCATCAATTTGGCTTTATTGGAAGGATAATTTTATGCCATTAATGTTTAAATATGATTTCGGGCATGTGGCCGCCGCGGCTGGCTCGAATAAATCCAATTCTACAGGTCCAATTTTCAACCACTTTTTCGAGCATATGGGGCCGTATGTTGGCAATAACGCACAAGCAAAATTGCCGCATTTGGAGTGAAGAGAATCCACATGAGACCCTTGAGACGCCATTACATCCACAAAAACTGACTGTTTGGTGTGCTCTATGGGCTGGTGGAGTCATTGGGCCATACTTCTTCCGAAATAATGCTGGAGAGTCAGTTACCGTTAATGGAGACCGGTATAGAGCCATGATAACCGACTATTTTGTTCCCGAATTGATGGCATGAATGTGGATGAGTTGTGGTTCCAACAAGACGGCGCTACATGCCACACAGCGCACGTCACAATCGATTTATTGAAGGAAACATTCGATGAGCGCATAATTTCGCGGAATGGACCTGTCAATTGGCCACCAAGATCGTGTGATTTGACACCATTGGATTATTTTCTTTGGGGATATGTGAAGTCGCTCGTCTACGCCAACAAACCAGAAACGTTAGGGGACTTGGAAGCCAACATTCGTGGCGTTATTGCCAACATACGGCCCCATATGCTCGAAAAAGTGGTTGAAAATTGGACCTGTAGAATTGGATTTATTCGAGCCAGCCGCGGCGGCCACATGCCCGAAATCATATTTAAACATTAATGGCATAAAATTATCCTTCCAATAAAGCCAAATTGATGGACATTAAAACGATTTTCTTGTGTTTTATTTCAATTCGAAGTTCTATACCTCTAAAAAAAACACCCATTATAACATCTAAGATTTCAAGTTCACTTGGTGATCCGTCCGAATGTCTAGCGGGCTATATGCGAAATGACGTTGGATTGTAGCTAAGTGGATCACATCTTTTTCTCTCTTGGTCCAGACTTAATACTCCGCAGAATCCAATAGCGTAATCCGCAGTAGTCTCGTGATAAATATCTTTTTCAAATAAGCGAGGTCAAAACAATTCTCATTGATATAGCAATTATTCTTTGTTATATTAATTAGAAAATACAATGAAAATACATTACAATCTGATAATTTTTTTTTATAAAATAAGAAGAAATTGGAAAATAATCATAAAGTTTTCGAAGAATAAATGGACAGATATTCAATTTTGAAATGTGAAAAAAATAATATATCAAGATTTCTGAAAAAAATAATCCCAATTGTGGCATATTTTGACTCTATTTTTATTAGATATAAGAAAATTCATTCAATCAGAAATTGAACTGAAAAAATTTAATAATGTCTCTTTATATAAAAATTTTATAAAAACATTATTATCTACCCAGAAACAAATACTCCTGGCTTTATAATATTTATTCTTTTTTGGAAATAAGAATTTCTATATAATCGTAGGTACCTAATGCTATTTTCAAGAATAAAATTCTACTAAAAAGCAAAGTTATAAGTTCAGTTTTTCAGTCAAAAAAATATTGAAGTTTTAAAATGATTTAAAAACAATATTCTGAAGGAAACTCATGGATTATTGTGCTATGACATTTTCGCTTCTGTCATGGTGGACTCCATTAATCTACATTATAACTATTCTCTTTTTATTGAGAAATATCATAAGAATTAGTAAATTTTATATGCGTCCTGAAGCATTTGTTTTTTCATCAAATGAGGCCTGTGTAAGCCAAAAGGTTGGACACTCCTGTTTTAGTAGTTGAGTTGTTTATCGAAAGAGAAGTTCAAACTCAAACCATCTAGATTGCAGATTTTTGTAGAAATCTCCTCAAAATGAACGACGTTTCGACATATAGTATTTCTCAAATTTGGGTAGCAGCTTAAAAAGGTTAAATTTTTGGACAAAAAATGTTTCACCAAGTACCAACACCAAATTCCTTAAAAACTAAAAAGGTTAAGACAGGTTTACAATACGAGTTATTAAATGTTAATTTTAGTTAAGTATTTGAAAAAGTAGTAGAAATCGAAATATTAATATTGAGATCATTTATTTTTTTAACTGTGAAATAAATATATAAATATAGAATAAAGAAAAATTCAAAAAAGAATGAAAAAAAATCGCGCGCAGAATCACTGGAATGTCCTCAACGCGGCAATCCTTGCTGTAAAACGTTGATTTTGGCCTGACGGGGTTCATAATTCACCTCGCATGGACAAAAGGGATGAATGGGAGTGAACTTTGGACCTTACAATAGAGAGTATTAGATTTATACCTAATAGTTAAAAGGGAAATCCTAGAAGTGTCGTATTTAAAGATTTTTCCAATTCGAGCAAACAGGTCGGGGCTTGCTTACGAACAAGTCAGAGCTTGTATTCGAAACTGTCTCTACATACAATTAAATCTATTCTAATTCCTATATTATAAACTCTAAGTAAATACGTGTACTAAATGAAACTCTCTATTTAAGATATGTTTTCTCTACTTATTCTAATCAAACATTATAAAATGTATACGAGTAAATGCAATTTCAATCTTAATATAAAAACTAATTTACATAAAAATCAATATAATTATTATTATAATTACTGAATCCGAGCTTTTATGCATGATTTTTTACATGTCAGAAGAGTTATATTCTCCCATCTCTGGAATGAAATATCATCAATAGCATCTGGACATACACTACATACATTATTCAACATTATAACTATTATATTTTATTGATAAATATCAATAGAATTGGAATATTTTATATGCGGCCCGAGCATTTGTTTTTTCATCAAATACAGCCCGTGTAAGCCAAAAGGTTGGATACCCCTGCATATAGACATTAGGCTTGGATTAAAGGCTTGGTAGGACAGTTTGTTGATTACATGCGGGGTTCGAATCCCTATAAAGTTTGTCTTTATTTTCAGATTTGAATAAAAATTATAAATAAAAGCGCTGTGAAACTATAATTTTTATATTAATCAAAGAAGGGGTTATTTTTGGAAATTATTTCCAATTAAAAAAATCATTAGATACGATTTTGGGAAAAATACAAGAAACCTAAAGAGAACTAAAAGCATTAAACAGATACTTCAGGTTGGTGTATTTAAACGAAAAACTTATTATGATATTTTGAGCCGATAACTAACATAAATTTTAATTTACTAAATTTGGGCGCCATTATATAAATAAATGAGCATTTTAGGCATTTAGGTCGGATTAGCAAATTGTTAACTACTTTTTTTTATCAAAAAATATGGACATCTTAAAAATAATAATTAATAATAAGTTTTAAGTGAACGGTTATATTAATTATACAAATTTAGCTTACTTTTTTTTCACCGATTGGATTATTGCTTAATGCAATTTTGTACTTAGTCATAATGAAAGAGAGCGAAATAAGAGTTAGTTTTTACTTAATTACATATAGATATATATGCGACCAACCCTCAGAACCCTCTTGAATTTTTAACTGGAATAAAAGGCATGGAAATTACAATATTCGAGATATTCTTTGTATTTTATATATATAATGGTAAGGATATTTAAACCTCACTTTTTATTTTAACCTGGTGCGTGCATAAAAGTTCGAATTGAGCCCCAGGCTCTTACGCCATGTTTGTTTGAATATAGAATGAAAATGAATGTGTGGATAAAAGTTTAAATTTTAAAATTTTAATATTAATCAATAGTTCAATTAAAATATGGAATATTTTCTTTTTGTTTTGAAAAATAAATACGTAATAGCGAAAAACCAGAATCAATGACGTGACGTCAGGACTCTGTTTAGGTATACATTTTTCTGTCATTCAATAACATCCAGAGGGTAGGTATATTCAAATGAACAAAAAAAAATTGTTTTTTACCCTTATGTTACAAGTATTGAAAATTAATTAAGTGTATAATTTTTGAATCTTTTTTTATTAATTTATTTAAGATTATTACTTCCTGGTCAGGTGGAACAAGAATAAAATAAAATTAATGGGTTGAAAAAACTTTTTCAACAAGTGCAAGGACCTCCGCAAATTTTGGGAATTTGGTAATTTTTATATGTAAAGGGATTGGGACTAGAATTCTAAGCTTCGATGGTACAAAGATGGATGATAATACCTGCTAATACCGTTTCGAACTTTTTCAATTTCTCATTTGAAATTTCTGAAGCTGGAAAGTTCAAAATCGAATCAATTTTGCTTAATGTAAATTTAGATAAATTTTAGAACTAGAACAAATTTTCCGAGTTACCATACTAAGATGAAAAAAATTAAAATATTTTTTTCACACTTCAGACATTTCTAAGCTCGAACAATCAAATAGAAATAGTAAATAGTAGATCAATTTAGGGTAGAGATTCCCAAACTTTTTTGTCTAGTAGACCCCTGGCCATGTTTTTCTGTTTTGGTTAGACGCCCTTTTTAAGAAAATAAAGTTTTAGTTTTCAAGAAATGTTAATTTATTCTAATAGTATAATTTATAGAGAGCTCGAATATAATATTTATTTGTATATCTCTCATAAAAATTAAATTTATGAACCACTCCAAAAAATCCTTACCTCTCATTGTCGGATTTTTTTAAGCAAAAGTTTCACTTTTCAAGAAATTTAAATTTTATACAGAGCTCGAATATAATATTTATTAGTATCTCTCCTGAAAATTAAATTTATGAACCCTTCCAAAAATAGGTAAGTGATACAAAGGGTCCCCCCTTACCTCTTATTTTCGAATTTTTTATGAAAATAAAGTTTTACTTTCCAAGAAATTTTAATTTATTCTAATAGTATATTATATAGAGAGCTCGAATATATTTCGATATTTTTATATACGTGTCCAAAATCAAAATTTAAGTCCATTGAATTCTGTTGAAATACCTACATGTTAAGGTGCGTTTACACATGAGAGTGTTTTGCTGTGGACCATTTTGGGAACTACTGATTTAGGCTAAATTTAATACTCCGGCGAGCTGATCTTTCTGAGTGTTAAGAGTAGTGAAATGTGTAAATAATAATAATAATAAAATTAGTATTTCACTATAATATAATGACAAATATTAAAAGAATATACAAATCTTTTATAAAACAATCTTGAACACGTTTATTTTTAAACCTAACGTTTCGGGAGAATTTCCCTTTTTTCATTGGTAAAAATTTTCAAAAAATATAAAAAAAAAGTGTTTCTTTCTGAATCTTAGAGGAAGCAACTTTTTTTTTCTTTTGTGAAAATTTTTACCATTGAAAAAGAAAGAAATTCTCCGAAAACGTTTGGTTTAAAAATAAACCTGTTCAAGATTGTATTATATAATTTAAAAAATAAAATAAAACCGACTTCAAAAATCTTAAATGCAACAAATAAAATAATAATAACTTAAAATAAAATAAAATCCACTAAAAGGTATAAAATAATTATCTTATTTAGCTAGCAACTAAACGACGAAATATTAACATGAAATATACTTTTTGAAGTCGGTGCCAAACAAACTATACCTATAAGCGAGAGTACCTGCCAAACGTACTAAGCAAGATCCGCCAAGTGCGATTAATAAATGTATATGTTTGGCACCGACTTCAAAAAATAATTTCATGTTAATATTTCGTCGTTTAGTTGTAACTAAATAAGATAATTATTTTATACCTTTTAGTGGATTTTATTTTATTTTTAAGTTATTATTATTTTATTTGTTGCATTTAAGTTTTTTGAAGTCGGTTTTATTTTTTATTTTTAAATTATTTTTATTTTTCTCTTTTTAGTGATGTTATTAATAGTGACTTAATATAATACCTTTATAAAAGATTTTATTTGTCATAATTTCGATTATTTGCTCATAAGAATTAGAGATTTACGTTATTTCGTCGTTGATCATATCATCAGAACTTGACCAAATTAATATGGCACCATCCCTAAGATACCCCCTTCCCAATAAAAAAAGAATCATCGAAATTAGTTCATAAACAAAGAAGTTAGGCCTGAACAAATCTAACAAAAAAGGTCTACTACCAATGAAAAAAACAGGTCTAATGGGAAGCTAGACTGAACCCAATGCAAAAACATTTTTCAAAATCGGTTCACAATTGGCGGAGATATGAGGTAACATAGACACAAAAAAAAATCAGTCGAATAGAGAACCTTCTCCTTTTTTGAAGTCGGTTAAAAATATATATATATATATTTTAATGATAATGATGAGAGAAGGAGTTACACCTTTTTGGTGCATCCCCTAAAGGCCTGGGTTGGCCCCTCCATCGTGAAAAGAAGAAGAAGAAGGGTTTTTATGGGCTGGGTAAGGGTCGAAGGTGAATTTTTTAAATATTTTAAATACAATCAATAAATATTTTTTTCTTTATAATGACAAAGTTAGGTTAATGAAAATTCTTCATTTATTTATTTTTAATGCTATACATCCAGAGGTAATGAGCAGAATTCATTTTCCATGTTTCCAAATCCAAATTCAGAACCGAATGCATTTATCATTTAGACAAATTACATTAAGGGTTATATCATTTTTATTACAGCAACTAACTGGTATGGAATTCAAAATAAAAGTAAATTTTCATTTTTTTCTAATTTCTGTCAACATTCTAATAGAATATCTTCATTTGAATTATTTCCCCTAGTAAATCTTTATTGTTCATAGCATTAACCGTTTATTTAATTTTATAGTAAGAATTTATTTATTAACAAGATTGGAATTTTTATATTACATTCAATTATTATAATTATAATTAAAAATAATGTACCTTCCTATATTTTATATTGTGTAAGTTATTATAGGAATTAATGTCATTGAAATAAATAAATTCCTACCTACTTTTACCCTTTGTATATGTAAATTGTATAAATGTTTGAAAACCGAGTGTTTGAAGCAATTGATTTTTTTAAAAACCGTCACTTGCGCGAAACACTCGATTTTCAAACATTTAACACCCTCCGCTATTAAATTAGATACTAAATCCAAACAAATTATTAAGTAATCATTTCTAACACTAGTGTAATTAAATTTTCTAGATTTAAAAATAAAAATCTCCCAAATTAGAGAGGCTAAAAAAAGGTAAACAAGCCTAGTCTCGCCTTTTGGTCTGTTATAACTGGGAATGAACGACTTCATAGTAGATTAGTCATACACAGAAAATAAATATTAATATTTATTAAATACATATATCAATTTTTCATAGGAAAATGAACAATACTACTAAGTGTTATATTAAGCGATCAATAGCAACGTTTCGCTGTTATTATAGAACTTGTTTAAATCAGTTGAGAGTTTGCATTTAGTTTGTGAAGTTACTATAGCTACTTTAAATAAATATTGCTGTTGTGTGAGTGAAATGAGTTCAAATCTTTATATAGGTTCTTAACTTCAAATTCGAACTTTTCCATATAAAATTCAGATTTTAAAAATCAAATGGGGACTTTTCCATATCAAATTAAGGATTTAAAAATCAAATGCGGACTTTTCCATATCAAATTCAGGATTTGAAAAATCCAAATCAGACTTTCTATAAAACCATATTTTATATATTAAATTATAGCTTTTTACCTGAAAATGTTTCTTGAGAATACAAAATGCTAATCTTGAAACGTTTTAGTTGATGAGCTGAAAATTGCTACAAATTTTTTTAACATATTGTACAACTCTATAGTATGAAATAATTTTTTAGTAAAAAAAGTAAAATACAAGCTTTCAAATCGATTCAATAGATATATTATTCTCTGCTATTAATTAATAGGAAATTAAAAATTTTATTATAAATGGTGGGGCATAAAGATCTACAGATTTTGAGGAGGTATAAAAAAATGAAAAATTTAACTAGAAAAAACTGAATATATTTTTGAAAAGAACATAAAATAATTTTTTTAAATGTGATTTAAACATTATATATAATTAAACATTATATCAGACGAAAAAAAGGGAGGGGGGTCAAAAATGAAAATTCTAGCCCTTTCGACCAAACTCAACCAAATTTTGTATACATATTCTATGGACGTCAGAAGGCTAGAAATGCAAAAACCGAGGGGTGAACCGCGATCTAATATGCTGTACACCTACTTCCACTTGTACTTCCAAATATTTCCAAGTACTTCCAAATATTTCCAAGTACTTCCAAATATTTCAAGTACTTCAAATATTTCCAAGTATTCAAAATATTTCCAAATAATTCCAAATATTTCCAAGTAATTCCAAATATTTCGAAGTACTTCCAAATGTTTCCAAGTGCTTTCAAATATTTCCAAGTACTTCTAAATATTTCCAACCACTTTCAAATATTCCCAAGCACTTTCAAATATTTCCAAGTACTTCAAAATATTTTCAAGTACTTCCAAATATTTCCAAGTACTTCTAAATATTTCCAAGTACTTCCAAAATACTTCCAAAGAGGTGTACACCTACTTCCAATCGCGGATCACCCCTCGGCAAAAACTAACCAAATTTTGTATAGGTACTTAGTTTGGTCGAAAGGACTAGAATAATCATTTTTGACCCTCCCCTCTTTTTTGGATGGTTATTTGTTGCATTTACAGCCTTCTGGGGGTCCACAGAATATGTATACAAAATTTGGTTTAGTTTGGTCGAAAGGGCTAGAATTTTCATTTTTGACCCCCCCCCCCCCTTTTTTCGTCCGATATAATGTTTAAAACACATTAAAAAAAAAATATTTTATGTTCTTTTCAAAAATATATTCAGTTTTTTTCTAGTTAAATTTTTTCATTTTTTTATACCTCTTCAAAATGTGTTAGATCTTTATGCACCATCCTGTATAATATTATTTATATAGTAATTAAAGAAATATTATTTTCTTATTATTTTATTACTAATTCGTATGCGTGAATTTCTCGAAATAATCTTTATCAAATTTATTGGGAATTTCGCCCGCTCGAGAGAGCTTTATCAATAACGGCGCTCTTTCTTTCATTTTAGTTGGCTTCCAGAGACACTCCAGGGAACAGCTACGCCGATTCAAAGGTAAAGAAATGTTAATTACTATTATGTTTAATTAATTTCCATCTATCTCATTAGTCTACACGATCAATTAAACAATCTCTACTTGTGTCTTACTTAATCTGTTTAATTCTTAAAAAATTAAATTAAATACTCATTAGAAAATCATAATAAGATGGTGTCATCTATTAAATCCGATGGAATGGAATATTTTTAATTATATGTCAGGAGGTTGTTTTTCACCCTTGGGCGTGCTTAATTTACAATACAATTTCCAAATCAAAATGATTTAATTTTTTATTTTCGTAAAAAAAATTCGAATTCGATTTTCGATGGTGGATTATACGAATTTAGACAGATCGACATCAGATATTATTATGGGACCTAAATGAACTTTCTACGACCTTTCGTTTATTTGCTATCATGGGATTAGAAATCCGAATTAACATATATTAACGAATGAACATTTCTCAAACCAAAACACAAAAAAGAAAGCAAAATATTAATTACTACTTAAAAAAAAGAAAAAAAATTACACATAAACATATTTATTTTTATATAAGATTGGAATAATTTTTGGAGACGGACTGATAAGTGAATTAAGTGGATATCGATGAGGCAGTCCAAAAAAAGAAGAAGATAATTTACAATATCTTTTTATTCATAAAACCAACGTTTCGGAGGCTATTCCCTCCTTCTTCAGGGTTTTGAAAAGTCAGTGAAGGAAATCCAATGCGTCCTATTTATTTTTATTTCAAATTATTTATTTCCACTAATGAAGCTGGCCAATCTTTTATTTTTGTGATTAATTTTATTAAGATTTGAATTTTTAATTTAATCACACACAATTAATTTTGTGTGTTTTAACCAAAAATTCAAATCTTATTTATTTATTGACTAACTAGACAAAAACAAAATGAGAAGCTAAAAATTTATTTATTATTTATTTTTATCTCTTACTTTTAAGGTTAGACATAATTTTATTTAGGTTAGGGCGCAATGGAAAAATGTTAATTAAAAAAAAGCGTCGCGACTTGGAAAAGTTTGGAAAGCCCTGACCTAGTCACATATCGTCATTGATCTGATTTTTGGTCAAATACGTATTATACGTTTATACGGACCAACTTTTCACGGCGCTTCTGTCTATTGAAACCTTAATATTCTATTCTACTTTAATTTACGGACAAATAATAAATATTGCATTGTATTTGTATGTATTCGTGCAGAGACGGATTTATAAATATTTCGCCCCTAGGCACTATTCTGACTACCGCCCCCTTGAAACATGTCACATCTGTGCCAAAGTCATTGTTTAAAAAAAAAAACTAAATATAACGAGTCCATAAACGGGTGTTCATAATAAAAATGATTTTTAAGAAAAAATAAAAACCAACTTCAAAAAATTAAACGCAACAAATAAAATACACTAAAAGGTATAAAATAATTATTATCTTATTTAGTTACAACTAAACGACGAAATATTAACATGAAATTACTTTTTGAAGTCGGTGCCAAACAAACTATACATATAAGCGAGCGTACCCGCCAAATGTACTAAGTAAGATCCGTCGAGTGCGATTCATAAAAGGTATATGTTTGGCACCAACTTCAAAAAGTAATTTCATGTTAATATTTCGTCGTTTAGTTGTAACTAAATAAGATAATAATTATTTTATACCTTTTAGTGTATTTTATTTGTTGCGTTTAATTTTTTGAAGTCGGTTTTTATTTTTTCTTAAAAATTATTTTTATTTTTCTCTTTTTAGTGATGTTATTAATACTGATCATATCATCAGAACTTGACCAAATTAATATGACACCATCCCTAAGACACCCCTTTCGGATAAAAAAAGAACCATCGAAATCGGTTCATAAACAAAGAGGTTAGGTCTAAACAAACCTAATAATAAAAATTTTTAAGAAAAAATAAAAACCGACTTCAAAAAATTAAATGCAACAAATAAAATACACTAAAAGGTATGAAATAATTATTATCTTATTTAGTTACAACTAAACGACGAAATATTAACACGAAATTACTTTTGAAGTCGGTGCCAAACATATACCTTTTATGAATCGCACTCGACGGATCTTACTTAGTACGTTTGGAGGATATGCTCGCTTATAGGTATAGTTTGTTTGGTACCGAATTCAAAAAGTAATTTCGTGTTAATATTTCGTCGTTTAGTTGTAACTAAATAAGATAATAATTATTTTATACATTTAATTTTTTGAAGTCGGTTTTTATTTTTTTCTTAAAAATTCTTATTTTTCTCTTTTTAGTGATGTTATTAATAGTGATCATATCATCAGAACTTGACCAAATTAATATGACACCATCCCTAAGACACCCCCTTTCGGATAAAAAAGAACCATCGAAATCGGTTCATAAACAAAGAGGTTAGGTCTAAACAAACCTAATAAAAAAGGTCTAATACCTATGAAAAAAAATCGAAAAAAAATGGGACCAATCGGAAGCTAGACTGGACCCAATGCAAAAAAAAATTTCAAAATCGGTTGACAATTTGGCGGAGATATGAGGTAACATAGGCACAAAAAAAAAAAAAAAAAAAAAATTCAGTCGAATAGAGAACCTCCTCCTTTTTTGAAGTCGGTTAAAAACACCGAGAGTTACTTTTTTTAATTTTAATTACATTTGAAAAGGTCTATTCTTTTACAAACTAAAAAATACATTATTATTGGAATACTTGATTAAAAAGAAAAATTAACAAAAATAAACTAACGTATCAATGTTTTCTACTTTGGGAAGTCTTTATTATGTTTCCTTACATTGGTTTCCTCCTACTTTTAACCATTGCGAACTCGTCTATTAAGTCTTTAACTTTTATTTGATCACCGGTACTTTTATTCAATTTCCGACGTTTCGGAGACTTTTTTCCTCTCCTTCTTCAGGGTATTGAATAGTTATTGATGGGTGAGTATAACTCGGTTCCCATTTGTCTCTCCTTTCAGTGATAGAAACAATATTTACAACTTGTAATTTACAAGAGAGACAAATGAGAACCGAGTTATACTCACCCAGCAATAACTATTCAATACCCTGAAGAAGGAGAGAAAAAAGTCTCCAGGACGTCGGAAATTGAATAAAAGTAAATAATTTATGGGCTGGCTTTCATTAGAACCCACTTTTATTTCGCTTAACAGTCCGTCTTTCAAAGAAAATAAAGAAATTAAAATCTAAATAATCGGTTAGGAAAAAATTGGTGTTTTTGCATATTTTTTTCATCAATAGTTTTAATCTTTTTTGAAATAAAAAAATATATATGTAATAATGTTTATTCTTCCCCGTGGGGTTTTGACAGGTAATTAAAGATTGATTCAGCTATAAAGAAGAATATATTGTCAGAAATATTATTTACATATATAATACAATATTGTTTGAATGAACATGATTAATTACCTATAAAGAAGAATCAAAATTCAATGTCCTTTATTTATTCTAAATATAATTTAGAATAATAATATATTTACAGTGTTACAATTATTTCTATTATAATATTAAATTCTTATAAGACTCTATATAATGCTATATTATAAAATGATATCAAAAAGACGTGTTAAGGTTAGATATTTGATTCTTCTCGTCTCCTTCTGAGGGCGTTCCGTGCTTTGTCATTTTGGCGTTAATTTCAAATTTACATCTCCCCCCCAGATTTTCTTTCCGCACTGCGGAGATAAGGAAGCAATTTCTTGATATGAAATAGTGTGGCGTTTTTACCTCTTTTTGCCAGGTTTACTTCGTAAACTGAATTTGAAATTCTTTGAATTATTTTGTACGGACCTCTCCTTACTTTGTCTAGTTTTCTTCTGTTTAACTTGTTTCCCATTTCTATATAAACCAAATCATTCTTCTTAAACGTATGTTCTTTTCTGTTTTTGCTTAATCTTTTTGCATTTACCTCGAAATTTTTAATGGAGTTTTCCAGTGCCTTTTTACTGTTTTCTTCTAAGTTTTCTTCTGCCTGCAGACTTTTCCGGAACGATCTCCGATCTTTTTTTATTCTTCTCACTGTTTATCTTCACTCTTAATCTGTTAGTTATAGATTGATTTAGCCTTTTCATTTAGCCCGTTTGATTCTGGACAGTCAGTACCCGTGAATATCATTTTTATGTTCTTTTCTTTTAAATATTCTTTGAATTCTCTAGAGTTTATTCCCGCGTACTGATCCCCGAGCAGTGTGTCTATTTTGTTCTTTTTCGTGATGGGTTCTATTAGTTTTATGAAATCTTTGGCTGTTTGTGTCGTGGATGTTGAACCAAAAACAAATCTTGTGAAGTGATCTACTAAAATATGCATGTATTTTTTTTTAGAGTTGTACCCTGTAAATCCTCCGATTGTGTCAATTGACATTATCTGATATGGCCTGGTCGCCGGTCCTAATTGCGAAGGATTTCCTAATATTCTGCCTCTTCTGGATTTGCCTTCGATACAGTCATTGCATTGTTTACAAAATCTTTCTACCATGGCGTCCATATTCTTAAAATAGTATTGCGGTCTTATTTTATTTAACAAGTGCTGCATTCCAATATGTCCATAGTATTCGTGGATTTTATTTATTAATTTTTCTCCAAACATTTCCGAAACATATATCCTTGTTCTTTTATTTAGATTTTTAAAACATATATTTCCTTTCTTTACTACATTCTTCGAAGTTTCCAGTTCATTTTTATTTCGGGTTTGATCATTTACGATGTCCTCCATTGTAACCATGTTTACTACTTTTAGTACATCTTCTTCATTTTCAAAACTTTCCAGCACCGGATTTCTCGATAGAGCATCCGCCTCTATGTTTGTTTTTCCGGGCTCGTATATAATTTTGAATGAGTATTGTGAAAGATAGAAGATTAGGTCCCCCAATGGTTCATCCGTTCTGGCCTTTACCTTCAGACTTTCCAGCGGCTTGTGGTCTGTGATTACAGTGAAGTTTCGATCGAGCAGCCAGTGTTGCCAGTAGACAATGGCTTCTTTAATGGCCAGACAAATTTACATATATAAACAACATTAAGCACTAATTTTTACTGCACAATTTAAATAACGAGTCTTTTTTTCTTACTTTTAAAATAGGAATAAAATTACAGAAAAATGAATAAAAAAATTATTTTTTAAAATTTCTTTATTATAAAATTTTGTAATTATATCGTCAGGCCGTGCCGCCTCTAGGCACTGGCCTAGTGTGCCTAGTGGGAAATCCGTCCCTGTATTTGTGTTTAAAATGTGTTTTCTTGTTTTCTGGAAAACAGTGAATTTAGGACCTACGAAGTTTTGTAAGATAAGCGACGATATGATATTGTACCTATGTATTATGTTGATTAACTTTTGTAGTCAAATTGAAACCGATGCTTTCAACAAATGATTAGCGCTGGTTTCTCCAGACTTTTATCTAGCTAAAGTTTTATAATATTTACGTTTTTTGTAAAGCAGTTCAAGTCTAATTTATTATAATTCGAGTAGAAATTTCCGACATCTAATTCTAAAGCTCTGTTACTGATTGTCCTCCGTTTCGCTCTTGGAATTCTCGCTTCTCTCATCATCATCTTCACTGAAATAGATGTTCTTATTCCGACATTTCTTGAGGTATCCGAGAACTACCTCTTCCCTTAAGCTCCAAGTGAAATTAGCATGTCTTAGGCTTCCTCTTCATGCTCACCGCATTACGAAAATTACTCAAACTAAACCCTCCATTCTGCTAGTTTAATAGTCCCATGGCATTTTAATTAAATCTTTATGATATTTTTATTTTATTTATATTCAGGGATTAAATTCATAGAAAATTGATTAGGATCATGGGAAACATATCAAATATTAGTTCTAACAAATTTATGGTTTGAAAAAACAAATCATTCTTAAATAGGTACACAATTATATTGAAAAGTTTTTATTTTGTCGAGAGTAGCAGAGTTGTTGATTCATAAAGAGAAACAAAGAGGTTGTCATTCTGCTTGATGCAAATAAACATACACACTTATATATCAAAAATATCTACTATATGTAAATAATCAGTAGAGATTGTGGTGTTGGTGCATATGTAAATATATTTTTGATATGTATGAGTGTATGTATATTTGCATCAAGAAAAGGATAACATAATCTATCTAGATATAGATATATAATCTATCTAGATATAGATATAGATATATCTATATCTATATCTATATCTATATATATATTTACTACAATTCCCATCTGTCTGATTCTTAGGGGAATCGAAACAGATGAATTTTGTTCAGATATTCAATAATAAATTTTATTTAGAATGTTTAAATGTTAAGATTAAATGAAAGCGAAAGGTAAAACTTTTATCCGGTCACTGCCCTATTTTGGTGCAATTGGGACCAGACTCGTTTTGATAGTGAACCAAGAGTTGAAAAAAGATACAGGACCCAGCCGGGTATAATCCGACATCTTCCGCGTTAAGCCCGCGGATGCCTTCTCCATTTAGGCGATGGATCCTCTGACTAGATCCTATAATCAAATTTTATATATATTCAACTCTCTAGTTCAGTCGCGTTTTCTTCTATTTTCCTAATAGTATGGTTCTTATAAATTTACTACAATTCCCATCTGTCTGATTCTTTGGGGAATCGAAACAGATGAATTTTGTTCAGATATTCAATAATAAATTTTATTTAGAATGTTTATATGTTAACATTAAATGAAAGCGAAAGTTAAAACTTTTATCCCGTCAGTGCGCTAGTTTTGGTGCAATTGGGACCAGACTCGTTTTGATAGTGAACCAAGAGTTGAAAAGAGATACAGGACCCAGCCGGGTATGATCCGACATCTTCCGTGTTAAGCCCGCATATGCCTTCTCCTATTTTCCTAATAGTATGGTTCTTATAAATTTACTACAATGCCCATCTGTCTGATTCTTTGGGAAATCTAGTTAACATATAAACATTCTAAATAAAATTTATTATTGAATATCTGAACAAAATTAATCTGTTTCGATTCCCCAAAGATCAGACAGATGGGTATTGTAGCAAATATATATATATAAAATAGAAAAGTATGTATATAAGTTTGTATGTTCCAAACGACCTGATTTGTCAGTGCATAGCCAATGGATAAGCGTTAAATTATTAGAACGATTGGTCAGATAGTGATCGTGCTTAGTCAATGTGGTAAATAAATCTTTCCTTATTGTTGAATCAATTTCATTCAGCACATTCTTCCAATACTTACAGTATCATTTTAAATTTCAATTATTAAATTGGTATGAACGCTCCCCACCAGGGGCTAGGTGATGCCGGGCCGAAGGCCCGGACGTCAACTAGTTAAAGTAAGAAAATTTTGAAAAATTTAAGAAACTTTTTTAAAATCTAAAATACTAGGTAGGTTTCACACTATTTTTGTGAACTTACCTAGTATTTTATATTTTAAAAAGTTTCTTGAATTTTTCAAAATTTTCTTTACTTTATTTAAAATGTTTCACCAAGAACCCACACCATTCTCCCTTAACAAAAAAAAAATAATAATAATTATATATAATAAGTTTTTAAATGTATGTAGTTATATTAAAAAAAAAAAAAAAAGAAAGAAAAAGAAAAAATATTAAACTCCCTTTAATAAGAAGAAATTGCTTTTGTTATTGATAAAAATTGGTAACTTAATATAGTTGTAGTATATTTTTTATAATAGAGCAAATTTTCCAGCCTCTTTTATACAAATTTTTTCTTAAAATTGTAGATACTTATACTTAATATTTATTTATGAAATTGCTCATACTTATCATGTTTCACATTTCCTCTTTTTTTAATGAAAAAACTTTTAGAATTAATCAGAATTTTTAATAAAAATGAGGAATTTTAAAGGTATATAATAAATAATTACAATACGTTGAAAAATTTTCTAATAATATCTTAACTATGTATATTACGAAATTCATCGTGAAAATGTTATTATATTAACAGTGAATCGAATTCGAAAAATGTTATCTTATATTTAAGCCTTCATTAATTAATTCTAAAGGACGACGGGGCTCGATTCAAAGCCACGCGTATCATTTACAAATTTAACCAGCTTCATTTCAGCTACTACATTTCATTGTACAAATATACATAGACACCCAATGGACAAGAATCCAAAAACCATTAATAAAATAGAAAAATCTACTCTAAAGCAGTGGTCGCCAACCAGTCGCTCGCGAGCTACCGGTAGCTCGCGGCGTCATTTTGAATAGCTCGCAATAATTTTGGTAAATATTTAAAAAAAAAAGTTGAAAGTAAAAATTAAAAAATTATTTAATAAGGAATGTTTATTCTAAAATACTTACATTAAAATAAATATATTAAAACTACTTTTATTTTTTTATTTTTCAATTTTTCTAGTTTTTATTGTTTTATAAGGGAACTTTAAAAACTATTTAATTATTAAATAGAAATTTTTTAAAATATTAATTCAAAAGAGCGCAAAGTCAGCCATGACATCTCAGGGAAAGCGAATGTCTAGTTTCTCATTAAACCTTTTAGACTTTTCAAAGTATTAAATTTAAAATTTACATTTTAAATATTAAACATTTTTTATATAGACTTCAAAATTATTGTATTTTTGTGTACCAGTTGTGTACTGGTTCGTGGATGCTGTGGATCCATCGGCCCATCCCTAAAATTTAAATAATTTAGAGTATTTTTCATAAATAAATAAGGTCGATACAATTTGATGGCTGTATATGTATATAATTAAGTAATGGAGAGGGATTCAGCCAATGGGTAGCCTCTGCTGAATAAAAAACTCCCAATTATAGAAAACGTTTCGGCTTTAATTAAATAACGCCATCATCAGTTCCTAAGAAGTATTAGCGACACAATTAATTTTATAAATAAATTGTCCGCAGGCAGAGTTGTTGTGGATTATATATATTATGATAAAATCCACAACAACTCTGCCTGCGGACTAATTTATTTATAAAATTAATTGTGTCGCTAATATCTCTTAGAAACTGATGATGGCATTATTTAATTAAAGCCGAAACGTTTTCTATAATTGGGAGTTTATTCAGCAGAGGTACCCATTGGCTGAATCCCTCTCCATTACTTAATTAAATAAATAAGGTCGACTACAAAATTTTAGGAGGATCTTTAAATTTTCAAATTATTATCGCTTATTTGAAATATTTTTATAAAAAGTTTTGAAAAGTATATTGGTTCTTGAAATGAAATAAAATTGTTGCATAGTTTCAAGGGTCAATTAAAATGAATGATTTTTTCCGAAAAGGGTGCTGATAGAAGGTTTGAACTTTCTGCCTGGTATATCTTCCATTTCAAGCATGTCAGAGACAAGTCCAAACGAGTTTTAGTCGAATAAAAATTGTTCTCGCTGGCGAACTATTAAAATAGTAATAATACAAAAAAGGAATAAATAAAGATGATTCGATAATCCAATTTTTAAGAACTTCAATATATAATATCGGAAATAACTAAGAGTGCTCTAGACAAATCATAGCTTGCTTATAGCAATAGAATCAGGAGAAATTTAATATTTTCTTATAGGACAGGCTGATTCATTGTGGAAGATGGTCCATTTCCATCTCAGGAGGTGTGGAGTTTAAGTTTCAAGGTTTAATTTTTTGGTCCAATACTATTTAATAATAATTAGATTAAAAAAATATCTAAAAATTGACGTTAAATTTATTTTCATTTATCTTTTATTGATAATTTTCTTTCTTTTAAATAAAAATATTATTTTATATTTTCTGTTTTAGAGAATCGATTCCACCTGGAGTAATGCATTCAAAGATAATCGGAATGAAAAACGGTATTTTATTCATTTGAGTGGCGGAATTCGACCAGGGTTGGCACGGCGGCCATTCTTCCTTCCAAGGTAAGAGCAAATCGACTAAACTCTAATTAATTTTGATACATCGTTAATACATTAATTATTATAAGTTATATTAATATTACGACAGCCTATTATACTCAACTATCAGCATGAAAACTTTATCTTTTATCGAAAATAATTTAATAAAAAATAAAAGGCAAATCTTTTGGTTAATATATCAACAAACTAGTTAATTATAGTTCTTAATTTCATTGTTTCTCTATCCTATCGGGTATTTGAACCCTTGATAAATAATAGATAAAATATTTAAAATTAAAAAGACTGATGATAAAGTTCAATGCTTCGAAGTTAACAAATAAATTATATATAAATATACTTGTATTATATTATATGTAGGTATATGTTTATTTACATATAGCAGATGACCAAGGGCGGATCCAGGGAGCATAGAGGCCCGTGCCTGGCAAAAAAATTTGTAAAAAAAAAACATTTATTTTTTTAAAAATTTTTAAAATTGAAAATTAAGTTCTATGTGTGTGTGTGGGGGGGGGCGTCTCTGCCCCCCCCCCCCCCCGCTTGAACAATTCGATCGCGACACACTTCCGAGATAAAAAGTAGATCTTATATACATCGGGCACCTTATTTACATTGACAAACCTAATTGATTTACCTTTATGAATCAACGACTCTGCTACTCTCGGCAAAACAATATCTTTCAATTAGAAAATCTTTATTTGTTTACTTATAAATTATCATTTTTGGTAAGTATATGAAGTTTTTTTATCAATTTTTTCCCTTACCAAAATAAGGAGTGAGAAAAATATGTAATAAATTAAAAATAATGGACATTCGATGGTGAGGCTTTCGGGCCTCGAGGTCGAAGTTTTTTTGTAATTGTAAAATATTTGTTGTATTTTTGTATTGGATAATAAAGGTCATTATTTATTTATTTATTTATCATTTTTGGTATTCTCAGCGAAAATACCATTTTTCATTCAGGTCTTCCTCTAGTTCGATGTTCTAATATTGGCCTCCAAATTTTATCTGTGGAAGTTATCACTGGACTCTCTGTCTGGATCGATCTAAATACCTAATAAAAACGGCTGAAACTTTTTTCTTTAAAAAAATTGAGCGAAAGCATTGCGCTTTTGTCTACAAAAAATAATGAGTGAACAAAATTACATTTTAATAGATATTAATTATTTTGCTAAAATATCTGTTAGTATGTTAGTTAACACGTTAGAAGTTCCCAAGTTTTGTCTACGGTTTAACTCAAAAACTATTGTGAATATCAAAACGAAATTACAATTGTAATTTTGCTGCATTGACTTTAAGTGCTGGAACTTAACTTCTGAACTGTTTACAAATTAGAAATAGAAAACATTAGCTAAATAATCATTAATTGTTTATGTTTCTACTGAATCAATCTTGACTAATATCCGCGCATTATCGTAATCAAAAGAATGACTATGTTCAGCTGCATGGCTGGAGAGTGCTGTGTTTGTCTTTTTATTTCGAACACTTAATCTGTGTTCATAGACCCTAATTTTTTAATGATACCTCCTCCTTCATCTAATATAGTTTCATCACAGCCACGAACTCTAACAAAATCCTTTAATTATGCAATTTTATGCAACCTTCTTCAAATATGCAATTTGATGCAATATTAATTAAATATGCAAAAATATGCATTATAAAATTTAACCTAGATGCATGATCCGGATAGATAATTGATCTCTTGGGTCAAATGTGGCGGCAAACAAAGTATGCAATTGCATAGGAATCCGGACTATAATTCGGTGATATACAACTCAACCACCGAAGAATCAAATCTTGAATTGCTTCATGATTTAATTTTATGAAAAGATATTCTTTGTCTGATAAGTCCATGATTCGTATTCATTTTCATCAGAAAGTGTTGGCAAGATTAAATCTCTTTTTGCACTCTCCTTGAAACTTGTCCAAATTAATTGATTTTCAATTGAATTTGTCGATTGATCACGTTGGTGTATAAACCCAAATAGAAAGTTAAAAGTTATGAGTGGAGATTATTGGCTGCCCGGGGGCTGTTAGATGTTGGTGACGGGGACCCCTCGAGGGAGGGACTCCAGGGATCGAATATGAGCTTTAATTGGGGTCTGTCAGAGGAGAACTTGCCTCTCTAGTAGCAAACGCAAGTTAACCAACCATTTGCCATCCCTGTTTTAAATGTCGTTGCCTAACTAAATCACTTACGCTCTCTGCTAAATCTTCTTACTCCCCACGCACATCTCTCTTTACGAGTTATTTTTAATTAAAAATTGACAAATTCATTTTGTTCCCCCATCGGAAGGTCTGGTGGGGGACGAGAAAGGGAATGAATGGTATTTTACAAATTTAACAAAATGAATTTCGATTTTAAAATAATAAAATCAGCAAAATAACTTTCTCCTTCAAGCTTTTTTAATTATGCTCTGGAATTTTTATTAATAAAAAAAAATTACATTTATAATTTATTTAATTTATTATCATGATCTTGTTGATAAATAATTATATTCAGTACCGTGATGGACAATTTTGACATCAATCCCAAAGAAATTGAAAAATAAATGAATAAAAATATTTACAGTGAAACCCCTCAAATCCGAACTAATTGGGGCTGTAGCCTGTTCGGATTTCAATTTTTTCGTATTAGACGAAAGCAGCTTCGACAATTGAAGATAACTGATATCAAGTGAAAGATTAAGTGATATTTTGTGTATTTCTATTATTATTTCATTGTTTTTGCATATGTGATTAACCTAAAGAATTTCAATAACCAACTTTTACAGTTTTTCAATCCTGGATGACATAAGTATTTTTACAACATGAAAAAAATAGCAAATATTTTTTTTTCATGTTGTAAAAATACACTTTGGGTGGTCTGATTCCACGTCCCACCACTCAAATGGTCTGGGGTGAATATATTATGTTTATAATTGACTATAAATTATAATTTTTATAATTTCATTGTGGGTCAAAAATATTTTTTAACACATGTATTTTTTACCGCACTCACATGCGCAGTACCTGGTCCACCTGCTACAGCCAGCCAGACTGGCTATTCCCTGTACAACTATCATAGACGGTACTATTACGCATTATTTCTAGTTGGGTCAAATCCGTAGTCAAAATCTGTCACCAGCTCTTGGACTATTTCACATTTTTTATCTACAACTTACGATCGCAATTTAAAGTAGCAGTTTTACCTAGACGATGTTGCATTTCTTTTTTCTTTCGAACGGTATTAATATGTCATTATGATAAAGAAATGGATTTAGCAGGTTTACACTCTAAGGCGACGATATGATGTTTTATCTTATAGAAACGCTATTTTTGACAAAGAGTGATAAAATGAACCAGAAGTCAAAATAAATTGACGAAACCTCTGGCCCACTTATTAGCAACTCTGTTTTAATTTATCCAATTCCCTGCGATTCCTTTTGTGAAATTTAATATGGATACGAATGATGCAACATTATATTGAATAAAATTCACTTTATAACAGCAATATTTAGCGTCCATTTTCTGCTTCTTTACCTTTTCACAATCTTTACTGTCATTAATAAAACATCCCAATTGAAGAAATTGCTCTCCTGAACTTGCTCATATTCTTTCAAAAATTTTCAATTTCTCATTCAATTCTGGTACATTTCCGGAGAGGTTAAGAATAGCAAGAATTTCTCTAATTAAAAAAAGGGAGGATTCTTCTAATGTGGCCAATTATCATCCGATTGCTATCACTTCGGTTCTTTCTAAAAATCATGGAATAGGTAGTCTTTCGCCATCTTGAATCTAATAATCTAATCCTTGATAGACAATACGGCCTGAGGTAATTTCTGTCCTCTCTGGCGATAATCTAGCTTAATATACAACTCATATATATATACATATATATGGAATAAATCGCTGGAGACTGATAGAGGCTTTCGTGATAGGCTTAGGCATTTCAAAGGCCTTTGATCAGGTCTGGCACAAAATTTTTTTTACCAAATTTCCTGCTTTTGGCTCTACTCAAGCCCCTGCAAATAGCTTGAAAGCTTTCTCTCAAATCGTAGTATTAAGATTGAAGTTGATAGAATATTATCTTCCTTCTAGTAATGCTGAAATTCCTCAAGTTTCTGTCATTTCTCCTACGCTCTTTATGTTCTATTTTAATTACCTTCAATCTTTCAAGACCCGCATCCACAGATACCTTCAATTCCGACCCAACCCTGAAATTTCATCTTCTCTTCAGGTTGCAAAGGTCGACCCTGGATTAAAGAAGTTGTACTTTTTTGGTTCAATTTCTTCTTGTATCAATACATTGTAAAAAATATTATTTTTTGTTTCACCCTGAAAAAATTCTGCAGCCCCATGGGCATTTTGATTTGTTTATATTTGAATAATAAGGTAAAAATATTAATTTAATTTTTAATAAAATTCACATATTTAATTTGCTAATTTCGTACAAAAGCTCTTTGCTTAAGAATCTATAAAAAAATAAATAGATAGAATCAACTTATCGATTTTTACATTATTATCATTACGAAAAGAATCCAAATTAAAGTAGTTCTTTCGCGACAATCCACACAAAAAGTTTTGGTCTCGTAACCACTCTATACATATGAATGGTGCTAAAATTTTAGGTTATGTTTTTTAACGCTGACTGTACTTCTCACACTACTATATCCTTTTTATGAATGGATCGTTTCCAAGCGATTGTTCATTATATCCCCTCCACTAAAAATAATCGCCCAAATATGTTATTTTTTTATTTTTTATCAAAACTACGAGGTAAATAATTTCAACTATTTTTTAAGTTACTCAGAATATATTATTCTTACAAATATTAATTTCTCATCAAGATGGTGAAAGTCCTTCAATGAAAAAAAATAAAATAATGATCATTTTCTCACCCTTTCCCAATCTACCTTATGTAAAAAATGTCATATTTAATTGCAATTATTTCATGTTTGGTGTGGTAAATCGTCTTCAAATTTTAACAGTGTGTTTATTATGCTTTTAATGACTTATATTCCAAGTTTCGAAGACTTCTTGAATTTTTACATTTGTGAAAGAACTACCTTAATTGTGTTTCTTTAATGGTTCTTTATTTATATATATTTTTTGTTGAGATACGAGGATTCTTTATTTAGAGAATTATTTATTTTTATTCCATGTTCAGCATTTCTTTTATACAATATTCATCGGCTAAAGCTTTAAAGTAAAATCCACAAATCTTTGAATTCATTGAATGGTCTATCAATTTTCTTCTTTACTTGTTTCCTGTGTGAGCAAAAAAAGCAACATCTTCTGACTTCTCTCTTATAAGAACGACTTAAATTGGACACCCGAGGCCTCAAAAGTTACAATGCCAATAGCGGAAAAAACCGTGTCTCCTTTCTTCGATTTGAGCCCCTTCAGGCAAAAAGGTCCTCAGGAGACAAGGTAGCTCACCGACCCGGCATTCACATTCTCCATTATATCTAGGGTGCAAGTGACAATCGACCCTGGTAATTGAAAAGGTTAACGAAATTCAAGATCTAATTCCAGACCGCCACTCGTAAATTGTAGAAATCATTAAAGTCCTGGTTGCAATAAAATCGACGATATATGAGGACAGATTATGGTTGAAGAATAGAGGGGGTACCATTGTGTGCTATGAGTATTTGGGACAATTATGAATATAGAATAAAATTTTAACGGAAATAATACAAACTAAGATGGTTTAACAACATTCGGTAGCTTTTATTTCTTTTATGAGGTTTCTAAATATAGTTAGGTAGGTATTTAGTAGTAATATGTTTGTAAAATTATAGATTTTTTTAATTATCAAAGAAATCAATAATATTGTTTTAAAGATATTAATTAAAATAATTTAAAATAGTTTTTGACTATCTCTTTTTAAAAAAATAAAAAATAGTAAAAACAACGATTTAGCAATTTGTGAGATGGCGGGTTTAAACTATACAGTTGAAACTTGTCTTAAGGATATGGGATTAATGAAGTGGAACCGAGGGGTGAACCGCAACCTAATATCGTCTACACCTACTTCCACTTCCACTTTCATTTCCAAGTAGAAGACAATAGATGAAGGGGCATTTTCTAATGAATTCCAAAATAATTCCACATAATTTCAAAGACGTGTACACCTAATTCCAATCTCGGTTCACCCCTCGACTGGAACTGTCTACCGGCCTTCATCTTTTCTGACACTTACAACCTTCAAATCTTCAAGACACGGGTGCACAGACCCTACATCTCCACCCTTTCATTTGATCAATTTCTCATTCTCTTCGGTAATGCAAGGTTCTTTCAAGATCCATCTTCTTGGTGCGCCCCTTCTTGAATTCGATCTTTTTCGTACTTTATTATAACAAACCTAAGTGTCGAATATCAGCTCTTTAGTTACAACCGTCAGAGAGGTCTTCAAACTCCGTTGATACTCTTTACTGATTTTATGCATTTCTCAACCAGAAATACTTCAGCTAGAAAGTACAGAATCTAATAATTTCATCGTTTTGAAAAATAGGAATATTTTAGCATCAGAATATACTTGATATTACTTTCCATTATTGTGGGTATCGGGATCCAGAGATACGGGCAGAAAAAATCATGCTAGAAAATGAATTTGCACAACGAAAAATAAAGATTTTACCCTAATTTGCTTACAAACCACAATGCTCGGACAGACGGACAGACGGACAGACTCCCAAGCATTATGGCGACACCAATAGAGTTCCGTACTGTCGTTGTATTGATCTCTAAAAATGAATTTATAAAATGTAAATAAAAAAATATCAAACGTATTCAATGGCTCTTCAAATCTAATTATAAGTGAATATTTATCTAGGCAACTTGGCTTATGGCTATCCCACTCATCCAATCTCATTTGAGCGTCTATAATCCCATTTGATGAAAGTACAAAGTAGTGAGGTTTAAATGAGATAGTGGGCGTTGGTTGGTTGTTGCTGCCGATTTATAAACATAGTTAAACTATGCTAGGATTATCTATTCGGACAGAGTTAGCCTGAGAAAGTTAAATTTAAACCAATAGGATTTTGAACAAAAACTTTTAATTTACAAACTTACATTAATTGTAAATATAATAGAAACCTTTTATAATACCTACATACTTTCTGCATTTCTCAATTCTATATTTAGATTTAATGTTCTAGTATTTGAAATCCATTTTAGGGCAGGATTAATGAATAAAACGTATCTCTATTAGCGTCACTACAATTGGTGTCTGTTTGTCCGTCTGTCAGAGTGTAGCTCGTAAACTAAATAAGATAAAAACTTGAAATTTAAAAGTCATATCGTCAGCTTAGAGAGTAAACCTGTTAACTCCATTTTTATCAATCATATATGACATATTAATACCGTTCGAAAGAAAAAGAGATGCAGTATCGTCAAAGTAAAACTTCTACTTAAAATTACAATCGTAAGTTGTAGAAAAAAAAATGTGAAAAATATTTTTTTCCATAACAACAATATTAAATTGTGTTTGTTTTTTCTCTGCAATGTAAAATTTCCTTGTTGTGAGTTAACAGGTTTACTCTCTAAGGCGACGATATATATTTATTTTCCTCAATAAAAAATCATATTACTATTTTAATCAAATGATTGATTATTTTGGAGTCGAATATGTGAAGTCAAAAATAAAAAAATAAAATTTTCAATACTCGGTACGTTTTCCATAATTTTGAGTGATTTGACAACTTTTATTTGTCATTTAACTAGAACAGAGCTTCTTAAACTTTTTACATTCATGACCCCTTTTTATCATCGAGATTTTTTCGCGACCCCATGTTGTAAATATAAAATAAAGATATAAAAATAAATATTCTCCCTTAGATAATTTATTTTTTCATAAATATGGTACATATGAAAAAAGCAGTTTTAGGATTTGTCTCAAGTATACAAAGGACGTTATATAGTACTGTGCGTTTGTGGCATATTTTGATTCTGAAATAACTTAAAATTGCAATGCCAAAGCTCTATTATGATGCGCTTAGTGGTAACTTTCAATATGTAAATATAATTTACATTTAACTAGTAATACGATTTTATAATTGCGCTGTACATATAAATATATATATATATATATATATCAAATTAAAAGATAAATAAGAGATTATACTAATGTTTCTTTAAATTTATCTATCTGAATTATATTTTCGCGACTCCAAAATTTCGCTTTGAAACCCCATTTGGAGTCGCGACCTACAGTTTAAGAAACATTACTAGAAAAGTGTAGGCACTCGAATTTACATTCTCCGCACACTTAGATTCATAAATTAAGCAGACACATAAACACTCAAATATATTGGTACTGGCTAAATGCGACTACTGTCGGAAGTCTTTAAATAAATAAATAAATAAATAAAAATTGAAGTATTTGACTTGATTTCAAACTTATATAAATAACGATAGCTTGACAAAATTGCAATCATTAGCTACACTTTTTTACAGCTAATAATGTATTCGACATATTCTTCTAGCTTGTGCCGATTTTTATTTTCCTTTTCATTTTATCTCTCCTTCCAACACATAATTTTTTCCCCGAATTCGATATAGATAAATAAGTTAGCCAATTTATTAAATTTACTTTTAATTTCAAGCGAGTCTTTCTGAGTGCAAGTTCGATTTAATCATTAAAGGGAAGAATATTATTTGATATTTACCAGGGCCGCTTGGAACAAATAGAGTAAGTAGATACATGTTCTAAGGTTTTCCAAAATTTATAAATTAAAAAAAGAGAGGAATTTAACCAGTAAAGAAAGTCTTTGTCGAATAAAAAACTACCAATTAGTAGAAAACAGTTTCAGCTTTAATTAGATAATGTCAGCTTCAGTTTTAATGAGCTATAATGAGCATAAAATCTATGAATATAAATAAAAAACTCAATAAATTATAAAAAAAAATAGTTCTTACAATATTTGCAAACTGAATACATTGAGTGCAGACAGAATTGTTATGTATGTATTATCAAACACAAAATTATATATAGATATATATTAAGGCCGATGTACGCATTTTATGTTATATATAATTTTGTGTTTGATAATACATATGTACATACATAACAAGTCTGTCTGCTCTCAATGTATTGAGTTTGCAAATATTGTAAGACTCATTTTATTTTATATATAATTTATTATATTTTTGTATTTATATTGATACATTTTAAGCTCATTACAGCTCATTAAAACTGAAGATGGAATTATCTAATTAAAGCCTAAACAGTTTTCTATAACTGGGAGTTTTTTAGTCCGACAGAGGCTTCCTTTACTGGGTGGATTCCTCTCTTCTTTTAATTAATAAAATTTAATTTATTAATTAAGTAAAATTATTTTAATGTGAGATTTCAAAAAAAAAAATGGAATATCCCTCGTTAAGCTTGAGTATGAAGTTTCCTCGAAAAAACTTTTATTTTTGCTTATTATTGATAGAAATGTCTTAAAATCATTATCGAACATGAATCATGTCTTTTTGGATTGGGTAATACGATTACTGAGGCCTACCATAACTCAAAAAAAGAAGATCGAAGAAAGTTTGTTCTGGTGCCAAATGGCGTTTTTTTTATCATATCAAAATACCTATCTTGGGGGGGGGAGTTAAAGATGTGGAAATTGTAAGTGAAAGTTTTTTAGAGAATACACCACACATTTTAAAATTGAATTTAATATAGGTAGTTGATAAGTAAATTATTTAATACATATCACACGAAACTCTTTTTGAAACATTTTATTGATTTTGGCACATTAATATTAAAATATCTCTAGATCAATCATGTAAGTTTACATTTTTTATAAGCTTTCAATTCATTTTTTTATTTATTTAACACTCATTTTTATTATTTTTGTGCAGTGTTTAATCTAAATATGTAGAAATTTTATATTTAATTACCCAAAAGCGCTCTGTTAAACAATTATTATAAAGCGGGTAATACAATTACTGGATGGGACTTTCGACTATATACTAACTAATAGATGAAAACAAACAAAATCGCTATGCGTGAATAAATTTATAGCTGAAGCGAAATTTCTATTGTTTTATCATTGTTTACTAGGTATTTTCATCTTGTATTATTATTATTTTCATTTTCTATTGACTCGCTTTGATTAAAAATACAAATTTATTTTGTTTTACTTAATGTTAGCTAAATATTCATTAATGAAAAAAATTTGGGTTATTTATGTAAATTAACATTCCTGAATAATTATCTTGTGCATTTAGGGATAATTTTAAAATGATGCAATTGTTTGTTTTGGAAAATTTTTTAGGGTAAGTCAACATTCATATCTTTATTTTAAGTTTTCTTTATATTATAAAGATAATGTCGATAATTAATATATTTAATTAATTAATCCTAATTCCACAATCGAAATGTATACCTACCAGTGGCGTGCGGTCTATGGGTGCTGTGGATGCGGAGCATCTCTAAAATTTCAAACATTTAAAATATTTAATATGAAAATTTGAGTGTCTTTTTTTTGAAAAACGGATGGAGATTTTTTTTCAAAAAAGTACTACTTCCTGGTTTCATACATGTATTTTATTTATATGAGAATTTATATAAGGACAATTTTATCAAAGATCTTAGTAGATTATTATGTATATATTATATATCAGAAGGGTTCTCCTCATCAGGAGTCGAACCCGAGCGCTAACTTGCTATCCGGGAAGTTATAATATATACATAATAATCTACTAAGATCTTTGATAAAATTGTCCTTGTATAAATAATTATCATACAATTTAAATAATTTTCATAAATATATAAGGTCGACTTCGAAATTTCAACAATATCTCTAAATTTTCAAATTATTAACGGTTATTTCAAATATTTCTATAAAAAACATTTTTTGTTTAGAAAAGAATAATGGTTCCCGAAATGAAATAAAATCGTGGCATAGTTTCAAGGGGTAATTAAAATGGACGATTTTTTCGAAAAGGACGCAAATAGAAGGTTTGAAGACCCTGCCTGGTATATCTTCCTGTTCAAGTATGTCAAAGACAAGTCCAGACGAGTTTAGTCCAATAAAAATTGTTCTCACTGAGGAATTATTAAAATATAATTAATACAAAAAGGGAATAAATAAAGATGATTCGAGAATTTCTGGACTAATCCATTTCTAAGAACTCTCAATATATAAGATCGGAAATAGCTAAGAGTGCAATAGACAAGTCAAAGCTTGCGTATAGCAATAGAATTAGAAGAAATTTAAGATTTTCCCTTAGAACAGACAGCTGGTTCATTGGGGAAGATGGTCGATTTCCATCTCAGTGACAATGGAGTTTAAGTCCCAAGAATTAATTTATATTCTCCTTCACACAAAGCAGTATCCGTTGGGACGAAGGTCGCAATATATAATTTAAATAAATCTAATGTTGAACTTCAAAAATAACGAAAATGATGCCGTATTCGATGAAATTCGCAAAAAAAGGCGAAGATTAAAATAAAATTTCAAAAATGATGGCTACTTTTATGGACATCATCCCCTGGTTGAAAAGTTACCGCCCACCTACTTATTTAAACTTGGGTTATTTTATTTGAGTTATTATAATTGTGTCATTTGCATGAAAATACAGTAAATAATTTATATTTAATTTTAAGTTTTTTTATTCAGGATTTTGGAATTAAAGATTCAGCGGCGCCTGTGAACTGTAGGGTATGCTTCAAATAGAAGGTATGTTCTATCGGTTGCATCAGCAGGCGCATAAAATTTAAACATTTATTTTCAAAACATCACATGAAAATACTTAAGTCCAAAATCCGGGGGCACGCCTTCGAAGATTGTTATAATGTAGGTTCATTAGTTACGGATCCCTCCATAGAGGGCCCAACTCTCACTTGTTATTTTTTTTTGTTTTATGGGTTTTCTTGATTTTGTGATATAAACTGATGTGCAAAATTATCTCATAATTAGGTACTTATTTATTTATAAAAACAAATTTTTTGAATTGAAATTTATATTATTTTGGCCAAAACAATTAAATAATTATAATTATACAAATTAATAACAAAATCTCTTAAATTTTTTTATTTAAAATATGAAATAACTTACAATAAAATAAAATCTTTGAAACGAATAGATCAGGTTTCATTGTATTTTGTCATTAATTTTGATGCCCATACCGAACTTTCAGTAAGTATAACTGGAGGTTTGGGCGGTCCTTTTTATTTTCGAATTTTTATGCTTTCGGGGGCTCATATGTAAGTAAAAAAAAATATTCCCAAAGTTTCTCTCTATCTTAATTTTAACCTTTGCCCCATAGCAATTTAAGTTTCCCATCTAAATAACTAAAAACCAACACCTCATTCCCTAAGTTTGACAACTTAATTTTTTTCATTGAATGATCAATTTTTGATTCCGGCCAAAGTATTGGTTGAAAAAATTTGAAACTCTGTAGACTTTATCCTTATAATAGTAGATATGCTTCAGAATTTTTACAGATTTTTAGCTATTATAATTTCAGTCTCTTACATACTAACGCTAAGATATAGCAATATTTTATCAAGCTGTAAATCTAAAATTATAATAGCTAAAAACCATACCCTTTACGGAAATTAGTACTTATTTATCTTGTCGTTGATAAGAAGTGGATGAATATCTTTGTAGAATTATTTCATAATTTTATGTTAAGCCAGATCTGAACAGCCTAGGTACAAAAATTACTTCACAATAATTGGCACTCTCACACCCTCAAACCGAATTTAAAACAATTTAGTCTAAATATTCTTAAAGATATCTTTGCAAGGATACTCCATGATAATAAAAAAATATTTTTTAAGCTATATTCAATCATCAAATTAAATTAATTTATTTCACAAGAACTTCATCCAATGTTCATAAATTATTTATTTATTTATTATAACATTGTATCTGTAGGGCCATTTAGCCCCTTTATTGTACAATTTTAGACCAAAATATTTACAAAAAAATTAATTAATATAATACAAGAAAAAAAAACAAAAAAATCAAAGGAAAGATACATACTAAATATATGAAACAAAAATAAAAAAAAATACAAAATATATCGAAGGAGAGGGAGAAAAAAAATTACAATATATAGGATATAAAAACAAAACAAAAATTACAATATATAGGATATGAAAACAGAAACAAAAAAAATTACAATATATAGGATATAAAGCAAAAAAAAAAAAAAAAAAATTTCAATAAATAGGATATAAAACAAAAAAATAAAAACAAAACAAAAATATATTAGGCTAGGTGCCTGTGTAGCTCTGCTTCGAATACTTCTGGGCGCCCAATCTTCCTCAAGTTGAGTGGCAGTGCGTTCCAAACCTTGGTCGCCGTGACCTCAAATGAGTCCGCCATCATTTTGCTTCTGTGTGGCGGACAGACCAGAGACGCGCGCACGTGTTGACGGGCCACAGGCCAGTGTTCGACATAGGTAGTAGTAATTATTGATATTATTATTATTTTCAATGATATGGGTCAAAGACAATGATAAATAAATTTAAATTAGAAAATATTAGCTAATCCTTTTGTCTATTCGCTCCGTGCGCAACAGAGGCAGCGCCATAGGTGACACTTTTAAGAACTTCGTGTACAATCTACCTCCATATTTAGCATTCATCTGTGTATATTAATGTGTATTTTACTAAATCAAAAAGTGTTTAATTATTTTACTTTAACTTAAAAAGTGAATCAATTGATGACGAATTCATGTAAAACAGAAGTTTTCAAGTGCTCTGTGACGAACTGTAAAAACACCTCACTAAATTCCAACTATGAATTTTATTGTTTTCCTTCGGCTAACGCTATCAACACAAAGTACTTAGCCGTGTACATTGGTGAAAGCTTTAAAAAGTCGGAGTAAGTATAAGGAAATAAATAAATAAATAAATAAATCTTTATTTCTCGACCTGCTTAGAGGCACAAGTCCTCGGTGGCTAGGTCCTCCAAACATCAATACAATCTAGCTACAATACATTAATAAACATCAATACAAATTAATTACAACAATTTAACAAATAATAAACAAGTAAAAAAAAAAAAAAGAAGAAAAAAAAAATAGAAATGTATGCTCATTAACAAATAACATGACCATAGATTTCCATCAAAAGACAAAAAGTAATTTAAAAATTCCGCGCAAAAACCCGATACCAGGAGCAAGCGACGCATTAGCCATCCCGGCATTTGCCATAAGCTGTTAAGGAAACCTGGTCAAAACCTTAACAAGGATGGTATGACCTCTCTCTACCTCACCTAATCTCTGCTTGTGAGAACTAAATAAAATTTTGCACAACTCTAGGACATTAGGACTTGACAAAATTTATAATTGATTTAATCATAGGGGGCAGAGGACTATAATCCCAAGTAGTAACAGACAGACTGTTCCACAAATCAATGCCAGATCCTACAAATGAATGTAAACCGATATTTTTCAAGAATCTTGGCTTACGAATCTTTTTTCTATGATCAGCTCTACCTAAATAACTTGGTTCCTGAAATCTATTCGTTATTTCCTCCCAACTCCTAAAACCCTTATAGGCTTTGAAAATCACTTTCAATTTAGCCCATTCCCTTCTCTCCAATAAACTAGACCATCCTAATTCATTAATCATTGAAGTGACACTACTAAACCTATCAAATTTACCAAAAACAAACCTAGCCGCCCTCCTTTGTACCATATCAATTTTTCTCTCTAATCGTTGTGGATGTTTGTCCCAAACCACAGAACAATACTCTAAATTAGGTCTTACATAAGTTAAATAAACTTTTGACTTAACTTCTCTAGATGTACCCTTCAAAATTCTACCAAACATCCCCAATTTCCTATAAGCCTTATTGACTATATAACTAATATGCATGTCCCACTTTAAATTTGCCTGAATATGTATGCCTAAATATTTATAAAATTTAGATTCATTGATAATATTTCCACCAATGTAATAATTTTGAGGACTAACCAGATTTCTAGTACTAAATCTAACCAAATTTGACTTGGAATGGTTTAGTTCCATTGAATTGGATCTACACCATCCTTCAATTTGATCCAGGTCATTCTGTAAAGTAAGGCTATCACAATCATTATCAATTATTCTATATACGACACAATCATCCGCGAAAAGCCTAATAGATGATTGCACGATAGAAGGCAAATCATTTACATATATAAGAAAAAGAAGAGGACCCAGAACACTACCTTGAATCACCCCAGACGTGACATCTACTCTATCAGACAGATCATAACCCACTCTTACAATTTGAGTTCTATCCCTAAGAAAACACCGAATAAATTTAATTAACTTAACAGACAACCCTGACGAGTTTAATTTTTCTAAAATAATTTTATGACTGACTTTATCGAAAGCCTTGGCAAAGTCCAAAAATACTGCATCTACACACTTACTTTTATCCAAAGCTTCCTGTAATTCCTGAATAAAAGAAACTAATTGAGAATTACAGGAATAATTTTTTCTAAAACCATGTTGCCTATGATAGAACCATCCTTGCCCTTCCAAATACGAGCGGATACGAGAGCCTACCAACCTCTCTAAAATTTTGCCCACCAGACTTGTTAAACTCACTGGCCTATAATTACAAGCTAAGCTCTTATCTCCCCCTTTATAAACAGGAATAACTAACGCTCTTTTCCAACCAATAGGCATAGTTCCCTCATCCAAACATCTATTAAAAAGTAAACATAAAAATTTTGAAATACTATCCACTACAAATTTCAAGAGATCACTATTAATTTCATCCTCCCCCGAGGCCTTTCCTGGTTTTAACCTCTTAATACCTAATGCTACATCCGATTCCAAAATGACTAAATCCTCCATCTGACTATCACTAGAACCTCCATCAACTAACTCACCCTCCTCTAGAGGTACAAAAACGGACGAATACTGTCTATTTAATAAATTTGCCTTCAACACATTATCCTCAACCAATTCACCATCATCCCCTAAAAGCGCAGGGACATTTGCCGAAACATTTAATTCCTTAAGAAACGAATAAACATTAAACCAATTTCTATTACTACAATTCCTATCTATATAATTATTCAAATAATTAACTCTAGTCAAATTCTTTTTTTCAATTAACAGCCTATTTAGCTCTCGGAATTTTCTTTTATGATTCGAAGACTTATTCCTATTAGAATATGCTATCCTACATTTCCGTTTTAAATTCTTAATGGTTCTATCATAGTAAACAGGATCGTTACCCACTTTAACTAATTTAGAGGGAATAAATTTATATTTTCCTTCTTCCAAAAGATTCATAAGCCCATCCCATTGCTGATCTACATCCCGAATTACAGACCATTCTAAAAATTTAGATTCCAAAAAATTATTAAATCCCATTTTATCTCCTAATCTATACAGCCAATGCTTCTTTTCGAAGGTTAGAGACTGACTAACTGATCCCGAATATTCTATTACCACAGAATAATGATCACTAATTCCATCTTCAATAGTGACTCTCATATTATCACTATCAAAGTTGGTTAAACAGACATCGAGGACAGACGCTTGCCCACTGGACCTCTGCCTAGTCCCCTCCCTAACAATTTGGATAAAATTTCTACTTTTGAAAATATCATCAACCAAAATTTGAGCAAGAGAATTACTATTTGTCGCAGATGACCAATTTACATTAGGCAAATTTAAATCTCCACAAACTAAAATATCCTTACTTTGCATAGATGTACAATTTAAAAAATTATCTAAGTTTTCTAAAATTTTGAAGTCCTGACTAGGAGATCTATATAACCCAATAATCACCCTACTTATACGTCCAAATTTCACATTCACCCCTAACATCTCCTCTTGTAAATCTAAAAAATTTAAACTACTCGGAAGCGAATCCTTGACTGCTATAAAGACTCCACCCCCTCTAACAGACTGCCTATCCCTTCTATAGACTATATAACCCTTAGGAAATACCTCATTATTCGAAATCTCCTCCCTAAGCCAAGATTCTGTACCAACAATAACATCTGGATTAATTAAATCCACATGTTGTCCAAAATTTAGAATTTTATTCAAGATACTTCTACAATTTATTATTAACAACTTAAATCTCTGATTTCTATTTCTGAAAATTGTCCTCTTACCCCTCCATTTAGTTTTTTTGATATTCCAGTATACTATCAATACACACCTTCCCTAACTTGTAGGAACCAGACCTATTTAAATTAATACCATTCTTGCCTAAATCTTTATAATCTAAATAACTATTTGAATTTATAAACTTACAACCATACTTGAAACAGACACTTTCTAAAATATGATTTGCCCAATTAATCCTTCTAAAATCTACATCCCTTCTATAAATTATACCACTAAATATTAATTTTGCTCCCTGAAATTTATTTCTAAGAGAAATAACTAATCTATCAAATTTTAAACGGAATACCTCAGCAGTAATATCATAGATATTATGCGTGCCTACATGAATAAAAACTAAATCCTTTCTAGCCCCTACATACCTCTCTACCATATTTTCCAACTGTTCAAATCTTATACCCGGGAAACACCATGAACTAAACCCCCGGGATGCAGTATAAGATGCCGAATATTTAAATAAACTATCCCCTAAAATTAAAACTCTATTATCAATTTCTCTAACCCCTGAATTATCTAGTAAAATATCTCTCTCCTGACAGACCGCCGAATTAATCTGTCCTTGGCCAATAACATTTCTAATAGTATCTAACTCTTCTCGAACCTGAACCAATTCCTTCTCCAAAATATCAATTTTCTCTTTCATCCTTTCTAAACTATCATTTTCGGAAAGAAATCTATCACTGGTTCCAACACCTATACTCCTAGTTTCAATTCTTGAATCACTATATATTTCAACCATATCTAAAAAAAAATTAAAATTTTTCTTTTAATGAAAATAAACAAAATGTTTACCTTAGCAACGCAGAGATATCCTTATTTCTGCCTAATTTCAAATCCAACCCTTGTTTTTCTTATCTCTAAAATTAATTCATACAAACAGTTTTATAAAATTGAGAAATGATACTTAATGTTTATTAAAATCGATTGAATGGGTAATTTTTTCAATGTCAGTTTTAATAATTTTATCCATTATGACATTTCATGAAGTTTAACCTCACTAAGGATATTTAAAGATTTTTTTTTAATTGAAAAATTCTATTTTTCAAGCTATTATTTCAATTGTTTATTAACAAATTTATTTATTGCAGAAATCTATGATTATTTTAGGTTTTAAACATTGTATTTTTTATTAAATTAATTATTTTTCGTAAATGCCTATTGCTTTTATATACTATTATTGTACCTGAAGTTGTTTTTTTGGCCACGGATGGCACTAAGCGTGGTTGCGCAGGGGGGAATAATACAATTTTTTCTTAATTTCCTAATTTATTTTTTATTTTACGCCCTCGAAAAATTCGGCTCTCCCTAAAATATTCATTAAATTAAAATATTAATACAATTCTTGGTTTTCCGCAAAATGAATATATGTACATAACTTGCCCATTTCAAAGTTGAATCTTATTTACTTTACGAGCCACACAATGCTCTTTCAGACGGACAGACATACATATAGTATAACGATAGTAATATGATTCCATTATATTTTTGAACAAAATCCTAAAAATTAGAAGAATATCATAATTAATTTTATATTCAGCATATTATTGAAATTCAACCTTGAAAATTAAATTGATTTTTACATCTTTTTTTTTTTTTGAATATCTACTTGTCACTGACATGAAAATTTCGCTTTGAAACATTAATGACCTCAAGGAGAAAAGAAAAAAGATGAGATAAAATATAAATCGATCAGCTGTTTATCGGCTGCAAAAATTGTCGCCTTCGGGCCATTTAAAAAGTGCAAGAAAAAAAGACAAGCTACGAGATTGAGTTCCCGACATAAGGCTTTTTTAACAAAATGAACATTTAAACACGGCTCTTTTCGAAATGGCTATTTCTTACGAACAGTTGGAGAATTTCTCAGAGGCCAATCTGTCTTTGGCTTTCAAAACAGATTCCCTTAAATAAATAAATGAATTTTATATATATATATATGAGCTGGTCCTTATTTTGGGTATTTTCGAATTTTTACGCTGACAAAGGCTCATATGGCTCAAAATAAATAAATAAAAAAAATATCACCCAAGTTTCAAGTCTCTATCTCAATTATAACCTCTGCCCCCATCGAATTGAAAGATCAATTTTTTATTCCGGTCAAAGTAATGGTTCAAAAATTTTGAAACTCTGTAGACTTCATCCTTTTAATAGTAGCTATTCCTCAGAATTTTTTTTTACAGATTTTTAGCTATTATAATTTTGGGTTTATAACTTAGTAACACTAAGATATAGCAGTATTTTATCTGACTGTAACTCTAAAATTATAATAGCCAAAAATCTCTAATATTTCTGATGGATAGCTAGTATTATAAGAATAAATCCTACAGAGTTTCAGATTTTTTGGCCGGAATAAAACATTGATAAATTTTAATGCCAAAAACCCCATGTTATTTAAATGAGAAACTTACATCGTGGAGGGCACAGGTTATAATTGAGATAGAAACTTAAAACTTGGGGGATATTTTTTTTTTATTTATTTCAATCCATATGAGCCCTTGTTAGCGTAAAAATTTGAAAATACCCAAAATAAGGACCACCTTAATATATATATTTATATACCATATATATTATAGGATTATATAAATTATAAATTTTATATATGGGATTAAGTCCCCGCCAGCACAAAAAAATCTATTTATATTTTAGGAATATATTTTCTGGCCATTGGTATATTCTTTGAATGACCTCACAATTTCCTTAAATATTCTCCTAGAATAATACAATGTCCCCCTAAACAACTCTTATATTATACACCCAAGGATATTGTCAGAATATTTGTTTTATAATTTTCCGATATTTTATTCTAAAAATCTTCTAGTAATAATTGGAATATATAAATACTTACTTTAATGGATATTTAGAGAATCTCTTGTGTTACCTGGGTATACATTAGCAAAAGTTTTATATCAATAAAATGTGTATTTTCCTCACTTGAATTCATAGTTCCGACTGGATTCCTCTCCTCCCTCGGACTGCCTCGCCTGAAGATAACCACGGTATCGAACGAAGCCTTCAGACCAAGCTGTGATTCAACAGAATTTATTATTACGTTTAATCTTTGAAAAACATTATGCTTGAAAGCTCAAGTATATAAGGATAGATTGAGAGTATAATTCGTGTTTTTATTTTGCAATTTTTTGAACATATTTCAACTCTATATAGTAGACGCTAATGATACTTGATTAATAGAAAATTATTTATTTCGTGTCTGAGCTTGTTTCAATGCTTCCAATGGATATGGACTTGTCTCGACATGTATCCGGGATTCTTATAAAAGCGCCCAATCTTAAATTTCACACCCTTTTGTTTCAATACCAGGGTGGGACATTCTACCCCAATTGCATTCCAGAGAATTTATTATTTTTTTAATTTTATCTTTAAATGTTTTTAAAATATTTTCAATGAAATAAGGGAATTATTTTTATATATTTATTTATTATTATAATTCTTTTTATTTGCTTTTAAGGAAAGTAAAAACTTATCGAATACATTTTTTAAATTAAATCATTATACAGGGTGGGGACTTTGCCGACGCAGCATAGCGATTACAATGTTAATTTTTGAATGTGCATTTATTTGCTCCCCTAATTATTTTAGAGTTAAAGTACTTATAGGTTTTTTATAGAGAAAAAAATACTGAATCCGAACATATTTTTGTTTTCAAATTTTGAAATTTCAGAACCGTAATAATCAACATTATAAATAATTGTATTTTTACAAAAATCACTGAGGCCATGGAATTATTAAAACAAACAAGGCATTTTCATTTGTTGTTTCTATTTGACGTTTAATAGTGATGTCTTTAGTGATTATTTTAGAGCATAATTAGAATACAAAAAACTGAGCAGAATTAAAATTCTAAAAGATAATTACATCAGATTTTGTCTAATTCATAATTTAAAAGTCCAAAAAAAAACGATTTTAAAAATGTAGATATTTATTTAAAAAATTTAAATTCAAAACTTTTATTGTTGTCGATTGTTTAAGTTTTATTGTTTATACTAGTCTCAAAGGGGGGGTCGGATAGGCTAGGCGGTAGCGTGTCATCCTGCTAACCAAGTGGACCCGGGTTCGAATCCGTCTCGAGGCCCGGTTAGGGACAAATTTAAATAAAATAAATAGTATCGTCAATGGCTTATGGCTAGAAAAGTCGAAAAGCCAAAAAAAAAAAAAAATCTAGTCTCAAAATGGATTCATATTGGTGAACAAATCTATGATTATAAAACAAAACTTAACGAAAATTTTACGAAATGTTGGGCCATTGTTTAGTGGTAAATGGTGGTTTGTTCGAACAATTGCTATGATTGTTATTTTTTGTTATAATTTTATGCATTTGTTAATTATGTTAAAAAATTAAATTCTGTTTACCTTACTAATTTTATTGTTTTAATTACGTTTAAAAATATTACTTATAATTTCGTTGATTATTCTTTTGAAAATTTAAAAGATCGTTCTAAACTTCATCTACGTGAATCTACTATTTTTATTTATCAATGACGAATACAAACTCAGCCCATTCAAATTTAACGAGTTTCTCATTATGGTAATCAATAAATTCTAATAAGAACTGATTTTAAAAAGTTCAAATATATCAAAAGTCACTTAGAAAAAACAAATGAAAATGCCTTGTTTGTTTTAATAATTCCATGGCCTCAGTGATTTTTGTAAAAATACAATTATTTATAATGTTGATTATTACGGTTCTGAAATTTCAAAATTTGAAAACAAAAATATGTTCCGGATTTAAGTATTTTTTCTCTACAAAAAACCTATGAGAACTCTAAAATAATTAGGGGAGCAAATAAATGCACATTGAAAAATTAACATTGTAATCGCTATGCTGCGTCGGCCAAGTCACCACCCTGTATACAATAAATTTATTTTTATTAGATAGATCTTTTAATCAAATAAATAAGAAATAACAGATATTTATTAAATGGTGTTTATTTTAGAAAATCAATTCATACGAAAGTTGTTTTCAATAAAATTAATAATTTATTTTTTCTAATAAAATTTCATCGGTAGGCTTGCAAGCTAAAGCCTGCTGGGCTTGTTCAATTTAGTAATAAAATTTCCAAATCAAAATGAATTAATTTTTTATTTTCGTAAAAAATTCGAATTCGATTTTTTTTACAATTTTTCAGGTACTTTAAATCTAAAAATTGAAAATCTCTCTCTATATATCTGCGTGTGTGATCAAATAAAAATACAAATTTTTTAGCACTAGAACGAACTGAACGATTCTGCGTTCTTGACTAGAGATAAGGAATCCTGACCGACAAAAAAAAATTTGGTATGACTTTACGTTTTTGAATTATGGTGGATTATAGGAATCTATACAGATCGACATCAGATATTATTATGGGACCTAAATGAACTTTCTACGACCTTTCGTTTTTTTGCCATCGTGGGTTAAGAAATCAGAATGAACATCCATGAACGAATGAACATTTCTCAGTTTCAGATATTTCTCAAACCAAAACACAAACACTAAAGAAAGCAATAAATTAATTACTACTTAAAAAAATAAATAATAACTCCTAAACATATTTATTTCCAGTAATAATGTTGGTGAATCTTTTATTTTTGTGATTAATTTTATTAAGATTTAAATTTTAGTTAAATTACATTTAATTAATTATGTGTAAAAATTAAAATTTTATTTATTTATTGGCTAACTAGACAAAAAACAAAGTGAGAAGCTATATAAAAAATATGAAAAACGTCAAAGAAGATTTGAATTTCTCAAAGATAAAATTTAAATAACATTTATCCAAATGCTTGGATGGCTTTCCCCAGAATTCGTCAAACGTTTCTCTATCTAAAGTCTAGATAAATATCTCCCTAGAAGCAAATACCCTGAGGAACAACTAGAAGTTGAGTGAAGTCCTTTCCTGGTCAATTGCCGCAGACCGTGTCTAGGGACCAGGCCTTAGGGACCAATTGTTACTTAAAAGCTCCGAGATCACGCAACTCCCTTCTGATTTTAGGACTACGCGATAGTATAAATGTTTTGTTTTTTATTACACGCTTTATTTTATTACAATTCAAGCATTATTCTTTTTTTATAATATTTAATTTCTCTAAATTTTCCCACTCTTATTATGTTTTTCTTTCTCCCTGTCTTATAGTAATTTTTTTTTATATAGATCAATTTTAGACTATAAATTTTTATTCCAGTTAAAATTTCACTTATTATTTAAGTAATGAATCACCTCTCCCACGATTTACACTGAAGATAGGTTTTTCGGACATCGAAAACAATCCAAAATGTGCATAATTCAGCAGTCATTTATTTCAAGGTAAAATAAACATTATTGTTGTTGTAGAATGTTGAGGTATTTCGGAAATACCTCAACATTCTACAACAACAATAATATATATAAACGGAAACTTTGGCTGATCACTGTGGACCCTTCCACGAGTCTCCATTAACTTAGTAAAATAAACATAAATATAAATCGAATGTTTCCTACATTTGATTCAATCGCGAATCGGATGTAGGTGATTTTTGTCAAATATTGAGTGAAAATAATATTTGAACTTATAAAACTCAAAAAGGCGCGGTCAAAACAATTCTCGTTAATAAATCGATTATCCTTTGATATATTAATGAGAAAAATTATAAATTTATTTAACATCATTATTTCAAGTTAGAAATATATAAGTTCAGATAATATTTTCACTCAATATTTGACAAAAATCACTTACATTCGATTGGCGATTGAATCAAATGTAGGAAACATTCGATTAATTAATGGCAAGCATCTAATATACATGCTAATAGATCAGGCGCTCTGGGCTGGGAGATTGAATATATAACATCTTAGATTTCAAATTCATTTGGTGATCCATCCGAATGTCATGCGGCATATACGCAAAATGACGTTGGATTGTAGATAAATGGATCACATATTTTTCTCTCTTGGTCCAGACTTAAGACTCCGCCGACTCCTATAGCATCATCCGCAGTAGTCTTGCGATATATATATTTTTCAAAAAGGCGCGGTCAAAACAATTCTCGTTAATATATCGATAATGATAAATGATAAAAATTATAAATTTATAAATATAAAATTTGGATTGCTTTTGAATTAATAATAATGACATCTTTTGTAATAAAATAAATTGACACGTTCTGATGTGGCCATCCACTTGACTTTACCATATACTTCTGGTTGAGTTTGGTATACGGGCCTAGATTTTCATTTTAGACCCTACAACAATCCCTCCCCCCATTTCGGGAGGTTAGTTTTTTGAATTTTTAAACTTCTGGGGATCCACTGATTATGTATACAAAATTATGTTGATCCAAGGGCCTAGATTTTCATTTTTTGACCAACCCCCTCCCTTATTTTGGCGCCAGAAAAAAAATATTTTCGTTATTGTAGGTTCATTTTATAGTATATTTCATTTTTCTTGTTTTTTAGTTTGAAATATTACCATTTTAAATTTTATTTGACATTTTAAACTTGAATAAAAATGTTTTGAATATTAATTAATTTGTTTTATCATTTGTATACGAAAGAGTTTCCAAAAAAAAAACACAAAAAATAATAATTTCTCACCTTTAAAAATTCAATTTGTTTTACAAATATTAAAAGAGAATTATGGACAAGTTTTTGTGTGATATTTTTATTTTTCCACAAACGTTTTCGACTTTGCCGACTTCTTCAGGCTTTCAAATAGCTACACGAAACCCTGAAGAAATCGGCAAAGTCGACGAAACGTTGGTGGAAAAATAAAAAACCACATAAAAACTTGTCCTTAATTCCCATTATAAGCTCCTCATTAATACACATTATGGATGAAAATGATAATAATAAAAATTACAGTACATTCATAACATGTCAAATATATAAATGTATAAGTATGTAATTCATTTTTCACATAGAAACAAGAAATATAAGATCCTTAAATCGCATATACAATTAACCTTTTTCTTCCTGATTGATATGATACCACTTCCATCCAGAGGTAAACCCAGGTATGGTCAGGAGAGGAACAGCTGCTAGCACCCCTCTTTAGTCGCAGAGTGATTCTTAAAAATTCAATTTAAATCAAAAATTTATCTATATAGACTAACTGAAAATTGCAGGTTTCAAAAGGGTCAATGATGTAAGCATAATTATAGTATTCTTCCTTCTTGCCTCCTCTCTCAGTGCTTGTTGATACATAGAGAATATTTTTAGACTTTCCATCATTTTTATTTTTAACAAAATATGGTATTTTTGTTTTATGAGAATTTATATAAGGACACTTTTATCAAAGCTTTTAGAAGATCATTATGTATATATTACATGTCAGAAGGTTTCTGCCCCCTCAGCAAGATAGCCCTGATAACAAGTTAGCGCTTCGGTTCGATTCCTGAGGGGGCGAAACCTTCTGACATTAAATATATACATAATAATATATACTACTAAACAGCATTTCTGTTTGCCTCTCTATGTACCTATCTATGTATGTATCTATATCCGGCCCCCAACAAAAACAGGCGTCATGGTTACCAATTTAAATGAAATTATATATGTATGTCGGAGGTAGAGTCGACCAGGGTTTAAAGAGGCAGCTGGATTATCTGTCACCCAAAACAGCGTTCGAGAATCGCGCCACTTCAATTGACATTTCAGAGACTCGGGTTGTTCCAAAAAGCTACAGAGGGCCTCGAGGGGGATTCTCGAGGAAACAGGATTATGTTTGCAAGGGACAACACGAGGAGTCTTGTGTTTTGAGTCAGTGCGTGCCGCGGACTTGATAGCCTCTTCTAACCTTGAAATGATTAATTAAATGCTGAGGACAACATACAACTACGAAATGTATATATAAAATTAAACTTTTGTCTGTACATTGGGGTGGGGGGTGCTGGTTGGGTTTCGGGGGGGGTCCAGAGGTCGTAATGGTTACTAATATAAATGAAATCTATATATATATATATATAAAATTAAGGTTTTGTCTATACGATTGGGGTGGCGGGGTGGGTGGGGGTGCTGGGTGGGTTTCGGGATAATGGTTCAGGGGCGAGCCCCCTGGCTAGCAAGAGGGCCTCCGAAGGCGGGCCTTGCAGCTAGTAATCTACTAAGATCTTTTGATAAAATTCTCATTTTATAAATTCTTATATAATTAAAATACAGTCATGATACCCGGAAGTTATTAATTTTTCCATCCATTTTCCAAAAATATACAACACTCAAATTTTCATATTAAAAATATTTTTATTTACAAATTAAAATTTACATATTTCTTATTTACATAATTTGGGCATCGAACCACACTCCCTTCCCATATCCATATTTACAATAATGTCTTTATTTTTCCATCAGCAATAGAACAGAGTGTATTGAGGGGAAACCATTTCCAATAAATATAATTTTATTGGAAGTAGTCTCTTATTTATTTTTGGACTGCCTTCATCCAATCCATTAATATATCAATCCGTCTCCAAAGGTAAACTTCTAACGTATATATGTGTTGCAGCATTTTTTATTAAAAACGGGTTCTTACTACTTAAAGCGCGTTTCACTGAATACTTTTGTGCCAATTAGAATTTACTGATGTTGATTAAGTTTGGTCCAAAGGTCTAGAATCTTCATTTTTGACATTCCGCCTCATTTTGGGTGTTTATTTTCAAAAATTTTCAACGAAAATGTCAAAAATTACACCCTCTACAACTTTGCTTCTAATGAGGATGTAATTTTTGACATTTTAGTTTAAAAAATGGGGCGGAAGTTCAAAAATGAAGATTCTAGACCTTTGGACCAAACTCAACCAACATCAGTAAATTCTAGTTGCCACAAAGGTATTCAGTGAAATGCGTTTTAACTAGTAAGAACCCGTTCTTACTAAAAACTGGTTTTTACTGCAACACTATAATTATACTATAATATGTACTTAGTACTTATATGTTTATTTGCATCAATAAGGTGACAACCTCATAGATTTCTCTTTATAGAAGTGTATAAAGTGTCCGCCTCGGTGGTGTAATGGTCAGAACAACTGACTGGCAACCCGGAGGTCTCGGGTTCGATTCCCGGCTATACCCAGACATTTTTTCTGTAAGTATAGGGTCTGGTAATAAAAATTAAGTGGGAGATAAATTTAACCGAATTTATCGCAGCGGAGGATTTACCACTGCTCGAAGCCCCTAAAACCTTGGTAAATTGGATATTGAATTGTATCTAAGTTTCTGAGATTGGCTCGTGATCCCGGCTTCTTTTCCTTCTGCTCTGTTCTTTTCACGATTGAGGGGCCACTCCATACAGGCCTTTAGGGGATCCACCTTCTGGTGTATCTCCTTCTCTCATCAATATCATTAAAAAAAAAAAAAAAAAAAAAAAAATAAGGATAACTCCACTTTCATTGCGTTTAAAATTATTTTTAAAAGGAGGTGGAATCACTGGATTTTTAAATAAAAAAAAAAAAATATTAATAATAATAAATTTTGATGTTGAAAAATATAAGGTAAAATTTGTTTGTTTTCCTTTTGTGGAAATATTTTTATGTTAATAAATAAATATGACGCATTATAAAATGCATATAAACCAATTCCTCTTCTCCATGGTTAGGTAAAAATGCAAATACTTGCCTAAAATCTCACCCTAAGCGTCAAAAACATAATATTAACAAATATTTTATGATCTCAATTTTAAAAAAGTATAGAATTTTAAATCCGGTCTTTTTTATTATATTATATATATACCTCTAACTATAAAAAAAAAAACAATTTGTTTGATTTGCGACCTCTCGTTAAGTCTCCCGATGTAAAAGTACATTGGGGCGTTGATCACAAGGGGTGCTTGATGACTTTGGCTTGAGGGGGAACCACCCGGCATTTGGCATTTGGTATGAGGCACTAGAAACTAGCCACTTAGGCATTTAGTACTTAGACCCAGCTGATCGACCAGATGGGCTGCTCAATTGATTCGGAACACCTGGACGTGGCTAGTCAAAGAGTTATTAGGAGCAACTTAATCATATGCTGGGCCTCTACTGCTGCGCACGAGCCCTCAGCTGCTGCCCCTGGAACTGCAACTGGAAATCACCCAATGATTGAATTAATTACAACAAGAAAATTATCATTTTACCTAACCTTTAATTATATAAGACGCTGAATCTATGACACATTGAGCTAAATGCTCCACAAGCTATTCAGTTTTATTACGAATCGTCCATTCTAAATACATGTATTCAAATAACAATAAAGGAAAGGAATATTTAATTAACATGCCAAAACTCACAATTACTAAGCTTCGCTACATAAATAGTAGCCTAATTAGTATTATAAAGAGAAACAAAGAGGTTGTCCTCTGCTTGATACAAATAAACATACACAAATATATATAAAATATATAGGTAATATATTTTATTTTATTCGGCTTAGAGGGTAAACCTGTTAAATCCATTTTTATCGCATATGACATATTAATACCGTTCGAAAGAAAAAGAAATGCAACATCGTCCAAGTAAAACTGTTACTTAAACTTACTATCGTAAGTTGTAGAAAAAAAATGTGAACAATAGTTTCTTTCCTAAGCAACAACATTAAATTTTGTGAAGTTTTTTATCTGCCCTGTAAAATTTTCTTGTAGTAAGTTAGCAGGTTTACACCCTAAGGCGACTATATATTATTTATTTGTTTGAGACTATAGTTTCAAAGCTTGGCCTTCACCATCAGTCTTTTATTAATTGTAAATTTTATTTCTCATGGGGTCATTATCGCGTGGATATTGAAAAATTTTGTTCTTACTTAGCAGACAAGCTTAGTTAATACATTAATGTATTAATTAGTATTATTAATTCAATAACTTTAATGTTTAAACTAAGCTTTTCTGCTAAGTAAGAATAAAAATTTTCAATATCCCCATTAAAAATAATATTTATAATTAATAGAAGACTGATGATGAAGGCCAAGCCTTTGAAACTATAGTCTCAAACAAATAAATAATATATATTTTATATATATTTGTGTATATTTATTTGTAACAAGCAGATGACAACCTATTTGTTTCTCTTTATGATTCAACAACTCTGCTACTCTTGGCAAAATAAATACTTTCAACTAATTAGTATTATTAATTCAACATGTCTAAAGAAATAAAATAACCAAATCTATCTTTTATATACAAATATGTATTGTTGAAAAAAATGAAAACTCAAGACCCGAAAGTTTTTTCTGATTTTTTTTTATCAGCAAACGATTTAAGTCAGAAAGCTGCCTTTAATTAGCACAAAGAACCTTTATTATTTATTTATTAATATCAACTTTTGTCCTAAATTTTGTTCATTAAATAGTACTAAAAATAAGTCAAGAGCTTTCAATGTAGCTGAGTTGTTTTATAATTTCTGCATTTTCTAATGTGCGCTCTGGATTTAGAAAAGCTCAAATCTTGAAGAACTTTTCATTTTGGAAATAGATCTATTTTAGCCCCAGAACAAATCTTCTAGAACCTTCGGTTCTCGAATTAACTTGATAATCAGAATCCAGACACACAGAAAAAAAAATATCTGAAAATTATTTTCTTCTCGTTTCAGATATTTCTAAACACAAATCATCATCATCATCATCGAGTATACAGTCCTAAGACTGGTTTGATGCAACAATCCGTCTCCACTCGACTCTGTCCCCCGCCAGCTGTTTGACCTCTCTAAATGTCTGGCATCCCATATCCCCAATTATTTGGTTGAAATATTCTAATCTGGGTCTTCCCCTTCCCCTTTTCTTTCCCACCTCCCCCTCCAAGATATCCCTAAGCAGTCCCCCATATCTCAGTGTGTGCCCCATCATCTGACCTTTTCTCTTCTTCAGACTCTTCCACAAGGTTCTTCTTTCTCCGATTCTTCCAAGAACTTCTTCATTTGTAATTTTATCCATCCATTTGATATTCATCATTCTTCTGTAGCACCACATTTCGAAAGCCTCTAATCTCTTTCTCTCGCTTTTCTAATTGTCCAGGTTTCACACCCGTACATGGCTATGATCACATATATATGTCTTCAATAGCAACTACCTGTTTTCTAAGCTGATTGAGGAGGAGCATAGTAGTTTTTGTTTTGAATTAAACCCCATTTTTGCTTGGGCAATTCTTGATTTAATTTCGTTTTCGCTCCTCCCATCCCATGTTATTTTACTTCCTAGGTAGCGGAATTCCTTAACTCCTTCTAGGTTTTCTTGGTTAATTTTGATGCATTCCTGTCTCGTTTGTTCTTTTTTTGTACATACTAGGACCTTGGTTTTATTCTTGTTTATTTTCATTTTGATTTCTTCTATTAGGATTTGGTTAATTCCATTCAGGGCGTCCTCTAATTCTTTTTTATTGCTTCTTAGAAGGGCAATGTCATCGGCAAATTTTAACATAGCGATCTTTTGATCTTGGATTTCGATACCTGTATCAATTTTGTCTTTGAATTCTTTAATCGCTTCTTCTATGTATAAGTTGAAAATCATGGGTGACAGCACACATCCTTGTCTTACACCTTTTTTTATTTTGGCTTCTCTTTGCTCATCTCCAATATTTATAATTGCCGTCTGGTTTTGATATAGATTGTAGATTAGTCTTCTCTCTCTGAATTTTATTCCCGCCTGTTTTAATATTTTAAACATAATTTCCCAATTGACGTTATCGAATGCTTTTTCTAGGTCTATGAATCCGATGTAGACAGATTCTTCCCTGATAAAAGCCCTTTCTATTATTAGTGTAAGAGAGAGAATTGCTTCTCGGGTGCCTCTGTTTCTTCTAAAGCCGAACTGGTCTTCCCCCAGATTTTCTTCAACTCTTTGTTCTATTCTTCTTTGGATTATTTTGGTTAGGATTTTGGCGGCATGTGAGGTTAGGCTAATGGTCCTGAAATTTTCACATTTATCTGCGCCCTTCTTTTTGGGAAGTGTGACTATTTTTTTTTTTTGGAAATCTTTTGGGATAATTCCCAATTTATAGATTTTGCTAATTAGTTCAAAAAGTTTGTCCCATGCCTTTTCACCAGAGTTCTTTGGGATTTCAGCTTGTATATTGTCTATTCCGGGTGCTCTATTATTTTGTAGTTCCTTCAAAGCTGTCTCGAATTCTGACCTGAGTATGGGGTCTCCTAATTCGTTTTCGTCCACAGATTCTTCTTCTTCTATTGGGTTCATTGTTTTTTCTTCTCTATAGAGTTCTTCTAGGTATTCCTTCCATCTATTTGCCTGTTTGTTTTCGTTTAGAATAATGTGGCCTCCTTCATCTCTTATGTTCTTGCTTTTTGGATTGTCTTCTTGAAAATTTCTTTTTATTGCCCTATAGGCTACATCAACTTTTCCCAATACTAGATTTTCGTTGACTTCTTTACATTTTTCTTGAATCATTTTTTCTTTTGCTTTTCTACATTCTCTTATAACTTTCCATCTTAATTTTTTTTATAATGTTTCTTTTTCTTCTTCGTCTTTTCTGTTCTTAAATTTTCTTCGTTCGTCAATCAGTTGCAGTATTTCGTCTGTTGCCCATGGCTTTTTAATTTCGTTTTTCTTTGATTGAAGGACTTCGTTGGCCGTTTCGGCCAGGCTTGATTTCATATCATTCCATTCTTGTTCGATTTCTTCTTCTTTATTATTTGTGGGTGTTTTTTTCTTCCAGTTTCTTATTCATTACGTTTTCGAAGAGTTTTTGGGTTTCCTTATTTTTTAATTTAGATATATCTAGTTTAAACACAAATAGGCCAAAAAATTGAAATTTTTTGGTAGAATTCAAAATTCTCCGGCCGCCCGGGTGATAATGAAGTTAAACTTCTCAATAAATTACTTTATAATACAACATAGAGAAAGTATTGTAATTGTGCTGAAAAAAGATTTTTATTTTTAAAAATTCCATGGGTGCGAGAAAGTGGTATTTAAAAATCTCTCTCTCTCACTCTCTCAAACTCTTTGTGAATTGAGGTTAAATTTTTTGAGCGTTTTACATTAATTTACAAAATGAGTGTTTCAGAAACAAAATTTTATATTTCTTAGTTTTATTTTGAGATGAAGATCTGAAGGGCGGAAGGAAGGAAGGAAGTATGGCCGTCCTGACTAAAATGGATGATGAGACGGGTGGTTATATTATAGGTTGGTGTAAGTAAAACTCGTTCTTCTGTCTTCTTATGTCGTGTTAGGTGTTAGGATGTCTCTCTCTCCTTTAGATAATCACTCGTCCATAATCCATTCCTACCCGACCACCGAGGGACATCGCTGTCTCTCGCTTTTTGATTATCCAGATGATAATCAAAAAGGCTTAAAAAGGTTTTCACTGTTTAGAAATTAGAAATCAATAGAATAGAAACGTGTGAGGTTGGTCTAACGATATTTAGTAATGTATGTGTCCATTAGGTATAGAGAAAGTACTACTCTAATACCTACTAGGTAAGTGATTTCTTTCTATCTTCCTTTCTTTCTTTTTGGTGTGGAATGTGTCTATGTGTTTTATTTTTAGGTACAACGGACATATACATTTAATAAACATTAAGACAGCCAACCACAAAAATGCCCTTATAGTTAGGATCAGTTTATAATACTGATAATCCGCGAATATGTCTCCTCCTATGTGAGGAATTAGATGATAGGGGGCGATTTAAAAAATATATATCATATATCTGCGCCTTCGCCAACGATATAATTATAAGTGGGGTTTAAGCCTTTTTATTTTTAATTACGGATTTTCTTGTTCGCTTTTTCAGCTTTTCGTTACTTCATAATTTCGGTCGGTTACGCGAAGGTATTAGATCCGCGATTTATCCATCTCGATTAGGGGTTTTAGGCCAAACTGAGCCTAGCCGTGTGTCGATATTCATTTCTTGTTTGGGCTCGCGTTTAAGAAAAAAGAACAGCTTTTTGAAGAAAGAAGAATTCAAGAGATAGTTGACCATCTGTGCCATATTAGTAAAATTGTAATTGGGTCTAATTTAGATTAGAACATGAAGTCATCTCGGCGCAATCAAGTGGAATCTTCGGTTAGTAGGAGTTTCTTTCTAAATTATTTTTCAAATCTAATTTGTCAATAAGGCCATATCGATTAATTTGTGTCTTTTTCTTTTAGCTGAAGATGGGAGGTTGGATTGTGGGGGCGAAGAGAGTTTATCTCTTCAGGACTTTCTCAAGCCTAAGCTATGGTAGGCATACTTAATAGATTTTTTTAATGAAAATTATCATATCATTGGATTAATAGATTTATTAGGCTAGTATAAATATAACAAATATTTGTTCAATATTCTTTTCTCTTTCTCTCTTAAAACAACTTGTTTAACATTTAGAGAAACATTAATGAAGCTTTTTATCTATAATTATTTGTATGCATTAATAAAGACACTTTAGTAATTAATTCAGTAATTAGTTTTGTCTTTAGAAATACATTACCGCATTTTTGTTTCAAATTTTTATTAAAAATATTTTTTAGAGATTTACTTTTAATTAAAAGAATAACGAGATTTACGTTCAGTTTGGCAAGAACTTATTCTTTGTTTGATAAAAGTTTCCTAACTGAGATCGAAAGGTTATGTACATTAATATTTTATTAATTATTTTATTTGGTCAATTTTTTACCATATTGGGAATAATTTATTGTTTTCTTAATAGTCAAGTACATTGTAGGCCAACTTTGTTCGATAATTTTGTGTGTTAGTTCTAAGAGGTATATAAATATTATTTTTAATTTTAAATTCAAGGATAATGGACGATTTTTATTTGAAACAGTGTTAATTTAAATTAAAATAAATGTTAAAACGTTAAAATGCCTCTGTACTATGGAAATTTGACTCTTGTTAGTGACTAATTTTTTATTTTTTTTATTCTTCATTTACTTACACCTTGTATTAACCAAGTGAAAGTAGCTTTAATAAATTATAATTTAAAGTTAAATATGACAAATAAGGGTCAGATGTGCATTGATTTTTTTTATTTTGTTAGTACGTTACCAAATTTTGTGTACGCTCTAGCTCAAAAACTAGTCCGAATATCAAAACCAAATTTCAGATGTAGATTCTTTATATTGAGATTAAGAGCTGATTAGGTTTTGGTTGATATGAATCAAAAATTAAAGGGGGCTCTTAAAAAATTAAAATTATAAAATTTTCAAAATATAAAAACCACGAAAAATGAGATTTACTTATAAAAAAGAGTCATTTTTTCCGGAGGCCAAATTTTCCTTCGATTTGTACTAAATTTCGCATATGGACTTTATATCCTTGTTAGCACACTTGGCCTAAAAAATATTTTCTGAACACGTGAACATCTTAAAGGCATCTTAAAGACAATAAGAGCTTAATAACACATCTGGGATGACCTTATAAAAATACTCATTTTTTGAAATTTATAGTGATCCATAAGAGGGCGGGGGGTTCAAAAATAATTTAAAATAAAAAATTTTCCAAACAAAAATAGAAGAAAGCTGATATTTGCATTACAAGAGTCTCATTTATAAGGAGATATGATACATTGCTAATGAGTTCAAAGTTCAGAGTATAGGCGAGGTTTCTTTCGTAAATGATTATAAATTATTTAAATAAATATTAAATATAAAAGAGGGGCTGGTGTATGGCCACAACAGTTTATTTGTAGAATGTAATAATTATAAGCTCACATTCGACAAATGCTATTTATTTCTTCCCCTATTCTGAATACTTACCTTGGTTGAAAAAGCCGGCGGTTATTTTTTATTTCGATTGTGACACCCAGCATTTCTTCTCGATTAATTTGACCTGGTATAAAGAAAAGCGTTCTTCTGATGAATGAATGTGAGCTGGATTGCCCTTCCTTTCCCATTCTTTGTAATGCTATTTTTTATTGTTCAAGTATCCAATTAATTTCTACAGTTTTATTGTATGAATAGCAGAAAGTTCTTTACTTGTTTATTTCATCAGAATGAATGCTTCAGAATTAATATCTGTTGGCCATTTTTCCTATTAGTGTAAGCAGTAAAGCAACTCTTATATCAAAGATTTAATCCAATGACTAAATTTAGCAAGTTATGGGCTAGAAAACATAAAAAACTCCGAATGTTTCAATTACTTTTAAACGATGAATCCCTTTATGTTTAAAACGAAATTGCAGTCGTTCGTGTTAAAATAAATTATTAAAATCTCCCCATGTGAATATGAGTCATTTAAAAGTATAAAGGTGTTTTACAACTCATGTTGTCCGGATAATAATACCACACAATAATGGAAAATTAAACTTTCTTTCACATTTTTTCTTTTATATTTTTTTCAAACAAATTAGAAAATAAATTGATGTGGCCATCAACATGACTTTACCATACACCTGACTCCTCTCTTATATTTAATGTTGAATTGAAATAATTTTTAATTATTAACTATATAGAACCCCTTCCTCCTTTTAATTTTGGGTCCATTATCAATTAATAATATCTTATATTAATTATGAGACTATTTTATTAGAAATATCAGCTTTCTTGGAATTTTGTTTGAAAATATTTTTAACCCTCCCACCCACTTTTTTTTGGTCACTATCAATTTCACATAGTGAGTCATTTTCATAAGGTTATGTTTTTTGTAAAACTTACTCAGTATAAAAAGTTTCTAAAATTTTTCAAAATTTTCTTTACTTTATTTGAGCCGTTTATTTTGAAAGTGGCATAACTCCAATTTTGAAAAAAATGAGTTAATGACAGATTTAGTTAGACATAGATGTCTTCTTTTCAAATTTATAATATCATAGCCAAAGGAGTACAATATCATCATGAATTCGTCAAAATAAATACGTCAAAATATATATAAATATATGTATTTATAAAAATATAAATACAAATATCTCAAAATAACAAATAATGGACTTAGGCCACTTTCGAAATAAACGGCTCATTTATAAGGTTGTACAAATCTATTAAAGGGTCTATAACTTATATTGATAGTTTTATTTTTTTGAACCCCACCAATTTTGGCCCCCGCAAAGAAAATAATTACTCTCTTTTTTATTATAGGTTCATTTTATAGTATATTTCATTTTTCTCGTTTTTTTTTAGTTTTATAATCTTATAATTTTAATTTCTACCCCCACCCCCCACCCCTTAATTTTGGGTTCGATTTCAACCAAAATCTAAACAATTCTTAAAATTCATTCATTCATAGTAAATACATGTGACATTTCGCTTTGATATTCACACTAGCTTTTAAACTAGTGCGTCCACAAAAATTTGTAACGTACTAACGTACTAACAGACATTTTGACAAAATAATTAACACCTATCTCCTAAAATATAATTTTTTCGATGTTTACTTATTAGGGCTTTTTGTAGACCGAAATGCCATGGTTTCGTATAATTGAAGTTATACTTCTTTTGGCGCGTTTGGATGAGAGTGAATTTGTGACCTGTGCTTCAGATATTTTCAAAAAAAGAAGCAAAAACCCACTTTTTTCATTAACGATGATCATACCCTGTATGTTAAAGTAAAAAATATTTTAAAAACATAAAAAATATTCTGGTTTGCTGTTTAGTGAACATCTCATATCTTTCATTTACCACGCACTAATAACAAACAAACCAACATATAAATAATAAGTAATGTTAATTAAATTGAAAGCAAATTTATTAATTTGCATTTTGTTCTTGAATAACGCAGATTAACAAAAAAAATAGTGTCCGTTTACAGAACATTATTAATCATTATCATTACAAATATTTATTACTAAAGAGTGTTACTAGAGAGTGTCATCTACTAAATCCGAGTTTTCATGGATCATTTTAATATGTCAGATAATGTCAGGAGGGTTGTATATACTACCCCTTGGAAATGGAACCTAAGTGCAAAAATAGCAATCTGCTGGACCAATCTGACATACATGTTTCATCCAAAATATTTCGTATTCATTTGTAATATTTCACGATCTATGAGTCTAAATTTTTACACCAACCACGTCATTTAATTTAAATAAAGAATATTGAATGTTTCAAATTATGAATTTCTTCAAAAATCATAGGAAATGAACTTTTTATATACGACATTTATAGTTGTATATTATGGTATAATCATTTTTTATTACTTCATTTACAGACATATTATTTTTTATACAAATTCAAGACAACAGCTCAAAAAATGAATAAAAATCATAAAAGCGCAGAATGTACTTGAGTAGGTTCTAATGGATATATACAAATTTCTGAAATAAGATGATAAATACTTCTTCTTCTTCGAATGCCATACCCGAAACGAGTGTCGGCGCCTCTCCACATATACCTGTGCTGAGTGTGTTTTGTTGTTTTACACAGATATACGGGACGTACTTTTTAACGCCGGTTCCGAACAGCTAATTTGGAGAGGTTACTAGGCAATTATACTCTTGGTAGGTTGCCATTACTATAGATAAATACTAACGAGTTAAAAAATAGTTTAACGCTTTTTAAAAAACAAAAAACAAAAACTTAAAAACTGTTAAAAGGTACTTCCAATTAACAAATTTGAACCAAAACTCTGCTGTAATATATTTAACCGATAACTAAAATAAGTTTTTAAATTTGATAGGTGTTGTTATCGTCCATGTTGAAAATTTTTCTTATGTGGCTAGTTATTGGGTACTTGGACTTGAAATAAATTGGAAGTTAGATTTTTAAAATGTTGCTACGTTTCGCAGTATATTTTTCTGCTTCCTCAGGCAATTTTTAAACTTGACATCCTCGTAATAAGTAATATTTAGTTAATTAGACCATTTGTTCATCACAATTAAAACAATTATTACAGCAATGCAATGACATTCTTTCTTTTTTTTACTCTTTTTTAAAAAACACAATATACAGAAAACAGTATTAATTAATATACCTAATAAAAAGAATCTTGTAAATGACAATATATTAAAATTGTTCAATTTGAAATTTCTTAGACTTAATTGTATGTTTCCTACATTTGATTCAATCGCGAATCAAATGTAGGTGATTTTTGTCAAATATTGAGTGAAAATAATATCTGAACTTATATATTTTTAACTTGAAATAATGATGTTAAATTAATTTATATTTTTTCTCTTTAATATATCAAAGAATAATTGACATATTAACGAGAATTGTTTTGATCGAGGTTTTTGAAAAAGATATATATCGCGTTCAGATATTATTTTCACTCACTATTTTACAAAAATCACCTACATTTGATTCGCGATTGAATCAAATGTAGGAAATATACTGATTAATTAATGGCAAGCATCATACATACATACTAATAGATCGGGCGCTCTGGACTGGGAGATTGAATATATAACATCTTAGATTTCAAATTAATTTGGTGATCCATCCGAGTGTCATGCGGGCTATACGCAAAATGACGTTGGACTGTAGCTAAATGGATCATATCTTTTTCTCTCTTGGTCCAGACTTAAGACTCCGCAGACTCCAATAGCTTCAACCGCAGTAGTCTCGCGATATATATCTTTTTCAAAAAGCGCGATCAAAACAATTCTCGTTAAGATGTCAATTATTCTTTGATATATTAATGAGAAAAATTATAAATTAATTTCTTAAACTTACGCTTTTTTGAACTTATCTCTACCAAAAACAGATCAATGGCTTTCAAAGGATATTTCAGGATCTCTACATTTTTTTTTATACTTCACTATATACTATGTCTATACAAGCTCTCGGACCTAGCTGGAATTCAAAATAATTAAAGTTAAATTTATAATATTGGAATAAGAATACCTCAACATTTTCTGAGATACCATTTTATTACTTGACTTAATTAATAGTACCTGGAGGCACCGAGCGATGCACGGTAACCCCTGACCCCCCCCCCAACCACACACCTCGCCCCCACCACTGTACCCCCACTCCGCCCCACTCCACCCCAACTGCGCCTTCCACCCCCGGATCCCCCACAACTGCACCCCACCTCCTGCACCCCCCACATCCATCCCCACCCCCATCCAGTTTTTGTACTTCTATCTTTCTAGTGCTCCACATATTATGTGTATATTTGTTTACTCGTACACCAATTTGCCCACATTCGTTCATATTGATAAACATTATAAAAAAATAAATAGGAAAATAATAATGAAAAAAATAATCGTAATAGGATATGAAATAAAAACATAAAATTAAAAAAAATATGTGCCTCTCGGGAAGACAATTTCAAGGATAATTGCCCGGAAAAAAGAGAATTGAATATTTAATTTTAATTAGAAGAATGGAGGGGGGTGGCCAAGGAATAATTATTAATATATTTAATGTTTCTGGATTTAAAATTAATTGTTGTCTTTCTTTCAGCTTAATTCAATTATACATATTTCAAATTTGCCTCACCGCAATTTATTCAATGAATTCTATTTATTAAATACATAGTTATATATAATATATTCAATTATTTCCACGCTTATAATAAAGTCTAATTCAAAAATATTCATTTTAGTAAAAGTAAAAAAGCAAAGATATTTAAACTAGTTCTATAGTCCAGTGGTAAAGTGTGTGCCTCTGATGCAAGAGGTCTCAGGTTCTAATCTGGAAACCGGCGAGTCATTTTTTTTATTGAGATTTTCATCTATCAATAATTACTTTAATTAAGAAATAATCAATTAAGATGAATTTTGATGAGGTCCAGACCTAGCCAGATCGTTTTTTCATCCTCAAAACTTGTTAATAGATTTTGTTTCATCAAAATCGGTAGGGCCGTTTTCAAAATAGTACCAAGATACAAATAAATAAATAAATAATAAATATATATATATATATATATATATATATATATATAATTTCTGCTCGTTTAGTAAGAGTAGATATTATAAATATTCAATATGTCAAGAAACTTTACTGATTTGCTTTTATATTTTATTATTATTTATTGGATTATATTGATACGCTGGTGTGCAATTTTTAATCGACACCACCCACCCCGCGCGCTCTCTATATTTTAATTTACAGCTAGGAAAGGGAAGTTATTTTTTAAAATTAATTGGAATAAAATGTTGTATATCATAGCGAAAAACTGATCAAGCTTGATATTTGAAATTAATTTAGGGATAATTTATAATAAAACCATTTTTGTTTGTTGGAAATATTATTTTAAATAAAAAAATATTGATATATTATATTACTGATTTAAATGAATACTACATTTTTAAATACTGCAATAGTTGATGCTAAATTGGATTTTATTTAAAAGAATCGCAATTGTCAAATCGGAGGAGAAAAAATGACAACTTTTTCATGACTTTAAAGCTTTTCACTAATTTTAATAATTTGAAAATTATCTTTGAATGCTTTGAGTTAGAAAGTTGAATCTAACCAGGGATACCTTAGTTCATTAATTCAAACTTGTGTACTAAATTTTGGCTCATTACCTACTGTCACTTGACAGCTTACCATATTCAGATTTTTTATTTTTGTTTTTCTTCATGAAGTTTTGAAGCTAGAAAGTCCAAAATCTCCTAATTGTTTATTTGGAAATACAAATAAACTGCAACGGATCGTTGCTAAACGTTATACAAATTCATTTGAAATATTAATATGTTTATTCCTTTATTATTAATCAGATATCAGTTGCAATTTGCAGTTCATGTTGACTTATTTAACAGTCGAGGAATAACCATTCTACATTCGATTTTTGACATTTCGGTTATTAAGTTATTAAGAGGCGACTGTGGGCCAGTGGATAGAGTGTTGGGTCGCTGACTCGGAGATCGCTGGTTCGAGAGCGAGTCTCGGCAGATAGATATTTGCAGTCGCCTCCTCTTGGAAAGTAATGGCAACCTACCAAGAGTATAATTGCCATGTGACCTCTCCAAATTAGCGGTTCGGAACCGATTAGATGAGAATCGATCGCTATTTTTGATTTTAACTCGATTCCTCTATATTTTCAGCAATGGTTACCAATGAAAACCGAAACGTCAAAAATCCAATATAGAATGGTTATTCTTCAAGTACTAGATGAGAATCAATCGCTATTTTTGATTTTAAGTCGATTCCTCTGTGTCTTCAGCAATGGTTACCAATAAAAACCGAAACATCAAAAATCCAATATAGAATGGTTATTCCTCAAGTACTAGATGAGAATCAATCGCTATTTTTGATTTTAGCTCGATTCCTCTATGTCTTCAGCAAAGGTAACTGATAAGAAAACAACGCAGTTGCTATGGTTACTTATAGAATTTCCTCCCAAATTTTTAGCATTTCACAGAGAGAAGCCTATCCACTCTTTCTTAAGCAAGGTTAAATGAGCTATATTAAAACGATCAAATGAATAAATTTTAAAGAATTGAAAATAAAATATTAAAAAAAGTACTATCTTACTCTAGAGTAAAGTACTTTTAAATATAATTTTACTAAAAACTTGATTTGATCTTTTTTGTGGTCCCCAAGGTACTTAATTAGGATATTAAATTTCATCAAAATTGGTTAAATCATTTTCAAGATATTTAGAAAAAAAGTAAAAAAGTACTGAAATAAAGTACTAATGTTTGTCTTCCGATATGTACCAAAAACTAATCAACGCTTCATTTTGTTAAATGAATGCTAGGTTTACACTTTCATTTCAATTGGTGCAACGGTGTGGAAAAAATCGTGGGCCAAAAAAACGATAACATCCATACATCCATCCATCCGCACGCACTAAATGAAAAAATCGCACTTTTTTGGCCTCTCGACGAGACCCCATGTAATTTTTGGCAAAACCGTCACTTGCTAAAACTCAACCTGTGACTTTAATTGAGTCCATGGGTTCCGTAGTCTTTACCTGAGCACCATTGGAAGTCGCGCTTGCCCTGAGACCGATTACAATACTTTCCCCATGCTTCGCATTGGATAAAGTAATATGTTGGCGTCATAACAAAGTTTCTACGTCTAAGCGTACTTAAGTTTTATTGTATGTATTGGTATTCAAACAGAGACAAAAATAAAATGATGGTTGAACATGGAAGTATTGACTGTTTTCAAATCGCGTTTAATGGGTAACTGATTTTTTTTTTTTTTTTTTTGAGAAAGAGATTATCGATTTTATTATCTGGCAAACAAAATATTGCTGGGAGTACTATAATGTTATTCATCCGAATTTAGAAATGTATGAAACTTAAAGAAAAAATCTAGCATGTTTTTTACTGTGTCTGCTCTTGTGACTGGAATACGATGCCCACAATATCTCAAAAATAGAGGGAGAGTAATTTTATTCAGGAGTTAAAATGTTTATATTTTCAATACGAAGAATTAATTAGTATTTAGAGTTTCTAATAAACTTGAAAAATGCAGAAAATCTAAACTATAAATGGGTGCTTTTGAAGATAGTAGATTATAAGTTGGACCTCTTCCCATAAGTTTGATTAATAAGCTTTCTCGCTCAAATAGTCCGTTGATAAAAAAATTGCCCCATATATAACAGTGCTATGAATAAGCTGTTATAAAATATGGTTAGGGGTTTGTAAATAATTATAACAAAATGTATTATTTAATACAAGGTTTATTGAGAATGAGTACAGAGGAAGGGTAGCCAGATATGTGACAGGCCTCTCGATCGTATGTCATCCGCCCTGATTATCAGAGACTCATCGCTTAAGTATAATTATAATCAGGTCAAGCTTTGCAATTTCAGCAATTACATAAGCCTACTGCTTCAACGTAGACTTATGTAACATGTCGAAAAGGCATATCACAACAAAGCTCTAAATTTTTTTTCCAAATTCGTTATAAGTATACATAGCAAGAATAAAATTGACAAAATCAAGTATTATTACTTAATACCAGCTGTGAAGTCCGCCTTTGGGAAAAAATATCAGACTAAAATGATAGATTTTCTATATAAAATATTCCAGCTCACCTATAATTCGGACCCTTTGGCTAAATGGGCATCTATGTTCCCGAGGCCAATAAAAGAAAAGAAAAAAAAAAATATTTCGACATATTCCCCGAAAGCTGGAAAGATTCCAGATTTATACCTAACCCTCAAAAAAAGATAACCCCTCTTAAATTATCACCTATTGCTAATAGCCTTGGTTTCTCCTCCAACACTTTGCATTAGTTTTGCAAGTTTTTTCTCAGATCATAGTATTAAAGAGGTGGTTGAAGGAATATCAACTACAATATCATCGTTAAATTAAAATTTCTCTAAGTCACCCAAAGTCGACAATGGGGTGGGTATTCCTGTAGTCAAGCCGAAAATCTATAACCAAGACATCAAGAGAGCTAGACAAAGCGAAATCTCTGAATAAGTGTATGGTTATTTTCTGAGTTAAATCCTGGTTGGTAAGAAAATACTTACAATTCTTCCTTCACAGTTGTGATCGGATTGGATTTTATCTAAGATGAAAAGTTCAGTAGATACAAAATGGTCCTGAATAGAAAGCCAACTTTCATTGTCACAGATATATTAATTATAAAATGGACAGTTCATAACTTCAAAAACAACAATTCTTTTCTAGTTTCTGCTAACAGCTTTATAATATTCAATCAGTTAATCTAAATTAAGAAAAGTTAATTAAAGAAGATCCTCATGTAATTTATTTTAAACCAGATTAAGTAAAAAAAAAAAGAATATTCTTGCTTTTTTCCGTGAGAAGAAAGAATAAAACATTGTAATCAAATTCCTTCACAACTGCAGTTCAAGTTAATAGTCTTTCGTCAGGTTCAATGGGAAATGGGTAAATGGAATCTAGATAGTTAGTAGGGGGTCCCTTATTAGCAGAGAGATGGCTCGGTGGGCCCCATTCTTAAGCTTCCGGTGGTTTCCAGGGAGGTGAAGATAGAATCCGATAAACCACAGGGATGTCGAAACGAAACAAAGCAAATTCCAATCATTTCTTATCAATTGTTTCGTAATTATCAACGAATCTTATTGAAATTAATTAAATAGCTTTTCAGTCTTGAATTAAATTATTAAAAAAATGAAGTTTAGTATGATTAATTTTGGATTAATAAATATGAAAGAAGAGAAATTGATTTTTATTATTAAAAATTAAACATCTTGAAATCATCTCAAAAGCAAAAAAAAATATATACCCTGTACCTATACCTCCCCACCGCAAGCTATTGGCGCCGTGAATATACTCAAAAATTATTATTATTATTTAATTTAAAAAAATTTATTTTGCCGAGAGTAGCAGAATTGTTGATTCATAAAAAGAAACAAAGAGTACATATTAGTATGTTGCAGTAAAAACCCGTTTTTAGTAACAAAGAGATTGTCCTCTGCTTGATGCAAATAAACATATACACATACATCAAATATATATGTTTCAGTAAAAACTTCGTTGTTAGTAAGAACGGGTTCTTACTAGTTAAAACGCGCTTCACTGAATTCATTTGTGGCAACTAGAATTTAGTGATGTTGGTTGAGTTTGGTCCTAAGGTCTAGAATCTTCATTTTTGACCTTTTGCCACATTTTAGGAGTTTATTTTCAAAAATTTTTAAACGAAAATGTCAAAAATTATATCCCCTACAACTTTGCTTCTAATAAAGATGTAATTTTTGACATTTTCGTTTAAAATTTTTTGAAAAGGTCAAAAATGAATATTCTAGACCATTGGACCAAACTCAACCAATATAATAGTAAACTCTAGTTGCCACAAAGGTATTCAGTGGAACGTGTTTTAACTAGTAAGAACCCGTTCTTATTAAAAACGAGTTTTTACTGCAACATATATATTTGATATATATAGTATGTGTGTATGTTTATTTGCATCAAGCAAAGGACAATCTCTTTGTTTCTCTTTATTATTATTATTATTATTATTTGCTTATTCGAGCTTAGAAATACCTGAAATGTGGTGAAAAATAATTTTAACTGATCATTTATTTACTGTATGTCTTAATTTTGATACCCAGGATAGGTCATAGATGGTCGTGGAAAGTTCGTTTGGTCTTTGGTGTCATAATATTAGTATTTTTCAAACAAAGAACAACTGATTAGTCCACAACTTCAGAGAACAACAATTTAGTAAAAAGTTAATTGGACTCTTAAAGTTCGAAGCAAATGAGGTGAAATATGACACACAAATATATTATATCAAACAAATAAATAATATATATACAGATATATCATCTCGATATATATATGTGTGTATGTTTATTTGCATCAAGCAGAGGACAACCTCTTTGTTTCTCTTTGTCAAATATATTATAATGAAATTAATTACTTTTTCATTTATCCATTATTCACTCATAGCTAGAATGCCCATAGGTTCCAGTTTTCTATGATTTGTCCCGATTTAAGTTTAACTGAATGAAAAATTGACTTTCCTAGAAGAATTGAACCATTCAACCAATATCGCGAATCGGTATGTCTGTGAAAAATAAGAACATTATAAAACAATGCAACCCATATAATGATCTTATTTTGGAATTAATACCTACACATGTTTTTTATATGCAGGTATTCCTACATTTGAGGGGGATTTTTCTTGTTTATATTTTGTGATCTTTTCAAAAATAACTTATATATCTGATATAAGTATGTGAAACAGCTTTTTATAAAATACTATCATTTTGGTCACTTTACACTCATTGTCCTTTGTCTTTGGAAACATGCAAATGTGGCATTGATTTTATGTCCAGAGATAAAAAACTTCAACATAAATTACCTTTTGAATCTTTTATGTTATTAAGTGGATATTGATGAGGCAGTCCAAAAAAGAAGAAGATAATTTACACTATTCTTTTATTCATAAAACCGACGTTTCGGAGGCTATTCCTCCTTCTTCAGGGTTTTGAAAAGTTAGTGAAGGAAATCCAATGCGGCATGTTTTATGAATAAAAAAGATAGTGTAAATTATCTTCTTCTTTTTTTGGACTGCCTCATCAATATCCACTTAATTCAATTATCAGTCCCTCTCCAAAAATTATCATTGCTTACTTTCCATTGTATAATTTTGGTTTTCTTTTGTAGACTAAAGATGGCGGATGGTTTCTGCCGAAACTAGTATCTTGGACATTATGATATCCATCTAATTATTAAATTGAGAAGATTTTTCTACAAGAAACGTTTTTTTTATTTTAAACTAGCTGCTCCAGCCGTGCCTTCAGCGCGCATTCTGCACCTAGGCCCTTCGGGCGGGTTGCCCTGGCGGGCACCGTCTCGTGACGGACAAAAGTTTTTTTAATATTTACTTAACGCATTGGCTAAGCACGATCGTTATCTGACCAATCAGAATCGTTCTAATAATTTAACGCTTTGCCATTGGTTATGCACTGACCAATCAGATCGTTTGGATCATACCATACAAACATATATATGCCTTCGGCACGCCTTCTGCGCCAGAGGCCCTCCGGGCGGATTGCCCTGGTGGGCAGCCTCTCGAGACAGACAAAAGTTTTATTTTATTATTTATTAACGCATTGGTTAAGCACGATCGCTATCTGACCAATCAGAATCGTTCTAATAATTTAACGCTTTGCCATTGGCTATGCACTGGCCAATCAGATCGTTTGGATCATACAAACATATATACATACTTTTTCATTTTATATATATAGATAGATAGATAGCTACGAGGACAGTACATCATCCTCTTGGGTTTTTCAAATTGCCTCATTTCTGCGTTCTATATATACTGATACTTTTTGCCGAAGGCGGGCTTCGCAGCTGATGGTATTAAATAATATACTTGATGTTGTTAATTTTATGCTTGCTATGTTATTAGGCTCTATTTAGAGAGAATTCTAATTGAATATTATATACCATATCTACATAGCTTCACTAGTCTCATCAGATGAAATCTTGCCATTTAATTATAAATCGAAATTTAAAATAATTTTTATCTCACTCTATTAATCTATGGTATGTTGGTTGGATTGATATTAAAGCAGCTTGCTATTTAAATAACGTTCTATTTGGAGAATGTTTTCATCGCAGCCTGGGGTGGAATCTATACCTATATCTGACAACTCGGCTATAACAATTGGGATTGATGATTCACCAGCGAGTTTCCGGCACACACAGTAAAGCATTAGCTTTCATTTTCAATACAAAACAACATGCCTCCATTTAGGAATCGGAGAGAGTGCCATTTTGCAAAGTTTAAAATAAAAAAATTTCTTGATTCAATTTATCATTGAAATTTCTTTAGAAAAAATAATTATATTGTTTATTAGTGAAATTTAAATGCTTCTTTATTAATTTATTTTATTTCAATAGATTTTAATTAGAAAATATGTCAACATCATATCATATCATATCATATCAGTATCTTTTTTTAAAAATAAGATGGAATTTTTTCAAAAATACAACTCATGGTGTAAACCAAATATATCAAGATAATCATCTATATGTTAGGTCTTTAATCTAAGATTTTAATAGAATAATTTTATATTGCATATCAGATGGCCTCGCCCCCCCCCCCCCAGGAGTTGAACCCGAGTACTAACACGCTTGCCGGTTAATATATTGCATGTCAGGGTTTGTTTTTGTCTTGAAACGGCTCGAACTAACATGCCCGGCAAGCGTATTAGTATTCGGGTTCAACTCCTGGGGGATCGAGGCCCTCTGTTATGCAATATAAAATTATTCTATTAAAATCTTAGATTAGAGACTTTAAATACAAATTCTTATCTTGATTTATTTGATCTAATTAAAATATAAAATTTAATTTAAAATTTAATTTAAAAAATAAAACTTTTCCGTTTTTAATTCTGAAACCATCTTCAGGTTATGATAGATGCAGTTAGAATGGTTCAAATGAAACAGATCAACGACTTAAGTTAATTAGAAGAGACAATTTCCGAATTCGAACCTATAAAGCATAGAAAAAAATTTCACCATCGGTGATCCAACCTGAAATACTTTTTGTTCAATCAAGTATCTACTTTTAAATAAACTTTGCATACTCTTAGTATAATCGGTAAGGTTTACTTAACAACCTAAGCTGATATATAAATTAATAGAATAATATTATAAGAAGACAGCGCCCTTCATGAATTAATTATTAATTGCACATTTAATTTTTTCTATGGACTTACGATCTCTTACGGAGGGTGTTTTTCTGCTTGATGAAAAATCTTTTCAATTATAATTATTAATTTTCACAATGTAATTATTTTTAAATAATTGAATTAAAGCTTCTCTAAGTGACCCAGAGTCGAGAATGGGATGGGTATTTCTGTAGCCAAGCCGAAAATCTATATTTGTTAGAGAGATGAAGGAAGAAGTTAGAAAATTGGGTGTAACCTTTACTGGTTGCCAATATATTGAGAAGGTCAAAGGTTAGCCTTAGATTTTATTGTCTTGGAACAAGATTTATGAGCAATAATGGAACGAGGATCCAGACGAGGATATCTCTTTAAAGAGATTAATTGAAATATTGTCAAATCATAGCAAGGTTATAAGAAAGATCTAGAAGGACGTTTTATGGAAGAATTTCGAGAAACACTTTTTTGATTTCTAAATAACATCAAAAATTAGACTTTAATTTTGGCTTTCCATGAATGGAATAATCCACATATGTATAAAGATAGATTGTTGCTTAGTTTTTACTTGAAAACGTAACAAACAGACTAGCAGCAAACTACGGTTTTGTATACAAACCTATTTTCGCAATTATAATATTAGTAGCGAGGTGGGGATTTTACAGTGCACTATTTTATTTTATTCACTAATTACGTAATATTATTTAAATTTAAAATTAATTATGTAGTAATTGAATTAGTATATCTCATAAAATTGTGTAGGTAGTGACCACCAGTATCTTCATGTTAACGGCGTACTCGCAGTAGAAATTCGTGTTCATTAGCACTATACCAGCTGTCAGAAACACTTTGAAGTTTATGAATTTGCAAAAATTCAATATTAAGTTACGTTTTCCTCGGTGCGACTATCCCGATGATCGTTCAACAATTATCGTGCAACGAGGAAAACATAACTTACCGGCAGTCGCTCGAAGGAAAACATCACCATAAGAAATATAAAGAAATAGTTCTCAATGATGATCGTGCAACGATAATCGTTGAACGATCATCGTGATAGTCGCACCGAGGAAACGTACCTTTAGCTAAGCAGGGGGTCTACCCAAAACCGAAAAACATTGCAAGTGGTCTACGAGACAAAAAAGTTTGTGGACCTCTGGTTTAGAGTAAATGGAGAGAATTTTCAGAAGACACGGAGATTTGTGAATTTATTGGTTCGATTTGTTGCATATTTTATCTTGTTGATTGTGAACCTAAAGGAAATAAAGGAATTACCATAGATAAATATTAGCAACTAACTTTTAACTACTTTAAGGTAGTGAACGAATGTTCAACCTCTAAATAAATCACTTTCAAAATTTCTTAAACAAGGCTTTTGCTTCCATGAATAATTGTTTTCAAACTTAATCTCAACTGAACCCTAAAAACAACAACAAGCAACTTGTAATTAAGGGGAAAAATCATATTGTTCACTTCTATCAAATAATCTATTTATTTAAATGAAAGTGTAGTTTAGTGGTTCGAGAACATATTTCGAAACGAAAGGAATCTTTCCATGAATTGCAAACGGAATTTCAAATAAATTGATCCAACAAACTTCTGTGGTAAGGAAATGAATGCCAACCTTCAGATGAAGAGTCATCAATTCAATCCGTTAGTTTATTATCACCTTTTCTTCAAACTATTATTAAAAGATTAAATAATAGGTATAGAAAAAAAGGTAAAGTAAATTTATTCAGAGTCAAATATTTCGCTCGGGGTTGTTGGAATCCCTTGTAAAAGGAGTGCCTAAAGCTGTCATAACAAAGGCAAGGGAGGGCTCCAAAGGGCCCGAAGAGCGTAGACAGCCGCCGGGGAGCTAATTGTGTTTTTCTCTTGATTGAACAAACAGAATAGAGAAATTCAATAGCTTAAGAATTCTCACACAAAGTTGAACAACTTTTCGATTGACAAAACGTATGTTAATTGAATGTTGGATTAATTAATTTCAAATTTTCCTTGAAATTTCTTTGTCTGCGAGAGTCAATCAGGGCTTTAAGCAGTTTTAAGCTGTTGAACCTTCTTGGTTTCAATTTCATTGAAAAAATCTCCTTAGGACAGTATTTCCCAACTGGTATGTTAGTTTTTCATCTCCCAGCAGAGACGTCAAATTAACTAAGGTGTGTTACCAAAATTTGTGGATTAAAAAATTAAAACATTTAATTGGAAATATAAGTGGCGTAGCCAGAAAATTTCCATGGGGGGGAGGGGTTCAATCTACAAAGAAAAATATTTAGTGGGATTTTTTTTTATTATGAATCCGGATCTGAGGTTTGATAACAAAATTTCGTGACGGAACATTGCCAAAAATGCAAAAAAAAGTAAAAAAAATCTCATTTTTTGGCGGTTTTTTGCTTATAACTCGAAAACTATCAACTTTTCGTAAATAACCTTCTTATTCAAAATGAAATTTCATAAAATTTCATACAAATTTTATTATTCAGATTTTTCTGCGACCACCCGTTCGGGCTCAAGCGCTAGTTGAAAATTGCCGTATTTTTTCTGTTTCCGCAAATTCCAAAAACTCGCACTTTTTCGATTTTTTGACCATGAAAGAGCACGTTTTCGACAAAGACCACTCTATACATTTTTAAATTAGATTAAATTTGATACAATTCAAACAAAGTTTTATCTTAATTGGATAATGGTAACTTGTGCCCCAATGAGATTTATTATAATTTTTGAAAACTGCAATTTTTTGCAAAAATTTTGTTGACTTGAACGTTTACTTGGACCACTTTTTTGATAAAATTCTTAGATATCCAGCATTTTCCATGACACTTTTCAGGATTCAGATCATATCCTTTGTAGGAAATTTTATGAACTTTCATTTTGAAAAGTAAGGCTATTTACGAAAAGTTGATAGTTTTCGAGTTATAAAAAAAAAACCGGCAATAAATGATATATTTTATTGTTTTTTTGCATATTTGACATTGTTCCGTCAGGAAATTTTGTTAACAAACCTCAGATTCGGACTCAGCACACCAAAAAACATATAGGATCAAGAAATCAAAACTACCTCAAGACTTTCCCGTAAGGGGCTCTTAAAGAACAATTTAACTGGACTAAACAGGTACTTCATGAAATTAAAAAAGAGCATAATTCTTGATTAAACATGATTACGGTCAGTTTTTGCCATAAGAAACGGTTTGTCGTTACCGTCAGTCATCCCATATGAGCCCTGCCCCTGGGGGGGGGGGTCTGACCTCCCCGTGGATACGCCTCTGGGAAATATAATTAACACCTGAAATGTTGGGTCGTTGTTTTGAGAAATAATGAATTATTTTAAAAACATTGGTGTTGAGATTCACTAAGAGGTGTCATATTTCTAATTTAATAAATACGATTAATAATAAAGAAACATAAATAAAAAATATTTATTTATTTTGTGTTGTTGGTGAGGTATGAGAGCCCGTGCGAACCAGATGTGTTGTTCGATGTGAAGACAAATAATTTCATTTGGGTTGAATAAAATGTGGATTGTCTTGTATGTTTTATTTACAAAGAGACAGTTTCAGCGGAAACTCTCCGCCTTCATCAGACTGGGTTTCTGCATTGTATTAGAAAGAAGAGTCTACACTCTACAGCAGTGTCCGCAATTTTTTATGTTCAAGGTACACCTACCAAATCACCCAATTTTAGAGGTACACCAAAGAAAAAAATCTTTATTTAATATTTATTTATTACTAGCTGACCCCTGGGCATTCGGCCCGGCGTCACCTAGCCCCTGGCGGGGAGGGTCTCGTTTTATGGTTAAAATTTATATAGATAATAGCTAACCCGACCACGCGTTGCTGTGACTAACTCTTATGCTTCACGTCTAAACCACTGGACGTATCGAAACTACATTCGCAACATATGTCCGTTTGGGCTCCGATTGGTAAATCTAAATTTTGGGCCAGGTTTATAATTACTGTTCCCTTAACCAAAAATAATATTGACAGTTGAAAGATTTCCAAAAAGCTATTATCGGCCATCTTGTTTGTTTGTTTTTACCCCCCCCCCAGAGAGGCCCTGGCCTTGTTTCCTCGAAAAAATATTTTTTGCATGCCACAGGTGTGATAAATATAAAAACACTATATATAAAAACATTCGTATATTTGAATGTAATGTGTGAAAATTTCAAAGAAATCGGTAAAGAACTTTCGGAGATCCTTCAACGTATCACTTAAGCGTAACAGTACATTTTTATTTATATAGATTATAATCAATATAATAGAAAACGATGTTTAATGAGAAATGTGAGCCTGTTTAACTGAGCACAGGCGATCAAAATTTGGAGGAATCGTTGATAAGGCTGCTCGAATAAATCTCAGCTATGTGTATGTAGGTGCATTATCTTAACAAAACTTGACATTTTTCCGCGGCATATCATCTAATGACCACGGCACACACTTTGCGGAACACTGCTCTACAGACTGCCTTTAATCAAAAAATATAAAGTTAGAAATTCGAGTTTAAGCATTCAATGGGAACAGTCACATCAAAAATTTTTAAGAAAAAATAAAACCGACTTCAAAAAAATTAAATGCAACAAATAAAATACACTAAAAGGTATAAAATAATTATTATCTTATTTAGTTACAACTAAACGACGAAATATTAACATGAAATTACTTTTTGAAGTCGGTGCCAAACACACTATACCTATAAGCGAGCGTACCCACCAAACGTACTAAGTAAGATCCGCCGAGTGCGATTCATAAAATATATGTTTGGCACCGACTTAAAAAAGTAATTTCATGTTAATATTTCGTCGTTTAGTTGTAACTAAATAAGATAATAATTATTTTATACCTTTTAGTGTAATTTATTTGTTGCATTTAATTATTTGAAGTCGGTTTTTATTTTTTCTTAAAAATTATTTTTATTTTTCTCTTTTTAGTGATGTTATTAATAGTGATCATATCATCAGAACTTGACCAAATTAATATGGCACCATCCCTAAGACACCCCCTTTCCAATAAAAAAAGAATCATCAAGATCGGTTCATAAACAAAGAAGTTAGTCCTGAACAAACCTAACAAAAAAGGTCTAATACCTACGAAAAAAAATGGGACCAATCAGAACGAAGACTGGACCCAATGCAAATTTTTTTCAAAATCGGTTCACAATTGGCGGAGATATGAGGTAACATAGGCACAAAAAAAAAAATTCAGTCGAATAGAGAACCTCCTCCTTTTTAACCGACTTCAAAAAAGGAGGAGGTTCTCTATTCGACTGAATTTTTTTTTTTTATTTTTTTATTTTTTTTACCTCATATCTCCGCCAATTGCCAACCGATTTTGAAATTTTTTTTGCATTGGGTCCAGTCCAGCTTCCGATTGGTCCCATTTTTTTCGTTTTTTTTCATAGGTATTAGACCTTTTTTATTAGGTTTGTTTAGACCTAACCTCTTTGTTTATGAACCGATTTCGATGGTTCTTTTTTTATCCGAAAGCTGGTGTCTTAGGGATGGTGTCATATTATAATAATTTGGTCAAGTTCTGATGATATGATCTCTATTAATAACATCACTAAAAGAGAAAAATAAAAATGATTTTTAAGAAAAAATAAAAACCGATTTCAAAAAATTAAATGCAACAAATAAAATACACTAAAAGGTATAAAATAATTATTATCTTATTTAGTTACAACTAAACGACGAAATATTAACATGAAATTACTTTTTTAAGTCGGTGCCAAACATATATTTTATGAATCGCATTCGGCGGATCTTACTTAGTACGTTTGGTGGGTACGCTCGCTTATAGGTATAGTTTGTTTGGCACCGACTTCAAAAAGTAATTTCATGTTAATATTTCGTCGTCTAGTTGTAACTAAATAAGATAATAATTATTTTATACCTTTTAGTGTATTTTATTTGTTTTTTCTTAAAAATTATTTTTTTTGAAGTCGGTTAAAAATAGGCTCTCTTATCGCGTTTGAATTCAAGTGAAATTTATTTCCAATTTATAATCAGTGGTTCCATTTTATCTGTTATATTGAAGTTAATTAACAACTTTTAAATAAGGGAGAAGAAAAATTGAAGATGGTGGGTGACCCGGGGCCACCCCATACTGATATAAACGATAAGGATAATATTACGGATATTGAAATGGTAACTGAATTAATAGCCCTGTCATTTTAGGTAAAAAAGGGGTCAACCTCGGAATGAAAGATAATAAGCTGTTAATTGGTATAAACCTTTGTTTTGTTGTCCTAAATGCTGTCTCAAAAGTCACAAATGCTATCGTGACCGCGTCTTAAGATATTGAAGGTCAAAGGTCATAAAAATCGGTTTTCGCGAATATCTGGCTTCCTATTGCTTAAGAGGAAAAAACTAATTAAATAAAAAAACCTCTTTTCCGATAATTATTACCTTTCCCGTCGTCCGTTTTATTCCAATTCATTTTGTAAATTTTTTTTTAAATTTTTTTAAACCAATTATTTTACATTAATTAATGTATACATTGTATTTTTGCTTCGATTCCGGAGATTACTTCTCCACCATCGAGTGTCCTTATTCATCTTTAGTCCTTGTTTTTAATAAGAGGAAAAATCTAATTAGATAAAAAAAACCTCTTTTCCGATAATTATTTCAATTCCATTATTCCCCAATCAAGTCGATTGGTTTTCCATTCCTCCCCCTCCTCCAATCCCAATCCATCTCCCATTTTGTAAATTTTATTTAAATAACAAATAAATATATTGGGTTGGTATATAATTGTTGCGGCTTTTAAAATAAATAAAATTCCAATTTTTAAAGAAAAAAAACCCCAATAATTATGCACCAACTCAATAATTTAGAAAAATTATTTTATAGGTATTTATTTATATTAACTAAACAGTTTCTGTTACTCCCGGTTCAATCACTGGGAGCTGAAACTGTTTAGTTAATTAATATAACTAAATATAAAATAATTCATCTAAGTTATTAGATTGTTTTAATAGTGTAACGAATCATTCATTAAGTTAGAAGAATAGTTATCAGCTTCCCAGTCTTAAGTCTTATCATGTACCTACCAACGTATTGGAATTGTTTATTGTATTGTGGTGTGTCATAAAAATCAAACTAGTTTATAATGTTTTGCTAAGGCAAAATGGTTGGGAAATTCTTCCAAAGTTTAGCGTAATAAAAACCGCTTCTTTCATTGATTGATTGATTCTCTTCGGTAACCTTAAGAGAACGTTCTTTCATTCCCCTAGAATAGGCTATTGACTTAAACATTTACTTTTTGATATTTTATTAAAAATAAATTAGCCCGAGTGCCGGTCTGAACTTAGGAATACCCACAGGAGGGAATTTAGAACGTAATTTATGACACTATAAAGAGGAAATCCTACGTGACTTTACTGAAAAAATAATCAAGGGTGTGAGGGAGAATAATATTATCAATTTAATCTCAAAATTTAAACTCATTCAATACCTGTCGATGAATGGGCGTGCCCAGCTATGGGCGGGGGAGCAGGTGCCCCCCCCCCTAGAAGACGAAATAAAGTCTATTATGTTAAAAAATAAAAAATAGAACATCTAAAAATATATATAAAGTAAAGAAAATTAAAAAATAATAATAATTTTAACCAAGAATCTACACCATTCTTGATTTTCGTCTTATTTTGACGTGTTCTATAAGAATCCGTCGTCAAATCGCGGCGCCACGGAAAGCGTGATTCTAAAGTTACCATATGCTTGGTCCCTCTCTTATATTTAATATTTAATAAAATTATTTAGATGGTGGTGGAGGGTCAAAAAATACAATTCTTGTACCAAACTCAACCAAATTTTGTATACATAATCAGTGAGCCAAAGGCATTGTTTGTGGTCATAAATGCAAAATGAGCATTATTTATATAAATATTTACCAATATATATTAATTAAAATAATCATAATGAATTGGAAATATAATAAAGCATTTAAATTTTTGTTATTATTTGAGAACTGAGTTAAAAGTAAAAATAATGTTAAAATATGTATAAAGTTGAAATTGTTTATATACATTTCTATTCATTTTATTTATTTATTTAATTTTGGACAGAACTTGTTATTGCATTAGAGAGAATGGATACGCTAACGCTCTTCCACAAGCATTTCAAATATTAAGCCCAAAGAATATTGTATTGTTTTGTATAATAAAAACATAAAACAGTTAAACAAAAAGAGATGCATGTTTAAATGCTATTAAAAAGGGAATTTTATTGAAGAGGGACTGAAACAATGGACGTTTTGTTTTGATAATGAGAGGATTTTTAAAATGTTATTAAATTTCTTTTGAATTAATCAAGGGCGGAGGTGTGTGTGTGTGTGAGCCTGTCAACTAAGGGATTAGCCTGAACCTATAATAATGTCATTAGGTTTGTCAGAGACATCTCGTGAGCCTTGTTTTTCTCGGATATTCATTTTCAAAGAGCCCCCCTCACCCCAGGGTCTCCCTCCGTTTTAATGGATTTATTGGGTGCCAGAGACGGGCTTACGGCTTGCTTCTTAAGATTCAAAGAATGGGGTGGCTCTCCCGTTTCTCACCCTTTTCCAGACGAAGGATCTTTACTCGCTTGGAGGTCATGACTGCGAAGAATAAAGTAAAAGTTCGAGGTCTCCTCGAAGAGGCATTACAATAGTCGTCAGACTAATATTTGTTTTGAAAAACATGCCCAGAAGTGGGGTTGAATTTAGGCGCATTTTAGTTTTCTTTAGGTTTCGTTCCCACTTGGGGAGTCCATTTGTCAATGGCTATGAATAAATACTTTGATGACTTTGCCAGGCAGTTACGAGCACGGAGAGACGATCAAGTGACGTCTTCTCTCAGCTATTGAATAAATAACGGTCACTATTTAATAAGCGCATTCCCAGAGAAGGTAACAAGAGAGAATATTTAAAGGGCCAGATTAAATGTTTCCTCAAGGAAATCTTTATAATAAAAAATCAAAGAAACAAAAAAGAAATAAACCAGCGTAACGCATACCGAGGGTTCCATACCATAAGTATAACTTCCATTATATTTGAAATATCAAATTTGTTCTTATACGTCGTTAATAAGAAGATAATGAATGAATTTGAGGAATTTTTTTGATTTCTAAGTTTTTAGCCACTTTTGAAATCCAGCATGTACCAAAATTACCTAAAATTGCCAATTTGGATCTCTCACACTGCCATGTTAATGTGAATGACATTAAAATATAATAATTAGTTTTTTTTAATAAAATCCTTACAAAGATATCTTAACCACATGATAAAAATATGTGTGCGTGGAATCCACGCGGGACATAAGTGAAAATTCTTGCTTAGATTAAACGATAAAATTGTTACTAAAAAAGCACTGGGGGACTCTACCAATGATAATGAGTGGTGACTTCAATGTCCAGTTCTCCAAATCTGAAAGTCAACTTAACTAACCAAAATGCGTGGAATTCCTCAAATTTTAATCCTCCACTCGGTTCGTGGGATTCGGAGAGTAATCAGAGTTTGGGAAAGAGGAGAGAGTCCAGAGGACATGTGTAGGGTTGGTGGGGTGAATGATGATAGGAGGTGGGTCTATGGCGGAAGGATAGGGTAGATGGGATGAATGGGGATCATGGGATGGTAGTGAGAGACCCTCCTCGCAGACTGCATCTTCTTTCTGATAGGTATTTGCTTTTTTGTATTTTCGTTTAATTTATTTTCCTCAAAATATTTTTTCTGTTTTTGAGAAGGAATCATAAACACTACTTTTTTTCTATAATTACAATAATTCTAATACCTACTACTTGTGGTAAATTAAAAAAATTATGGTGAGTGCACCCCATGACTTTCAGTTATAAGTTATAAATTCCCTTTCTTTGAAATCTCAAATTCAAAGAATAAACACTTTACCCATTAAATATGAAAACAGCTAATCTTAAATTGCGTTGGTCAGGTTGCCCGAGTGGTTATAGAGCATGCTTTCTAATCAAGCTAGCGCGCCTTCAAGCCAGGCTCGTTGCTAATATTTAACCGGCTATAATCTGATTCCTTCAAGGGAAGGCAATGAGAAACCATCCCTGTGAAAAATTTTCCCAGTTACATTACAATGGAGAGGATACTTTCGCTCGTCAAATATTTGCAGTGAGTCGGGTTTGAACCCGCGCTAGCTTGATTAGAAGGCATGCACTTTAACGACTCGGCCAACCTGACTCCATAGGTTTAATTAGATTATCGAATTGAATAAGCATCCAAAACATCCTCAATTTAATCGACAACTTTACAATGTATCCAATAATACATTGCACAAAGAAATTGCAAAGAGAGGCGGATTGGAGATAAGAAGGATAAATATAGTATTTTGTTAATTATGGTTAAATATAAATTTCATTTAAAATAAATTGTAAAAAAAAAAAATAATATAATTTCTTTTTGTTAATAGATAGGTTAAAATTAGAGTTTCGCAAATTTAATAATAAGTAAAAGATTGAGATTTGAATTCGAGCAGAGAAGAGAGTGCAATGCGGGCGGGGGATGAACCTCAAAAGAATTATTTGAGTATATTTTCTTTTTTTAATAAAAACAAATAATAGTGTAAATTGTTTAAAAATTCGTTGTTTGAAGGAAACAGAAGAATCAGAGAGAGGGAGGGGAGAGATTACTCTCCTTTAAGCATCGATAGAGAACGACACAACAGGGACAGTCCTTGATGATACCTCACTATATACACATAACAGATCTCTCTAGGCGGTCATTGAGCACACACCTCTCTATATACACGTTCATAAGAGATCTCAATAGGCGGTCATTGAGGACACACCTCTCTATAAAAATTCATAATACATCTCACTACGCATTGAAGGAGCAAAGAACAATTCTTTTTTTAAGCTGTCCTTGATAACACACCTCGAGACAGACATCCAGGAACACTACTCATTTGGGGAAAATACCACTCATTGAATTTCATATTTTCATACACCGAGAACTCTGCTTCCAAGGGCCCTGCTTGTCAATAATCGGGCAGAAGCTAACTTCGGGCTCAAAGAAGACGACCAGAAGGAAGGAGAATTGTTATCAAAAGGATTGGTTACCGGTATCCAGAGGAATTCCTGAAATCCAGCAGATTGCAAGACACGATCATACAGCCTTCACCACCAAGAGCGTAACCACCATATTGTTATCATTCTCATTAATAAATTTCTCTATCTGTTGATATCAGGCAGCGAACAAATAAATTTACATTATAATATTAAATGATTCTAAATATTATCTCTATTATTATTGAAAATTTCTAAATCCTGCTCGTCCATTCAATTTCCTTTGTTTTTTTTCATTTTTTTTATAAGCAATTTCCTTAATCCATTTTTTATATAATTTCACAGTAAAAATAGTAAACAAATTAATAGTAAATTCAGTCAATAATTTCAGATTTTAAGCATCAAGAGAGTTTACCCTGAGGTTACACCAACCAACTAAATAAAATCAAAAACCACAACCAGAATATCATTATACCCACTGAAACTTTGATTACTTTTCTACAATTTAGAATATGTATCTATGGTGCTAACACAATAAAGTCTAAATTGAAACAAATCATAAATATTATTTTCACCCCAACTTAGGGAGGAATATTTTTTTGAGAATTGAGAATTTAAGCGACGTGCATCATCGACCTCTCTTCGACCCTCTCGACATGTGTTACGTCTTTTGCCAACGCCCAAGGGCAGCTCACTACTCCAACAGGTATCCCCGTTGTCGACGACTCCGTTTCGCGCACAAGTATCACGGCTGCACGTGACTTGAACAAACTTTTTCTTTCACCCAAACAAGCAAAAAGCATAATATAAGTAAAGCAAGTAGTCACGTTTTCCAGAAAAATACAATAACACCTTTTGTGTGTTAGGTTTTTTCAATTTTTCACAATTTACTAAATAAAGATTTGAAAATCATTCTTAATATTTATTAGAAAAAAATAAAATAAATGGGATTGCGAAAGACAAAAGAAGTTCCATATGTTATTTTTAGGAAAAATCCAATAATATACCTACATGCTATCCATCGCTTTTGTAAATTGTATTTTCATGTATCATGTCCTAGTCAATACACGTTTAAAGCCAGTCCCCAATGACTTGGCATGAATCATCGTTAATGGTAGCGATATATATATTATATATACCTCAGTTAACAATTTCTACAATGAAAGTATGTATACAATAGTGTTGCCTTTCACGGCGATTCCCGCCAAGACATTGTAAACCTAGTTTAGCTATCTATTACCGTCAAATTGTTAGTAAAATTACACACTTATAGTTAAAAAAATTAAGGAAAATGAGGCCCCTCTTAAAGTAGCTCTTTTTTTATAGGTCGTCGTCTTAGGCTCTATGATTACTCTCGTTGTTTAACAAGAATTTTGTGTCAGAGAGCTAAAATAAAATGGTTTGAAAAATGTAAATGTAAATGGGAGATTAACTTCATAATCAGTAGAACCTCGTTTATCCGGACTAACTGGGACCAAAGGCAAATCGGATAATCCGGATATATAGGTAATAAAAACAAAACAAATCCTCAAATAAGCGAATTTGAATTTATTACGATAAAAAACATGTTTATATCAAAATTAAATAGAATTGTTTAAAAAAATCCAAAAAGTGAAATTATAATTACATTCTTGCTATCAGAGTTAAAAATTATTATCTATGTGAACATTTATTAAAATAAAAATATGTATACAAATCCTGTCCGGATTATCCGGTGGTTCGAATAAATGAGGGCCGGATAAACGAGGTTTTACTGTAGTATTTTTGTAATAATAATTTTTATTCTTTGCTCACTTATTTTTTCTGAATAATATATATAATAGCCTAGAAATGTTTGTAACAACGCAACGCCAGCGAGATTTAAAACAAAAGACCCTGTTACATGACCCAGAATCGGTCTGAAGTCTCACAGTTCTTAGACAAGAGCTTTCACCACACCACCAGCAAGGGCGGATCCACGGGGGGCGGAGGGGGCGATCGACCCCCCACCATACAGGCCCGTACCTGGCGGGACTGCCAAATCGCCAGGGAATTTATAACATTTTTTTTTTTTTTTTTAATGAACTTAAAATATGAGATAAGAAATTTGTAAAAAAAAATTCTCTAAAAATCTCTAACTGTAAAAAATTCAGAGGGACCCTACTGGTTATAATCTGCTCTCAGGAGAACATAAGCTTGGTAGAAGAGTGGGGGTAGGGGCTGGCAGGTAGCCAACGAGGCAAACAATGAACCAATTTTGGTTTAGACATTGGAGTTTGAGAGCTTTGCTCAAAAGATAAAAACCTTTCTATAAGTTGAATAAAAGATTTCACTGTCACTTTCTATAAGCTACTCAAGGGATATCCATTTATTTATCCTTCTTGGAAGGCTGTTTAGTGATTAAAAATTTCAATAAACATTTTTCTTAATAATACATTAAAATTTCACAAAAACTTTAGACCTCAAAATGGTCTTAACATTACAATGAAATCTCAAAGAAGCTATTTAGACATCAAAATTCAAGTGTCCTTTGGTCCTTTCTTAACATTAGAGATAAGAAATTATTATATTATATTATAATCTATTTATTTATTCTTATCTGTACAAGGGCGGATCGAAGGGGGGGGGCGATCGCCCCCCCCATAGCGTGACTTCCAAATCGCCCTGGTCATATTCAAATTTCGCAGAGACAAAATTTGCCACCAGTACTTACCACATTTGCAGCCAGGAGGCAAACATATCGTATGAGCACCAATCACAGAGCGATATGAATTTATAATTTTTGAGGGCCTAAAAACCACAGAAATTTTGGACTTTTTTCATAAATCGAAAACCATGCGTCTGACAGAAAATTTCATTCTTATCAAAATGAAAGAGCATAAAATTTCTCGTATATCAACTTAACAGTTAAAATAAATTTGGGCGTTTTGTCACAAATGATCTTCAAAGATAGGCAATTTTTACCAATTTAGCGGAAAATTGGATTATGCTTATTAGGTGGTCACAATAAACCACTCTTTGAAATTTGGTGCTGACCACCTAATAGTTGCCAAAAGCCTAAAAAAAGAAATTGGCAAAGTTTCATCTTAATTGGACAACGGTATCCCGTGCCGCAATGAGGTCGGATCATGTCTTGTCTTGGAAAATGCTGGATATCTACAATTTAAAAGTTTTAACAAAAAAGTGGCTCAAGTAAAATTCAAGCCAACAAAATTTCCTAGAAAATGAGATAAGAATCAAGTTTCTAGGATGAGTGATTTTCATTTTATAAATGAAAAACTGCAATTTTTTGGAGTTTTTCAAAAACTTCAACTTCATTGCGCCACGGGTTACCGTTGTTCAATTAAGTGAAACTTTTCCAATCTAATTTTTTAGCCAATTGACAACTATTATGGGGGTCACCGCAAAAATTCGAAGTGTGGTTTCTTGTGACCACCTAATAAACATAATTAACTTTTCCGCCGAAATTGCCTATATTTGAAGATCAATTGTGGCTAAACGGCTGAACCTATTTTAACTTTATTCGTTCTATTTTATTTATTCTTTAACGTTATGGTCTTTCATTTTGGTAAGAGTGAAATTTTCGATAGATCGCCTGGTTTTTGAGTTATAATCAAAAATCTGAAAAAAGTTCAAAATTTTCGTGATTTTAGGCAGCCAGAAACCGTCGCAAACTCATATAACTCTTATTTGGGATGCCTAACGTCGATTAAAATTATTTCCACCTTGTGCATATTTATTAGCCAGGGCGGCCTTTTTTCAGTCTAATTTGCCTGTAGCCCAGTAAATAGAGAATCCAAAAAGTGGTTCTGCTTACATTAATTGAGGGAAAATATTTTCTTTCTAGGATAGCTTGGTATAGTGCGGGTATGTCAAATCTAAGTTCGCGACCTCGAAAGTCTGGGGGATAAGTTTTGGTCGCCGAAAAACCTCGACATTTTCAGACTTTTTCCAGTTTTTCACTTATAACTCGAAACTGGTCCATATTTTGTAAATATCCGTCCTATAGTAAATTAAAGAGGACAAAATTTAGTGTCGATAAAAAAAAAATAGAAAATTGGTCCAGTAGTTCGATTTTTTATGGGGATCCAAAAAATAGACCCCCGGATCACTTTTGAATACCTATCCCATAAACTTGCACTTTTTTCGATATTTTTCCATTTTGACCATGAAGGAGCACGTTTTCGACAAAGACCACTCTGTCGCTTTTGAGGATTCGAATCATATCGTGTCCGGAAAATGCAGGATATCTATAAATCTAAGAGTTTTATCAAAAAAGTGGTCCAAGTAAACGTTCAAGTCAACAAAATTTGCTAGGGAATGAGATAGAAAAAATGGATCATTTGGATCATTTCCTGTCATGGAAAATGCTGGCTATCTATAAAAATCCAGAGTTTTAACATAAAAGTGATCCAAGTAAACGTTCAAGTCAACAAAATTTCCTACAGAATCAAGTTTCTAGGATGAATGGTTTTCATTTTATGAAGGAAAAACTGCGATTTTTTTGTAAAAAATTGCATTTTTTTCAAAACATCAACCTCATTGCGGCAGGAATAACCATCGTCGTCTTTGTCAAAAACATGCTCCTTCATGGTCAAAATAGGAAATAATCGAAAAAAGTGCGAGTTTTAGAGATATTCAAAAGTGATCCGGGGGCTGTTTTTTGGACCCCTTAAAAAATCGAACTACTCCCTAGTAGCACAATGTTTCAAACTATATACACTCGGGAGCAGCTAAATCGACTCAACCTCTAGGCGCGCATACAAGGTTGTTTTTCTTTTGAATGGCCAAGCCGATATTTATAAAATAAATATATCTTTAAAGCTTATTTATTTATCTTTATATTGATATCAATTTCAAGCAAATCTGCTCATTACTTTTTAAATTATGTGATCTGAATGGCTGAACTGGAAAAATTGCTGTTCCTAGCTGCCGCTACTTGTTAGTTACAATTTCCTTATAAAAAACCAATGTAACCAATTATTCTTATTAATCGATTTCAGCAATTGACCTGAACACATCTACGCAAATTGACACAATTGTTTTTAGAAAATCATGGATACTAAACCAGAAGTTGCGCTCAAGTTGTTGCTCTGTTGGAACAGAGCCTTAGCCAAGAAGTTGCTCGTCAATTGAACTTAAGTCAGTCTACTGTCACCGAGGTCTACAGAAGAGTTTCGGAGACTGGTGCCTTCACTCGGAGACCGAATACCCGCCGCCACCGGTGCACGTCTGAGAGGATGACCGTTTTATTGTCACGACGTCTCTCCGAAACCGCCACCTCACTGGTGTCGATGTCCAGCAGCAGCTGAGAGAAGTTCGAGGTCTGGCTGTCAGTCGGTGGACAGTCAGAAGACGCTTGAAGGAAGCCAACCTCCTTGCAGAAGACCTGCCTCTGGGCCAAAATTAACCTCTCCACGTCACCGTCAAGCTCGACTTCAATTTGCTCGAGAGCATCTCAATTGGAGTATCGACCAATGGCAGGCTGTCCTTTTCACAGATGAGTGTAGAGTGTGGAAGTGACAGGAGAAGTCGGGTCTACAGGCGTCAGGGAGAGCGATTTTCTCAATGCTGTTTCTCTCAAACAGTGTCACATGGTGAGTAGTTCCTGCATGATTTGGGGTGGCATTTCTCTGGAGGAAAAACAGATATTGTTTTTGTGCCTGGTGGAGGCCGGGGAGGGGTCTAACAGCTGACCGTTACATTGCTGACATTCTTCTGCATCATGTTGTTCCTTATAAAGGATTTATTGGGGAAAATTTTTTACTGATGCATGATAATACCGGTCACACTGCGATGGTCACTCGGCAATACATGACCGAAGTCGCTATCCACACCATAGAGTGGCCAGCGCTAAAGCCCAGACATGAATCCCATCGAACATATGTGGGACCACCTCAAACAAAAGGGTTCGAGCCAGAAATTCCACACGGTACCTTCGACCATTGATGAGCTTAAGACAGCTTTGTTAGATAGATAGGAAGGCATCCCTCAAGATTTTATAAAAAAAACTCATCAGGTCGTGCAGAATCGCATGCGATATTTGTAAAGCTAAAAGATAACACAAAATTGTAAATATTTCTGTGTTAAAATGTCAATTTTATTTTAATTTTGAACATCCTCCTTTTCCTTTCCTTTACACCCTTTTTTCCTTTCATTGTCATTCAGATCACATAATTTAAAAAGTAATGAGCCGATTTGCTTGAAATTGATATCAATATAAAGCTAAATAAATAAGCTTTAAAGATATATTTATTTTATAAATATCGGCAGCCATTTAAAAAGAAAAACGACTTTATGCGCGCTTAGAGGTTGAGTCGATTTAGCTGCTCCCGAGTGTAGTAACTACATAGCGCCTATATAGATTTTGGGAATCTACTAGGGCTGGATCAATTTTCTATTTTTTTCTGATCGACGCGAAATTTTAATTTACTATAGGACGGTTATTTAAAAAATATGAACTGTTTTCAAGTTATAAGCGAAAAACTGGAAAAAGTCCGAAAATTTCGAGGTTTTCAGTCACCAAAAATTGTCCCCCACACTTTTGAGGTCGCAAACTTTTGGCATACCCACACCATACCAAGCAATCCTAGAAAAAAAAATTCCTGCAATTAATGTAAGCTGAAACACCCCTATATACTGGGCTACTGGGCTAGTAGTATTTATTTTGTTCTACTTATGTTACCTATCATGACTGCTGTGCTATCATGATTTTTTTCAATTCAAAAGTTTTTATTTACAATATATATTATACAATTTTCATAAGGTCATTATAGAATAAAATAGTTGCATTCATTTTAGAAGTAGTCCAGGCAAATTATGTGAAAAAACGGCATAAAGAGGAAATAATTCCCAGGAAAGATTTTATTGCTGGAATACCTTTATTGGTAGTCCAATATTACTACGCTAAATTTTCCCCCAAATCTGTGTTGTGGAAATTTTTCTACGCGCCTCAAAATGAGAAAATTTCGGAGTTTTTTCAGTTATTCTTGATTAACTCTAAAACGGCTTATCAAATCAAAAAGATATCCATTAGATAATTTAAAGCGCTTTAAATTTCGCGTAAAATTATAAAAATTTTATCTATTTAGGTTTAGTAGAATCGGAACTAGCGCTTGTCAAAAAACAGCCCCCGGGATCACTTTTGAATATCCCTAGTACATTTTTCTGTTTTTCCCCATTTTGATTATGAAGGAGCACGTTTTCGACAAAGACCCCCCTATACAATTTTAAACTAGATTAAATTTTCTACAATTTAAATAAAGTTTCATCTTAATTGGATAATGGAAACATAAGGTTGAAGTTTTGAAAAAATGCAATTTTTTTGCAAAAAATCGCAGTTTTTCCTTCATAAAATGACTCATCCTAGAAACTTGATTTCTATCTCATTGTCTAGAAAATTTTGTTGATTTGAAGATTTACTTGATCCAATTTTTTGTTTAAATTCTTAGATTTATAGATATCCAGCATTTTCCATGACAGGAAATGATTCATTGTTTCAAAAATCACAGCTTTTCCTTCATAAATTGAAAACCACTTATCTTACAAACTTGATTCCTATCTCATTCTCTAGTAAATTTTGTTGAGTTAAACGTTTACTTGGACCACATTTTTTTATAAAACTCTTAGATTTATAGATATCCAGCATTTTCCATGATGCTTTTGAGGATTCGGGATCCAGAAAATGTAAAATATCTATAAATCTAAGAATTTTATCAAAAAAGTGGTCCAAGTAAACGTTCAAGTAAAAAAAACTTTCTATACAATGAGAAAGGAATCAAGTTTCTAGGATGAGTCATTTTATTAAAGAAAAACTGCGATTATTTGCAAAAAATTGCATTTTTCAAAGCTTCAACCTCATGTTACCATCATCCAATTAAAATGAAACTTTATTTAAATTGTTGCAAATTTAATCTAGTTTAAAAATGTATAGAGTCTTATTTGTCGAAAATGTGCTCCTTCATGTTCAAAATGGGGAAAAATCGAAAAAACTACGAGTTTTAGGTAATTCAAGAGTGATCCCGGAGACTGTTTTTCGACAGCCGCTAGTACCGGTTCTACTGAACCTAAATAGATGATTTCTCATTTTGAGGCGCGTAGAAAAATTTCCACAACACAGATTTGGAGGAAAACTTCGGGTAATAATATTGGAGTACCACTAAAGGTATCCCAGCAATAAAATCTTTACCAGGAATTATTTCCTGTTAAAATCGTAATTTGTCTAGACTAAAGAAGCTGTAACTAAACATTTTTTAATTTTAAAAAATATCTATTTTACATTAGTAGTCTCAACCAATTTATTAAAAATAACTTTTAAGGAGTTCGTTGTTGGTTCTAGGTGAAACATTTTATTATTACAATTTATTAAATATGAAGAACTCAATTAGTGAACTATAGTCCAAGTATATTATAATATACATTTAATAGCTAGGTAAACTTGTATATTTTCCCCTTCTTCATGCCCGCTTTTTGTTTGTTTTATTTTAGAGAGGGTCAAAATCGCCTCTAAAAACTACTTATGATGTCCAAAATACCCCCCCCCCCCCCCGGGAGGTGGTGCCGGTACATAATCCCCTAAAATGAAAGTGTGGTACCGCCCCTGGTATAAGTGTAATATTTCTTTAGAATGTAAGCGTGTAAGTTTCCTACTAAAATACATTAAAAATATTTTTTTTAATATCTCCTCCTCCCCCCCCCCCATAAACAATTTCAATTACAATGTATAATTGAAGTTTTGACCATCTTTTTTTGAAAATAGTTGGTAGTTTTTTCAAAAAATCAGCTCGGATTCAGATTAACCAAGATATATTTTAAAAGAGAAAGAATTCTACTAAAATTTTAGAATTTGTCCGAAAAAGATTGATTGAATTCTTTCTCTTTTAAAATTTAATTACAATGTTTAAAATATCTTGATAAACCAAAGTCCAAAACGAAAAATAAAAATGCGTAAAGCAAAAATCCTCAATAAAAAAATAACTAAAAAATAAAATTAAAAGTAAATATAATAGGTAATAATATATATGTATTTAACAGACGATCGAAATATTTCACATTACTATATTCTATATAGAATATAAATGTGAAAGTAAAAATAACATACATATATATCAAACATCTCCAAAAAAATAATTAAAAGTCTACATAAAAAAAAAAATGCCATCTTAGTAGATATGTTTCTGGAATGTGATTTTTTAGGGGGATAAACTTTTTGATAATTTTTCAAAATTCTATAAACTCATTTTTGTTTAGTTGAATTATTTTAATAAAATTTTCTACTTAGTGAGGTTTCACTGGTCAGATTAGTTAGGTATATTATTAGTCAATATGTTATGCGAATAAGTTTCAACATCTAAGTGAGGATTTACACTTGCAGGTTCGGGTCTTGAATGTTTGAAGTTTGTTTGTCTCTAGAAAGACGGAGACAGCAAGGAAGTTCCAGTCTCTTGAAGTCATAGTGATAAACGAGTTTACAAATGCTATTGTTCTATATGTATTTAATTTAACACCACGTTTTTCCTACTCTAGGTTCCAGTCTCTAGAACTCATGAATAAACAAGTTGGCAAATGCCTTTGTTCCATAATAATTTTATTTAACCCCACAAGTTGTTGATACCCTATAAAAACAAGATTTATGGAATAACAAAAATTGCATTTCTAGAGTGTTTTTTTCATCATTCATAGGTTGTAACGTTGTTTATTTTGAACTGGAACTCTCTCCCAGCCTCTATCTTTCCCAGCACCTATGATCTTCAAACCTTCAAAACCAGGGTGCATAGACACCTACGTCTACACCCTCTCACTTAATCAACTTTCCCTTCTCTTCGGTAATGCAAGGGTCTTTCGAGATCCATAGGGGCTACATCTTTACTGGTGCACCCCTTCTTGCATTCGATTGCATTAAAAAAAAAAAAAAAAAAAAGGTATTATCTCATCAAAATCAAGTAGTTTTAACTGAAAATCGTTATTGTAATTACATTACTAATGATGAATCATTGAATCGAGCCTTTCCAATGTCTACAAATGCAGGGTCTGTTTTCCGCTGACGAATCCATTGTCTGCCTATGATAATTATGTTTACATGGAAGATAGAGACTCATTTCGAAAATGATTTGCTTGCATTGAGAGATATTAATTTACCTCTAGAATTGTGAATAGATGAGGACCAATAACGGTTACTAATAATATTCCTAAAAAGAATAGGTACTACATATAACAGCTTAATATTCAAATAAGCTGACTGCACAAATTGAGATAAAAGGGAATAATAATTTTAAATATTTTCTACCTACTTATAAAATTTATAAGTTAGTTTTATTGTAAGAATGAAGATATTACAAAGATAATATTTTTGTAAATGTGATACATTTTATTAACACTTGTACTATATTTAAAGTTAATATAACGATTTATAAATATGATTAACCAGTTCCGCCGCAAGTCGCTTCATGCCGCCCCCTTTTTAAATTTTGAAATAAAATGTTTTTTGTAGTAATAAGATTTATATCCTGAAATTTACAGAGTGAGATTTCAATGAGATCAGTACCATAGATATGACAAAAAATTAAGTTTATTTTCAAAATAATCTCTGTTGTTGTATACAGGGGGAAGCTACGGGGGGGGGGGGGCAATAACAAACCGTTTTTTATGGCAAACTAACCGTAACTAAATATCTTTCATATGTTTAATCAAGAATTATGTTCTTTTTTAATTTCTTGAAGTACCTATTTGTTTTAAATAAAAAAAATTCCCACTGAATATTTCGCTTTGTGGATTGACCCCCCTATGAAAATTTTCTGGCTACTGGTTGTGTATTTATACTGAAATCAGAGTTGTAATCCATTATTAGGTACTAATATGTAATAAACTTAAATTGTTTGTCATATCTCCTGATCCCACTCTCTAAATTTCAGGATATAAAGCTTATAAAATTGCAAAAAACATATATTTTTTCCAAAAATGCCGCCCCCTTTAAAGTGCCTCCCGTGAGCGATATACGCCCTACAGGCCCGCTCGCGGCGGCCCTGTGACTAACGCATGCACTAGATATATTAACTATGATATATTATATTTAATGAAATGGATGGTTTTTATGACGAAACTTTGATCGTTGGGCTGTTTCACCTGAAATCACTCAGGTGTATATTTAGTATATTTTATGATAATAATAAATATATCATATTATTAATATATTCTATTTTATTTATTTAATATTAAATTTATAGAAAATATAAATATATTAACAATGATAAAACAAAAAATAATTAATAAATATAAAACAAAAATAATTAAATAAATAAATAAAAAAATAAATCACTAAATAAAAATAGTGACTTAAAAAGTACAATAAAGTGAACTTTATTGTCTAGAATTTAGATATCACTTTTGATTTCATCAAATAAACAGCGACTTAAATCATAAATCAACAATTTAGAGGCCGTCTTTGTTTAAAATCACAAAATTTACTTAATTTTTAACCGACTTCAAAAAAAGGAGGAGGTTCTCTATTCGACTGAATTTTTTTTTTTTTTTTTTTTTTTGTGCCTATGTTTCCTCATATCTCTGCCAATTGTGAACCGATTTTGAAAAAATTGGGTCCAGTCTACGTTCCGATTGGTCCCATTTTTTTTCGTACGTATTAGACATTTTTTGTTAGGTTTGTTCAGGACTAACTTCTTTGTTTATGAACCGATTTCGATGATTCTTTTTTTATTGGAAAGGGGGTATCTTAGGGATGGTGCAATATTAATTTGATCAAGTTCTGATGATAGGATCACTATTAATAACATCACTAAATAGAGAAAAATAAAAATTTTTAAGAAAAAAATAAAACCGACTTCAAAAAAATTAAATGCAATGAATAAAATACACTAAAAGGTATAAAATAATTATTATCTTATTTAGTTACAACTAAACGACGAAATATTAACCTCGCTTATAGGTATAGTTTGTTTGGCACCAAAAAGTAATTTCATGTTAATATTTCGTCGTTTAGTTGTAACTAAATAAGATAATAATTATTTTATACCTTTTAGTGTATTTTTATTTGTTGCATTTAATTTTTTTGAAGTCGGTTTTATTTTTTTCTTAAAATTTTTTTTAGGTTATCATTCAAACGTAAAACGGGATACTATTAGTTTAAATTAAATCTGTCTGTCTGTCCATCCCTCTGTCAGAGCATTATAGTTTATGAATTTAATAAGACACACACTTGTAATTTAAAAATTATATATGTATTTATTTTCACTGAAATCAAAAATAATAATAAAATCTTAATCGAAAGATTATTTTGGGCTAGCTCGAATTTTGTGTGGAATCCAAAATATTTTTTCTCTTTTATTATATGAGCTATTCCTGTAAAGGTCTCTTTAAGTAGAATTAGGATAAATTTTTTTCTAAATTTAATTCACTTTAAAGAACGTTATACTTATACTTATCTTCAATTGCCCATTTTACAGGATTTTTGTATCTAATGGGATTTCCAATCATGAAAACAAAAAACAAATAAGTCCATTCTCTCTTTATCAAAGACAAATAAATACGAATTTGAAATCCCAAGTATTTTGATGTATTAAGGTACAGAGCCATGAGTATAATATTTTGGCCTCTTTATTTCTACCAAAGGCTCATTTTGTTACATTCAGATTATCCCTTTCCTAATGTGGTGTCATAATTGTACACAAGACAATGTTTTATTCATGCCTATAATTTTGTATAGCTAGAACATGGTGTAAGTAAAACATTTCACAACCCTCTCATAGCTGTCACTTTTTAGACTTCCCCTTTGCCTTTCGTCAAGTGACGTAATATGTGGACGACCCCTTATTAGTAAATAATTCTTGACAATTAATTTCTCTAAAAGTTGGTTGCCTATTAACAACTAAAATGAAATAAAGCGACTCGCAACCTTAAAGAAACACCTACAGAAAAGTGAAATTTTTTTTAAGGTGTTAAATAAAAAGCTTATTTTTCAGCAGTTTTTTAATTTTAAATGGTGGTTTTTAATTTATACAAATATTTCGCAAATTTCTACAATATTCCTTCTTCAGTGGACCTAAAAATCACCGCATTTGCTCACTCTTCAAAATTCGAACACATGGCCACAGAGACATTTCATTTCTTCATTTTTAATTCTGCCCTCAAAAAGTGTGCTAATTGTCTTGTCTGTTAAATCCCCAAAAAGAAATTAAAAATTGTTATTAGCACACTTTTTGAGGGCAGAATTAAAAATGACGAAATGAAATGTCTCTATGCCTCTGTGTTCGAATTTTGAAGACTGAGCAAATGCGGTGATTTTTGGGTCCACTGAAGAAGGAATATTGTAAAAAATTTATGAAATATTTGGATAAATGAAAAAACCACCATTTAAAATTAAAAATAAGCCTTTTATTTAACACCTATAAGAATCCTCAGTACCACCGAGAATTAAGTTATTTTCCAACTTAATCGTTTAACTTTTTTGCTTATGGATGTAATTGTTGTGAACAAAATTGTGTAATCAACTCCATACAATATTTATATTCTAGACACTCTATCTAGACATACGGCAGTGTGTCAGCCAAGTTCAGAAAAGAAAAGGGCGACACACCTGCACACGAACCATTCCGAGCTATTTTCGACCCCCAATAACTTAAAAACTATCAGACATACACTCTTGCAATTTTTCACGCCTAATAAGGCTCCCTTGAACATCTAGAATCCCAAATTTCACGAATAAACCTATTATATGGTAGTTCTTGAATTATTAAGGTATGAAAAGTGCCATTTTTATCATTCACTCACTGTAATGCACTGATTGAAATGCTGAAATTTGGCACACTTGTAGAGTTTCGGGTACAATTAAAGGGAAAAATCGAAAAAGAAAAAATTGCCCTTCTTGATGACATAAAATGAAGAACTGAAATTTCAATCCTATGTATTTATTTAGATAAATAAAAGGATAAATCTTTTCAAAAATTATTGATATCCCACCAAAAACATAAATGTGAAAAGGAGTACAAGTACCTACGTTATAAACGACGTTCGGGGTTGTCGGCGTCGCCGATAAAAGAATTGAGATCTAAACGGGTACCAAGATCCATAGCAGTTGCTTAAATCATAGCTATAGGAATGTACAACGTTCTTTAATTGATTTAAACGAAAATTAGTTACCTTCTTTGATAGTGAATTTATAGCTTGGCTAGTTTTATACAACTAAATTGTTTGTAGTATAAAATAGAACAACTAGCAAAGTTAAATTTTAAGCATATATAGTATAAAATATGATCACGTTAAACAAAATGTATTGACTATTAAAGCTTGCCAAGTTATAAATTCAATATCAAAGAACATAACAAATTTTCTTTTAAATCAATTGAAGATTGTTGTACATTCCTATAGCTATGATTTAAGGAACTGCTATGGAACTTGGTACCAGTTTAGATCTCAACTTAATAGACAACCCCGAACGTCGTTTGTACCGAATTTGGCCCCCTTTTCACATTTATGTTTTTGGTGGGATTATAGTTTATCCTGTCAATTGTCCTTGGGATTATAGTGCGTTTTGCAATCATGTATTAGCTGGCCCGAAATTAGACTTGATCCTTTCAAGGTGTTGGTTTATATTATTTTCGTAATAATAATATTTGGTATTAATAATAATAATGCTAATAAAATTAACATCAAACAATTATCCATAATTATGAGAAAATGTCCGTAAAATTAAAACAATTTTATTACCTAATTAAGGCTACTTGATATGAGCAATGGCCATTATATCATAAAAATTGAAATAGAAGTAAGAATTGCAAATGAATGAAAATTAAATATGGATAAAAGTGCGTAAAGATGAAAATTTTAGTGATATATTAAATGATTTCATGTAATAATAAAAACTCATATAAAAACACCGAGTATATGATATTTATTACAATTAGAATAAGCTAATCAAAATCATAATGAAGAAACACCTAAACCATATTAATTTAATTTAGTACCTATTAAAATAGAAAGGTGAGGTGTCTAGTATAATGGCTGAGAGTTTTGTCTTTATCTCAGAATTATATTTTGGTTCCAGCCTAGCCAGGAGGATTAATTCTCACTAAAATTTAAAATTTACCGAGCTTTTTAAAGTTAGAAAATTTAAAGAATATGAAAAAATATTCTATTCTATTTTAATGAATTAATTTACATGTACTCGTCCCATTTAAAATCTATAAATTGCATTAAAAAAATTAATCATGAAAGATTAACTAAAAGATGTTTGGAAAAAAGTATTTGCTTTAAAGAAGTCCAATTGAATATTCTCGCTCTCTCTCTCTCTCTCTATAACGGGTATCGTTTTGGTCCGAGTGCAAAAGGCCATTCCTAGAATAATAGAAATTAAAAATTAATCTCAAATAGTTTGAAACAGGTTTGAACTTGTATTTCTCATCCTTCAATAGACTTTTAAAGAAAGAAAGATCATTCTTTCAGCGCTCTTTGTATTATATTATAGTTATTTTCATCGATCAGATTCTAATGAAAGAATCGCCCATCCGCACATCAAATAATAAGTCAAGACTCGGTACACTTGAGCTGACCTGGTAATGATTAAACTTAAATATAAATTAATTGTTCATTTTGTGGGTATAATATAGTATAACACCCTCTTAAAATAATTTAAATCTTAATCTAAAATCTAATATCTAATTTCTAGGTGCGATAATAAAAATTTCCCTGATAATCACTTCGATTCGAATACTCTGAAAATGTGTGACAGCCTATCAATGTTGGGTGTCTCTGTCGCATCTGACCTGTCTTGGAATGAACACATCTCCTCTTTGGCGAAATCTGCATCAAGGAAGATTGGCTACTTATTTAGGTCCAAACGATTTTACAAGCCCCCACACCTTCTCACCATCTACAAGGCCCAAATCCGCCCCTGTCTCGAATACGGCTCTCATCTATGGAGAGGAGCCTCTAAATATTCTCTTGCTACCCTGGATGAAATTCAGAAACGAGCCGCCAGGCTAATTGATGATTCTACCCTCACCGACTCCCTCGACTCGCTAGCTCATCGAAGAAATGTCTCTGCCCTTTCCCTTTTCTATAGATACTATCACGGCAGGTGCTCTGATGAGATAAAATCAATAATTCCCCCCAAAGCATGCTTTGCACGTAGCACGCGTTTTGCCGACTCCCAACACTCTTTCGCGGTCAAATTAGAAAAGTGCCGGACCACTTCATTCGCCAATACATATATCCCCATGACTTCAAGGAACTGGAACTCTCTCCCAGCCTTCATCTTTCCCATCACTTATAATCTTCAAACCTTCAAAACCCGAGTGCATAAACACCTAAGTCTACACCCTCTCACTTAATCAACTTTCTTTCCCTTCTCTTCGGTAATGCAAGGGTCTTTCGAGATCCATAGGGGCTGCATCTTTACTGGTGCACCCCTTCTTGCATTCGATTGCATTAAAAAAAAAACCACAATAGAATAATTCAAAAGATATTTTTTGCCTTTTGAACCAGATATTTCAAAATCTAATCAGTTGGTACTATGTATTGATATAAAAGAACTTTTTGACTTTCCGTTCTATGGTTTATCGTGGGTATCGGAATTCAGACACACAAAGAGAAAAAAAATCATAATTGAAAAATATTTTTCTCTGCATTTGAGACATTTTAAAGCACAATGCGAAAATATTTATTTTTATGAGTGATTTAATTAATTTAATTTGCAATATGTCTTCTACGAGCATGCCAGTCACTTTTCAACTATGAAAAGAATTGAAACATTACCAAAAGAAACTGAAGTGAAAATATATTATCCGGTTTGTTTAAATATCAATATTGATAAAAAATCAAATTTTATAACGAAAAATTCTATAATTCATTTATCGATAAATTTTGCAAAAAGGAGCGAAGAATAAAATTAAATTAAAAAAATTGAAGTTCTATTTTTTGGACAGCATCCCCTGGTTGAAAAGTCACCGCCCGCCACTGAAATATATATTTGAAACGGTAACTCTAATTAATTTTTTTTATGAAAAAAAATACATTTTGTTTTATCCTAATGAGTATTCAATTAAATAAATTAATATTTCTTTCCGCCTTTGTGTGCAATGAATGCTTTTAAGGTAGTTGTTCCGCCAAATGGGTTTTCTTAGGATTTTTTTGAAATTTATACAGATTATTATTTAAATACTTCTGCATCGATTGGTGGCAAAACGAAATTTATGAATAATATAGTACGGGAGATATTAAATTCCAAAGATAAGGGGTTTCAGACTCTTATACATTGCATTATACGGGATATCGGAAAAATTCACATACATATTTAATTATAATTAAGAAACCCTTCTTACCATTTTTACTTTATCCAATGCGAAGCATGGGAGAAAGTATTGGAATCGCTCTCGCGGCAAGCGCGACTTCAAAGGGTCCTCAGGTAAAGACTACGGAACCCATAGACTCAATTAAGGTCACAAATTGAAGTATTCAATGAGATTGAATTTTAGCACGTGACGGTTTTGCCAAAAATTACCTGGAATCTCGCCGAGAGGCCAAAAAGTGCCATTTTTTTGGAAGTGCGTGCGGATGTATGTATGTGTGTGTGTTATCGTTTTTTTCGTCCACGATTTTTTCCACACCTTTGCGCGGATTGAAATGAAATTGAAAACCTACCATTAGTTTAACAAAATGAAGCGCTGATTAGTTTTTGGTTCATATCGGTCCACAAACATTAGTACTTTATTTCAGTACTTTTTTAGTTTTTTCTAAATATCTTGAAAATGACTTAACCAATTTTGATGAAATTTAATATCCTAATTAAGTACCTTGGGGACCACAAAAAAGGTTAAATAAAGTTTTTAGTAAAATTATATTTTAAAGTACTTTACTCAAGAACATATTAATATTTCAAATGAATTTGGATAAAGTTTAGCAACGATCCGTTGCAGTTTATTATAATAAAAAACTAAAATAACCAATACATATTTTAGGACAATTTTGATCCATAGTTACAACACAGTTTCTGAGATAATAATGAATAAATAATGAAAAATGTATAAAAAAATTTTTACACTAAAAACAATTTGGCAACAGCGCATTTATTTAATCTTCGATAGGTGTATAAAGCACGCATGCGCTAGATTTTTCAAAATAATAATTTTCATAAGGTGTAACGTAGGCGTTGATTACATTTGTTAAAAAATAACAAAACTATTTTTATAGAAATAAATCGACCTTTAATATGTATTTTATCTTTCATTTTAATATAAAAATATTCAATTTATTACAATGGTGTCAGATTTGTCTAACGAGCATGGGATTGGCTAGAATCGGTACATAAACAGCAAAAAGTTTTGGGCTTATGAATTATGAATCCTTATTGTCTGTTCTATATACTCTAGCATTAACTTTTTGATAGTATTGTTGCGAAACAACTACCTTAAATGAGACTCTGCATACAGAGTGGGAAAGAGCGGACGGCTTTGAACGGTACAATCTATTATATACTCCTCTCAGTGTGAACTTAGGAGCGTTTTCCACAGCGGAAATTCCTCTCCGTGTTAACTAAAACTTATTGTTAAGTCATTTTCACACAATTTAGTACTTTTACTTAGCCAATTCCTAAGCTGTCTGACTTTTTGATGAATTTCTGAAAATTGACATATCATCAATCATATCTAATATATCATTCAAAGACCCCTGATTAAATTTTCATCTGTCCACGACATCTTTTTTCAACAAAAATCTTTTCTCCTATTATGTAATGCAGGCAGGTGAGCACATTGTATCAAAAGATTTCCATTTAAACAGGATACAAATTGATTTTATTTTTCATCTTCGTATTAACCGGGTGTTTCTTTTCAAGATGTTTTTCTATCCAGGGTGATATTTTTATTTATTACAAACAACATATAGAAACGAATGTTTCTATAAAAAATAAATGAAATTTTTAAAGATTTTTCTTTACCTTTCAAGATTCCTGATTTATATAAAAATACTTTTTTATAAATATGTTAATTGATTAAGTATTTATTAGTGATATACACTAGGAAATCCTTTTTATGGTACGACGGCCAAAATTATTAGACTATTTTGCCGTCACAAGTTACGTTGCCCGGGGTGTACCACGAGGAGGTTAGTCTATTTTGCACCCCCCAAAAAATTCTAAAAAATATCTACTTGTGTCTACTTATTTATTTTTACTTTACAATACAGGGTATGGTCAAGTATTGTAATCGTGCATGAAAAAAGTGGGTTTTTCCCCTTCTTTTTTTGAAATATCTCAAAAACGGTTGAAACTATTTTGATTAAAAAATTGAGCAACACCATGGAATTTCGGTCTACAAAAAAGCCCTTATAAGTGAAGATAGAAAAAATTATATTTTTCGAGATAATAATTGTTTTGTCAAAATGTCTGTTAGTCTGTCTGCTTGTTAGTCTATGCGTTACCAAATTTTTGTGGACGATCTAGCTCAAAAACTAGTGAAAAATATCAAAACCAAATTTCACACATAGTTTTGGTCTATTGAGATTAAGAGCTAATTAGATTTTAGTGCATATCGACCCAAAATTAAGGGGGTGGAGGGGGCAAAAATTAATAATCTAGGCCATTTGAGCAAACCCAATCAAATTTTGTATACATAATCAGTGGGACCCCAGAAGTCTAAAAATGCAAAAACTAACCTCCCAAAATGTGGCGGGGGGGGGGGGGTGTTGGTTCCAAAAATGAAAACCTTGGCCATTTACCAAACTCAACCAAATGTTGTATACATAATCAGTGGGCCCACAGTAATCTAAAAATGCAAAAACTAACCCGTCAAAATGAGGGAGGAGGGGGGCGTAGGATCAAAAAATAAAAATATAGGCTCTTGTACCAAACTCAACCAAATTTTGTATACATAATGATTGGGCTCCCAGAAGTGTAAAAATGCAAAAACTAACCCCCCTCCCTTACATGATTATAAATAATTTTATTAAATATTAAATATAAGTAATGGAAGGCAGCCCAGAGGTAGTGAGGAAAGAAAACATTAACACATATAAAATAAGGTGTAATTTATTGGAATCCTTCCTCCTTTCCTTTCAAACCGACGTTTCGGAGGATTTTTCCCTCCTTCTTCAGGGTTTCAAAGGGTCAATGAATGAAACAAATAAAATGTTTCCTTCTTCTCTCCACAGTAGTGTTCAAAAAACTTTCTTCATTTTCAACAAAGGCATAGAAAAACAAATTCTAATTAAGAAAAGGAGGAAAAAAAAATTGTTTTTCTATGCCTTTGTTGAAAATGAAGAAAGTTTTTGAACACTACTGTGGAGAGAGGAAGGAAACATTTTATTTGTTTCATTCATTGACCCTTTGAAGCCCTGAAGAAGGAGGAAAAATCCTCCGAAACGTCGGTTTGAAAGGAAAAGAGGAAGGATTCCAATAAATTACACCTTATTTGATATGTGTTAATTTTTCTTTCCTCACTACCTCTGGGCTGCCTTCCATTACATTCAATTAAAGTTTCTACCAGTCCGTCTCTCTCCAGAGAAAATTTCGTTGCAAAAAAATTAAATATAAGTGAGGGCCCAGGTTGTATGGTAAAGTCAAGTAGATGGCCACATCAGAACACGTCAGCTTATTCTATCTAGAGCAGTAAACCAATAATTATGAAATTTTTCAAATATATAATTTATTAATAAAATGCGAGTAAAAAGTAATACCAGCGATTTTTTAACTTATTAATTATTTATTTATTTTTTAAGAACTTTATTCTACTAGGTACCTACTCTTATAGTTTTTCCAAAATTTTTCAAAAACACTAACGATTTTGATAACAAAATTTAGGAATTTTTGAAAATTTCGAAATAAATGGCGGTCAAGTGCGAGTTCGACCACATACCGAGTGTTCCGTACTTTTACAATATACTTGAGATGTCGAATTCGTTTTTATTTGCCTTTGATAAGAATAGAATAAATTCAGTAATTTAAAAAAAAAACTTAAACTAAGATATTTCTGAGCCCCGGCGGGTACAAAAATCATCTATGAACGTCCACTTTGAAATTTCTCAGACGGCCATTTTGAATCAGTTCTATTTAAAGAGCTCTTAATTTTAATATTTTTTTATTTTCGTTCACACTAAAAAATCGTCCCTTTTTAATATAATAATTCACTTAAAATTTTAATCATTGATTTTGTGGAAAATGAATGATAAATAATAGATTTATTAGCTTGTATATTTCAAATTAATATCCTAATTTTATATTGCTTTGACAAATAGATAGTCCCACCCACATACATACAGATACTATAGCGATACTAAAAGGGTTCCGTTTTACTTTTTTATCGAAGTTTAAACACAAAAACAAAATGTTTTGTTCGCTAATACATTGTGTCACCGCATATGTTGGAGTAAAACCCCGTTTTTTAGTAAGAACGGGCTCTTACTAATTAAAACGCGTTTCATTGAATACCTTTGTGGCAACTAGAATTTACTAATGTTGGTTGAGTTTGGTCCAAAGGTCCAGAGTCTTCATTTTTGACCTTCCGCCTCATTTTGGGTGTTTATTTTCAAAAGATTTTAAACGGAAATATCAAAAATTAGAAGCAAAGTTGTAGAGGATGTAATTTTTGATATTTTCATTTAAAATTTTTTGAAAATAAACACCCAAAGTAAATTCTAGTTGCCATAAAGGTATTCAGTGAAAAGCATTTTAACTGGTAAGAACCCATTCTTACAAAAAATGGGTTTTTTCTGCAACATATACATTATTAGTCATTTTATATTAAAATAAATTAAACTTAAAAAAATTTAAAACAGTTCTCTACTTAAAGAGCTCTTAATTTTATTATTTTTTATATTTCCGACCATACTAAAAATTCGACCCTTTTCAATATACCTAATAATTCACTTAAAATTTTAATCTTTGATTCTGGGGAAAATGAATGATAATACATTTAACTTTTATATTTCAAATTAGTATCTTATTAAGTGGATATCGATGAGGCAGTCCAAAAAAGAAGAACATAATTTACACTATCTTTTTATTCATAAAACAGAACGGACATAATAGACCTGAGTATTTGTTGGGACGGCATAATTGATGATCTAAAACTTGTATAGTTATAATATAATAATGTAAATAGATAATATATAAATAATTGTAAATAGTAAATTGGTAATTTAATTTAGAGACTTGTCAAACCTTTTTAGGATTTATGATGAAAAAAAGAAAAAATAATAATTAAATAAAATAAATAAATAAATAATTTATAAGAAGTTTGTATATATATATATGTATGTAAAAGTATAATTAAAGCAAAATACACATTGTTGTACTGTATAAATCAAATAATTATGCACAACAACCGCTTGGCGCACGTTTTATCTGGAAGGGGATTTGGCTAATGATATATATTTATATTACAATTTTGCAAATCATTACTACATTATAATTTTGCTGAGAATGAAATACAATATATTATTGTTACTGCCACTGAAAGAGGAGACAGAGTGGAATGTCGCATTGGATTTCCTTCACTGACTTTTCAAAGTGAGTAGAATATTTTTGATTAAAAAAAAAATTGTATATAATTATATATTAATTGTAGGTATTTATAAAAAAATTTTGTGATGATCTTGTTTGTAATGATGGCCAAATCCCATTTTAATTAATTACAGACCCTGAAGAAGGAGCGAATAGCCTCCGAAACGTCGGTTTTATGAATAAAAAGATAGTGTAAATTATCTTCTTTTTTTGGACTGCCTCATCGATATCCACTCAATTCACTTATCAGTCCGTCTCCAAAAATTACTCCAATCTTATTAGTATCTTATTTTTTTACGAGGTACATTGCTTTGATAAATAGACAGTCACACACACATACAGACATTTTAGCGATACTAAAAGTGTTCCGTTTTACTTTTTCACGGAACCTTAAACACAAAAACAAAATATTTTCTTCGATAAAACATTGTGCGGTGTATAGTTACTACATTAGTTAGAGTAATTAAAAAATTAAGTCACTCCAAATGCATTCTGTAATGGTAATTCGTCACCTATAGTAAACCACTTTTTTTAACTATGATCCATTTGATTGGGCTGAGTTATCTGTTGGTATCGATCGGTCCGTCAACGTCACTCCCCCAAGGGCCGAAGCTTTTCCCCATCTCTGATCCCACACCTCCGTTTCACTTCCTCATCCTCTGCCAGTGACTACCCTAACATCAATACAGGGACACAAACCCCGTAACCCCTCTTTAGAAGCTCACATACAAAGACAGGGTCGTTTGTCAAAATCTAAGTGAAAAAAAATCATTGATTTCTGACGTGACTGGGAATTAATGAATAAAATCTCCCTTGCAAAATGAATAGTGTGTTTGCTGCTGTTTCGGGGTGTTTTGTCATAAGAGTATATTTTTTGATACGCTAAATTATAAAAATCGTTTTTTTATCAATCACTCTTAATCAATAAATTAGGTATATTTGAAAATTAATCTCCGTATTGTATAAATTGTATGTATACACATTATATACAATGTCGTTCATTATTCGTTCCATACAATCGACGAGCTACCTGATTATATAATAGAATTCACCCAAAAATTTTTCAATTTTTCTTTTTTACTTTTATCTGTTAAAAAATCTCTGAATGTTGGAGAAAAATCATTTTTAACTCACAATTTTTCTGTCTGTTACCCACGATCGCGATAATATGTTGAAATTGTATGCTTATAGATAGTTAGATCCAGTGCTTCCGAGATATTTTATTCGAATGTACTATTCATCTTAGTAAAATGTACTGTAATGGGTTAAAAATCGAACCTCTTTATTATTTTTGTATAATATATTAACGTATATAAAATATAAAAAGGAAAACAGGATATATAATGGTTACTAAAAATAATAAGAAATTCGTACATAATAAATTTAATTCAGATATTTTGATCATCATCATTGAGTATACAGTCCTAAGACTGGTTTGATGCAACAATCCGTCTCCACTCGACTCTGTCCCCCGCCAGCTGTTTGACCTCTCTAAATGTCTGGCATCCCACATCCCCAATTATTTGGTTGAAATATTCTAATCTGGGTCTTCCCCTTCCCCTTTTCTTTCCCACCTCCCCCTCCAAGATATCCCTAAGCAGTCCCCCATGTCTCAGTGTGTGTCCCATCATCTGACCTCTTCTCTTCTTCAGACTCTTCCACAAGGTTCTTCTTTCTCCGATTCTTCCAAGAACTTCTTCATTTGTAATTTTATCCATTCATTTGATATTCATCATTCTTCTGTAGCACCACATTTCGAAAGCCTCTAATCTCTTTCTCTCCGCTTCTCTAATTGTCCAGGTTTCACACCCATACATGGCTATGCTCCATACATATGTCTGCAATAGCAACTTCCTGTTTTCTAAGCTAAGATATTTTGATATTTTGTTTATTAAATTAATTTTCTTAATAACTTTATCAGTAGGAACCCCATTTTGTTTTTGGGACAAATTATTTGTATGTATATTGTATTCTTCATGCCTTTTTAAATGTGTTCGATTGCCCTTAATTTCTTTGTTGCTTACCATCATTAAGCAATGGATTTATTAAATTTTGATTGTTCACACCACTTAAATTCGGCTTCCCGTTTACCCGTATACAGCTGTTAATGAGTGTACTTCTTTTCTTTAGCGATTTGCTTACTATAGTTCACTAGAAGAGGACAATGCCTTTACATCTTCAGTAAAATTTGCATTGAAAGACATTCCACTAGAAGACGGCTTTGAAGTATCAATATAGTCGCCGTTAATCTTTAATATTTTAAGTTATCGAATTTGAAACGCGGGAGCAATACTTTGAATAACAATAATTTATCGTATTTCATTCTCAACAGAATTATAGTGTAGTGTTGAAGGAGACACATAAAAGAGTGTGTCTTCTGCTGGAATTATAAATTTTATTTATTTATAACGAGACTATAGTTTCGAGGGCTTTGTAAATTAATCTCTTTAGACAAATATTCTTTTTTTCAAATATTCCACCAGAAGAAACTCAAGAATTAGTAAACCGAATCATTTTTAAATCCCCTAATTTACAAGCCAGAGAAAAACAAAATTTAAGCGAATTGATGAACCTCTATATAAATCACAATTTCTTTCAATTTAATAATAAAATATATAAACAAAAGAATGAATTAGCAATAGGTAGCCCCCTATCACCCCTACTCGCGGAAATATTTTTAGACAAAAATTTCTTAACGTAGAATACAAATATTTCAAATAAAAACACTATTACTACCGTTATGTAGATGATATTATTTTACTCTGCACAGGTACAAAGCGCGTTCAGGGTGATTTTATCAACAATATAAATTCTATCCATGACAAAATTAAATTTTCCAGCGAAATTGAAAAAGATAAAACACTAAATTATTTAGATGTAGAAATCAAAATTTCAAATAAAAAACATACTTTTGGAATATATATGAAACCCACAACCACAGACACAGCTATAAATAATAATTCCTGCAGACCTATCACACACAATAGCCTCCGAAACATCGGTTTATAAATAAAAAGATAGTATAAATTATCTTCTTCTTTTTTTGGACTGCCTCATCAATATCTACTCAATTCAGTCCGTCTCCAAAAATTACTTCAATTGTACTATTCTACTTTTCAAGCAAAACTGTACTTTAAATAATACATTTGTATTGTAACGGTAGCACTGGTTGGCTCTGTTCATAAAATGTTTTTGTTTCTATTTTAAATAATTATTTAAAGCTGGCCTTTCTAGCTTTAGAAAGTACCTACTATCAGATGAAAAATGCAGTATCAGAAAAAATTGAATCGTAATATCACACTCTCTTGAAAGTTTGTAACTACTTAGCTGAGAAGAACTTTGTTTTACTAGTTTACTCTTTGAACCAAGTTAGAATTCTATTTAAAGCCATTTGCTGACTCTTCATACAAAGCTAACGATGGATTGCAGTTATTGTACTGTTCTAGTCAGAATTATTCAATTTGAAGTCTTACTGGTGAGATTGTAAAACTTTAAGTTCTTTGTGAAATTAGATAATTATTTTTCATTTTCTAGCGTTTTTCAACCATTTTGCTTATAATTCTAAAACATGTCAAATGAGGATAACTGCAATCAGCTGCAATCAAAGTGATTAATTAAATCGAGTTGTTGGAATTGAAATGCCTTGAGGAACTTCAGGTAAATCGATGCCTTAATTGAAATTTGATTCACTGCCAGAGGCTTATCATGCTTCTAGAATTCAAATAAATCAATGACTTGAGACAATGAAACATTTATCTTTTGAAAATGATCTCAGAGAGGAAAACACCAGACAATTCTAATCAATTCAAATAAGGTTCAATTCGAAAAAAATCCATTTGAATTAAGAATTTTTGTTATGTTAGTCCGACAATGTAAAAAATTCAAAATTGTATTATGAAACTTGTTTTTCATTTGGTTATTTATTTTTAACGTGGAGATAATTTAATATTTTTTTTATTGAAGGACTGCAACATTTAGTGGGTTTATATAAGAAGTAATCGATGTTCTACGATCTAGGAGTTGTTGTTCTCAACTTTTTTGTATATTTTTATAATTTTTATAAATATGTAATCGTTGACTCTTTGGTAACTGGCTGGTCGTGTCCGGTTTCCGATTTCAGTAAAAGAGGATGACAAGAGGTGTACATTCATAATGAAGAAATAGTTAACTTTGGCTTCTTTTAACTGTGAATTTTTGAGTAAATTTAATATTCCGGCCGCATGGAGAACTTCACTCGCTGGGAAGAATAAATAGTAATAATTTTTTATTTAATTTCATCAGTCAATAGTCATTTCTTTTATCTTTTACAATCATAATCGGAAAAAATAATTGAATATTGTAGCTCTTGTCCAAAATTGAACTTGAATTTGAATTATTTTTTCATTTAGAGCTTTTTAACTAATCCAATTTTTTTTGCACGTATAAGAAAAATATTGAATTATAAAATATAAATAAATAACTGTACTAATTAAAAACCTCAAAATGTAGTCTCAATTTAAACTTGATTTATGATGTTGGTGCTCCTGTATTTAGGCAACCTATTGCACGCAGAAGAATGAAAGCTGCGTATGAGCTAGGCGAGTCCAGTCGGTGATGAAATTCTCCAGAGCAGGGATGTTGCGGATGCCGATTTTTTCACATCCGCGGATGTGAATGCGGATTTTGAAGGCTCACATCCGCGAATGCGGATGTTTAAGATCTTATATAAATATAGTATATCAATGAAGAATTAAAACGATGATAAAGTAATCATTAACATTTTTATTAATGAAAATTAGTATTAAGTATAATGCTCCTATTTTTTTTAACTTCACTTACTAATTTTCATATTAGTAAGTGAAGTTAAAAATAGGAGCGTTATACTTAATAAAGAGTATTATTGCCGCCTTTTCTGATTCAAGGCGGTTACGCAGGGGTTCGTAAATTAAACCCGCGCTAGTAAATAATTGGTCGTTAGGAACACTGCCCTGGTGGAGTGAATAAAAATCTTCGTGCTATCGGTGATAATATCTTAAATTTCTCTCGATGAACACTCCACATTGACTCTTTTTTAATGCGGTAAGAAAGTAATTACAGTACAGCTTCAGTGCTACCATTTTCTGGTATTTCTTGACTCTCATCTTCACTTGACGAATCTAACATCATAGCAAGGTCGTTTTTTAAGCATGGCTTTTTGACGAAACTTGATGTCCCTGGTCCTAGTTGTTCCATATCCTTTTCCGTGGAATCAGTCATTCTCATTCTTTTAGCCCCTTCGGAATTGGCATTAAGAGAACCGAAAACCCGCTCAATTTCTTTCTTGTTGCAACTTGTATTACATTCGCATCCGCATGAACATACGCATTGATTATTGTGGATGCAGATGCCAAATCTATGCGGATGCGGATGCGAATATTCGCAACATCCCTGCTACAGAGCTAATGGCATGGAAGCCATCAACTACCATATCTACGAAAGAATAATTTTTACATAAGCTTTAAATAGGTAGAGAATAGAAAACATAGAGTTTACCATATAAACATTCCAATTTTCCCGATTCACTGTCTCAGTTCCATTTTATTAATGTGATTTTGCTTTTTACTTTATCCAATGCGAAGCGGATGGATGGATGTTACCCTTTTTCCCACCCACGATTTATTCCACACCGTTGCACCGATTGAAATGAAATTGAAAACCTAACATTAATTTAAGAAAATGAAGCGCTGATTAGTTTTTGGTACATATCGGCCCATAAAGATTAGTATTTTTTTAGTTTTTTCCTAAATATTTTGAAAATGGCTTAACTAATATTGATGACATTTTTAAGTACCTTGAGGACTATAGTTATTAGTAAAATCATATTTTAAAGTATTTTACCCTAGAGTAAGATAGTACTTTTTTAATTCTTGAAAAATTTAAGAAACTTTTAAAATACTAGGTAGGTTTCAGTTTTGTTTTGTAAAACCTACCTAGCATTTTATATTTTAAATTTTAAAAAGTTTCTTACGTTTTCTTTACTTTATTTAAACATGTTTCAAAAAGAACCCACAACATTCTCCCTTGACAAAAAGTATTATACTAGTTTGAGCGTTCCTGGAATAGACTATGAACTAACAGTATTGTGGTTATTTCTATTTTTATTAAAATAGGCCTTCATAAACCATCCAATAACAGTCCGTCCAGTCATGTTGAAATGCACTGGTGAAATATATAGCACAGCTAGTTCTTAAATGTGTATCTACAAAGGCAGTAGTTCTGTTTGCACACCCTTCCAATCTCAGATTTCACTAATAAATTATTTCGATTAAATTATCCTAAAGGGGCATACTTTGTGTTGCAACTAGAATCATATCCCTCATACTTTTTAAGGGTATAGTATTACATTTTTAGCAAGTCCAGATCCTATATATATATATATATATATATATATATGTATATATAATATATACTAAAGTACATGTTGGTACCTAATATCTTCATTCACTCACACATTTACACTGTGATTATTGAGCCAATATCACGTATTCAAATACACGAGAGGGTGTAGTAAATTGCGTGAATCCTTTACTTGTCGTATCTAAAGTAAACAGCATTATAGACAATTTGCTTAAAGAGAAAGGAAAACAGATTAAGTTATAACATAATCACTAGATTAATTTTATGTGAATCCTTTAAACGTGCTTGACAGACAATCTTGAATTTGAAATCTGATGATCTCAGTGAATAATCCTCAACAGGGTATATCCCTGTTTCAATAACATTTCTATCTTCTTGAGAAAACTTTTTTTGCGTTACTTATGGTGCAGAAATTAGATTTTTAAATAAAATTACGTTTTGTTTTGTAATAAACCACAAAAGTATGGGATTCAATAATATATTTAATGTTAAAAAAGATTGATCACCCCCATTAAAATTGATTCAGCTATCTAATTATCAAGAGATGTCTACAGGATATCAATTTTAAAGGGAGATTTATGTTTCTGTTTATTTCCTAACTATGGCAAAAAACAATTTATAATAATTTAGTTTATTTGATTCCTATGATGGATAGTAAAAAAATATAATAGCAGCAGACTATTAAAGGAATTACGGGTTTTAGAAGTTAGTTACTTTTATAAAGATGGCCAAAATGGTTATTGTGTGATACCGAAGGCCAAAAATTTAATAAAATGACAGCTTTTACGGAAACTAGGCAGGATTAATTTTATATCAAGGGATTTTAGTAGTAACTTTTAAGGAGTTCGGTGTTGGTTCTAGGGGAAACATTTTAATATAATAATAAAACTTGAGTAAGATACGAGGTAGGTTTCACAAAAAAAGAAATAAAACAAAATTGAGTTTTGAATTCGATATATTTCGGGGGCTAGCATCATCAGGAAGTCTAAGAAAACTGATTATATATTGGAAAATTTTTAGTAGTGTTTACTTGCCAGGGTAAGCGGATATTAGGCTTTTTTTTAAACAAAGACACATAGGAAAATAGATGTAAGACAAATACTTAGAGATTAAAATACAAAAATATTATATATATATAGGATATTTCTTATAAAGTCTGAATTGACAAATTAAAGTAAACGATATTGCGTTGCTCTAGAATTAAAGAATTTTATTGGATTAATTTATATAGCTTATTTATATTATTTACAGGGTGTAAGATTCTTTCCTAGAAATAAAGACACGATATTTAAAGTTTATTGTCAATTCCTTTTTACAATTTTCATTAATTCTTTATTAGTAGTGTACAATCAGTAAGAATAAATAAATGACAATCTATTAGATATTCTTTCCACTACGGTCCCTCTGCCGTGCAAGACAGGCACTACTCCGATCTGCAGGGCATTTATTTTAATAAAGTGAAACACATTTTCTTTACATATATGAAAGTGTGCTGCCAGTGATGGACTCTCGTTCTTTAAACAAGTTTGCAAACATTTTGAATTGAAGTAACAATATATTAAAAAGTAAATCTTATATAAAAAATAAAATTAATGTACCTACTTTCAAATCTTGCAGGTGTACTGCTAAGCATGTTTTCAGGCGTTGACAATGGTCTCGTAGTAGCCCGAAACCAATCAACCATGGTGGTCGGCCAATATAATAAATATTTCCACAAAAAGAAAGGTTTGAATCTTCTCTTTGTTTAAAAAAAGCTTAATATCCGCTTACCCTGGCAAGTAAACTCTGCTAAAATTCCTTATATTAAAATTTAAGTTTGAATTTTTTCTTATCTGATTGTCTTATTTCAATGAATTCATTTTAAAACAATTGTAGAACAAAAATATGTTTCTGTATTTTACGCAATATATTTTTAGCGCTTTGGAATGATGATTAGCGCACAAAAATATTGCATCCTCATGCACATAAACCACCAATTTTGCGGACTAGATGCAAGAAATAACTATTTAAATACGGGGTGGGACATAAAGACCCACCGCATTTTGAAGAAGGTATAAAAAATGAAAAAATTTAACTAGTAAAAACTAAATATATTTTTGAAAAGAGAACATAAAATAATTATATTTTTAATGTGTTTTAAACATTATATCAGACGAAAAAAAAAGGGGGGGGGGGGGGGCGGTCAAAAATGAAAATTCTAAGCCCTTTTCGACCAGACTCAACTGAATTATATACACCAATTCTGCGGAACCCCAGAAGGCTAGAAATGCGGGAAACTCAATCCACCTCAAAATGAGGGGGGCGGTGTCAAAGAGTGAAAATTAAAGTCCTTACCGACCAAACTCATGCCAAGGTAGTTCTGGTTAGTTTTTGCATATCTAGCCTACCGAGAGCCCACAGAATATGTATGCAAAATTTGGTTGAGTTTGGTCAAAGGGTCTAGAATTTTCATTTTTTACCCTTCCCTCCATTTTCGGTGGTTAGTTTTTGCATTTTTAGCCTTTTTGGGGCCCACAGAATATGTATACAAAATTTGGTTGAGTTTGGTTTAAAGGGCTAAAATTTTCATTCTTGACCCCCCCAGGGGGGGCCCTTTTTTTGTCTGATAATCTTTAAACACATTAAAAAAAAATTATGTTCTTTTCAAAAATATATTCAGTTTTTTTCTAGTTAAATATTTTCATTTTTTTATACCTCTTCAAAATGTGGTAGATCTTTATGCCCCACCCCTGTATTAATTTTTGATTGTTCACTATTATGAATAATTATTGCTTCACACTGACTTTTAATTGTATTCTCCGACACGAACGGGGTTATTGATCTTTTAAACCAACTCTAATAAAACAATACTTAAATCAGCGATCAGTAATAATAATTAATGCCACTATATGACAGTGTAAGATGCAAGGATAGGAAATGAGACACAAAACCGTAACCAAACAAATATTTTGAAAAGGCTTAAATCAAGAAAGAGTCAATATTCCAGTTAGCATTTAGACATAATCACTCTTAAAGAAACAACCCTTCTTGTGTTTAAATATTCTTTGTCCTTCAAGCTGGATATTAATAAGCTAACTAGAATAATTATCTTTATTTAATAAATGGAAAGAAAAGAAAATACTTTTCACATTATATCCTATACATTATATGATTTAGAATAGTTATATATGTGAAAGTAAAAAAAACACTTGCTGACTACCTGAAGAACTTTTTCTTAACAAGACATCAGATGTGACACGCAAGCAAGATGTCGGAAAATAAGTTCTTTTTATTAGGTTTAGAAGTAGCAGAGATTTAGGTATAATTTTGCAATGGGGAGATTTGATTATTTTTTGGATGATTAAATTTAAACTATTAAGATATATAAATATAAAAAATTATAAATTTAAGAAATTTTCTCTTTGGAGAAAGACGGACTGGTAGAATTTTTAGTTTAAAAGTAATTGAGGGCAGCCCATGGATAGTGTAGGAAAAAATTATTACATTTTCAATTAAGATGTATTTATTGGATATCATTCTTTTTTTTTCCTTCCCTTTAAAACTAACGTTTGGGAGGATTCTTCTCTCCTTCTTCAGGGTCAGTGAAGAAAACAAACAAGATGCTTCCCTCTTATCTCCTCCAGAAGTGTTTGAAATATGTCTTTTCTTAACAGAAGCATTAAATAGAAGTTTCCCCTCCTTACTTAAGGGGGAAATAACCTTCTTATTTAATGCTTCTGTTAAGAAAGAGGAGCCTCAAACACCTCTGAAAGAAGAGCATCTTGTTTCCTTCCTTCCCTTGACCCTTTGAAACCCTGAAGAAGGAGGGAAGAATCTCGAAAACTGGTTTTAAAGGAAAGGGGAAAAAGAATGACAGTCCAATAAATACATTCTTATTTGGAAAGTAATAACTTTTTCTTCATATCCTTGTGCTGCCTTCCATATACTTTTCAAATAAGAAATTATTAAAAAAGCTATCCTCGTGTATTAAATGGGTTCGATTTTTTTATTTTACCATAAGGGGTATGGTGAAGTATTATAATATAATCATGAATGAAAAAACCGTTTTTTGTTTCGAATTTACAAAATATTTTAAAAATAGCTGAAATTTCTCTATTGGCCTCTAAGATATGATAATTATTTATAATAAATTTGAATCGATATCTTCATAGATTTGGTTAATTTTTAGAATTTTCTGCTACAAAATTTAAGAATTTTCTTTAACTTTTAAGGAGTTCGAGTGTTGGTTCTAGGTGAAACATTTTGGCTATAATAATAAAACTTGAGTAGATACGAGGTAGGTTTCAGTGAAACCTACCTCCTATCTTACTCGAAGTTTTATTATTATATTAAGAATTTTCATTCATATGATTGAGCGATTTTTCAAAGTTCCGTTAACGTTAAAATTTTCTTCAATGATAGCAGCAAATTATGGATTTTTCTCCGCAGCTTAATTTCCTTTACACAAATTTTATTAGTTAGTACCTGGGTTCAAATCCTGGGGGGACGATCCCTCTGATAATGCAATATAAAAATATTTCAACTAATATCATAGAAATTAAGACCTTAAAAACTAAATTCCTTTCATTTATTATTTATATTGAAACATAATTTTTCTCCCTTGAAAAAAATTCGCCGGTCCACACTTAATCGTTTAGTCAACATTTTATATTTTTCAGCTTTAAGGGCTATAAAACTCTGCGTAAACTTCGTCTCAAACTCGAAATATAATCTCAAACTGTACAATGCCCTTAACACCACCTGATAGTTTTTAATTTCTTAATAAATATCATAACGTACGCTATTAATTAATTCAAGCGTGAATATTATATGAAGGCATCATATATACGTACACTTAAATTCATGAAAAATAGAAGCAACATAATATTTTATTTACCTTTCAGTCTAGATAAGTAGTATTCAATTCGGTTAATAATAGTCTTTCTCTAGAGTATAATGTATTACGGCACAAGGTTATCTATTCCAATTAAATTGTTTGGAACAACTAACTCTCAACACATGATATATTTTGTAACAATGCGGACATTGTTCAAACAAATACCAAGGGATGTACGATCACCATCAAAATATATACATACATATACCTTGTACAAAATAAACATTTGTTAAGGATTCATTTTCAATATTTTTCCAATCTCTGTGTTTATGATAGATAAAAGGGAGGTAATATTATTGGCTTATCCTGGTTTATCGCATTTTCGATTTATCCTAGAACATCACTTTAAAATCTTTATGCTGAAAATTTGCGCTGTTAGTTTTTAACGTTTTATTTCTATCAGACTACCCTTGGTTGAGATAAAGAATCATGTAATTGCAATTTGTTATTAAAATAGGATGTGTGCACCACACGACTTTTAATTACCACCCCTTTTAGAAAAAAATTTAATTTCCATTATTTACAACATATAAGGAGTCATTTATCGCATCGTCGCTGTTATATCAAAATGTCGTATTCAAAATTAATAAAACAAATTTATTAAAGAAAAACACTTGTATTTGTTAACTACATCTGGACTAAAATTGATATATGTTATCAGGTGATAGACTCAAGTTAGAGATTAAAAACAAAAGTATTTAAGTTTAATACAAAATGAAAACAAGTTTTTCTTAGATACTGAAAAATGTAGATTTTTACATACATTTTGATATAACAGCTACAATATATATACCTGCCCTCCCTGTCGTATGAACGGAAGTTTATGCTTAATTAAAAATTTATGAAATTTTTTTCGCAAAAAATTGAAACAAAAATGGCGGTGGAGTTTCTGAGGCATGCGTAAAGAATATGTGTTTACGAGTTATTAAAGTTACCATAAGCCGAATATCTAATTTTTAGATTGGGGTGAAAGCACGAAATTTCAGAATATTAACTACAGTGAAAATCGGATACAAAAAAAATATATGTATATTCACCAAAATTACATTTATCAGAGTACATCATATTATATTATAGATTATGTATTATACATTTTGTACATACATAAGTATCAGTGGCGTGCGTGCCATGGATGATGTGGATACGGCACATCCCTGAAATTTAAAACATTTAAAGTATTTTCATAAATATTAGGTTGAAATATAATTATGGAACGTTTGTATTGGCGCGTTTTTCTTTAACCAAAAATGGCGTTTTGTTTAATTTTTTTATAAAAACAATCTTCTCTATTTATTAGTTTTAAGGAATTTTGTGTTGGTACTTGGTGAAACATTTTTTAAAATTATAGGATAAAAAATACTTGGTAGGTTTCACATTAAGATATAAAAAATAAAACGAATTTATTTTTGGAGAATCTTTAATCTTTTAATAGTCTTAGCCGATCAGATGATATTAATATGGAATCTACTTCTACCTTCGCCAATCATCTACATTTGAATAAACACACCTCTTCTATTAGCCACCTAGTTCCGTTACATTTCGAAAGAAAGGGCTTACGTTTAGATTTTTTAGAGTCAACGGAAATAAAATTAGCTCTCTCAAATAAAACGAATATACTAATAATCAATTAGAAGTTAAGAAAAGTACAATCATTGATTACATTCTTTAAATATTTGCAAATTTGTTTTCATTAATTCTTCCCCCCCCCCCCCCTACATCTACCTGAGTGTAAATCCTCATTTCTCAGAAGGCCATTCAAAATTAAACAAAATAGACTTCCTACCTTTCTCCCTCCACTAATTTTAAATATTTACCCTTTTGTTGTTTTGTTATCTTAAAAATAAATAAATTGTTTTGTTATCTTAAAAATAAATTTTACCATTGACTTGTATTCAAATTCGACTTATCCAGGTCAGTTACTTTCTGTTTCTCCCGAAGATGGGTTAGTCACCCGAAATATATATATCGAGATTAAAGATTCTCCAAAAATAAATTCGTTTTATTTTTTATATCTTAATGTGAAACCCACCAAGTATTTTTTATCCAATAATTTCTCTATTTATAGTTAATAAAAATGCTTGTCGAAAACCATATTCATATTCGTCATATTATGCTCTACCACTTCGAGAAAGGATGGAAGGCAGCACAGTCATTTCGCGATCTCAACGAACTTTTTGCGAAGGAACAATTACTGATAGTGCAGTACGGAAGTGGTTTGCCCGTTTCAAATCAGGTGACACTAGTTTGGAGGATAAAGAAGGAAGAGTTCGGCCATCGGATTTTGATGATCAGGCACTTCTAACAGTCGTGGAAGAGGATGAAAGCCTTACAACACGAATGCTGGCTGCAGACTTCAATGTCGACCAATTTAGCAAAACATAATTAGGCAAAATAAATTAAATAAATTTTGCATCAACTATATTGACGACATTCTAATCTTTTCAGAAGATTATGATAGCCACATAAATCATATTGAATTAGTTCTAAATGCAATAAAAAATGAAGGGCTCAGATTTTGAGAATCTATATAGGCACTATGTAGTTACTATATAGTTTGAAACATTGTGCTACTAGGGAAGGTTTGAATTCCCTGCCTGGTATATCTTCCATTTCAAGCTATGTCAAGACAAGTTCAGACTAGTTTTAGTCGAATAAAAATTGTTCTCGCTGAGGAACTATTAAAATAGTAATATACAAAAAAAGCAATAAATAAAGATGATTCGAGAATTTCTGGACTAGTCCATTTCTAAGAACTTTCATCGGAAATAACTAAGAGTGCTCTAGACAAGTCATAGCTTGCTTAGAGCAATAGAATTAGGAGAAATTTGAGAAATGTCTTATTTTTTTATTCTCGATTTCCATCTCAGGGACTGTGGAGTTTAAGTCACAAGATATAATTTCTGACTCCTACTCCCCTCACACACAAAGCAGTGTCCGTTTGGGGCGAAGGTGGCAAAATGTGATTAAAAAAATGTTGAATTTGAAAAATAACGAAAATCATTCCGTATTCGATGAAATTTGCAAAAAAAAAGCGAAAATTTGAATTAAATTTCAAAAAAGGTGAAGTGTCTTTTAAAATAGCTGGTTGAAAACTACCGCCCGACCACTGATATGTATGTATGAGGTATTCATTTAATAAAAATATTAATAAAAAACTTAATAAACTTTAATATATGTATGTATTTTTTAAACAAATAAATATTTATTCATTTTTTGACAATAACATATTTTATTCATTCCGAGAAGCGAAATCTTTGTTTAGTGTTAAAAAAAATGTATGAAAATATCTAGTATTTTGTCGGGACCGCATTATTATTTCGTGTAAACCGATTTTTCTCATGTTTAGTGTTTTCCGTTAAACGATTTCCACTGTAAATATTTTCTGTTAATAAAATATCCTTGTTTTTATTACACGATTTTCTTGACCTTTACTTTTCACCTCCTCCTTTAAGAAAAAAGTTCAAATTCTAAAACTCGTTGTAGCTAAGCAATCTTTTTATAAAATATTTGGGGGAAAGTCGGTGCAGTCCAATCAAACAGGCGATTTCTCTTTTTTATTAATTTATATTGGTCGTTAGAAAAAATATAATCTTGAATGGATTCTGAGTTTGTTTAGTGACAAGCAGGCTTCCCCAAATCTATATATTTTATAGTCTAAATAATAACAAGAAATAAATTAAATAGTAAATAGTATATTTTTTCTTAATAAATGGACGATTTTAGGAAAAATATTAATATTATTGAGTGGATATTGATGAGGCAGTCCAAAAAAAAGAAGATAATTTATATTATCTTTTTATTCATAAACCGACCTTTCGGAGGCTATTCCCTCCTTCTTCATGGTTTTGAAAAGTCAGTGAAGGAAATCCAATGCGACATTATAATTCTGCTGATAATGAAATACAATATATTATTGTTACTGCCACTGAAAGAGGAGCCCGAAGGGAATTGGATTTCCTTCACTGACTTTTCAAAACCCTGAAGAAGGAGGGAATAGCCTACGAAACGTTGGTTTATCAATAAAAAGATAATATAAATTATCTTCTTTTTTTGGACTGCCTCATCAATATCCACTCAATTTCACTTTATCAGTCTCCCAAAAATTACTCCTATCTTATTAATATTATTTTTTTTGTTTCAGGTGTGTTGTCAGCTAGTGAAGAAATCTTAACATTTTAGAATGTAAGTACCTACTCGTATTTTTATTTTTTATTTAAGAACTTTCTATGGACTTCTTGTGCAGCAGGAGAATCTCAAAATTATTATTATATTAATGAAATTCACCCGTAAAACTTATATGTATGTTTATATAAAATAGGTTTCTTGGAAACGGCTAACGATTTCGATTAATATTATGGTTTGGATGTGGTTTTTGGGTCAAAAAAATGGATCTGTCAGGGGTCATTTTCGGATAACTTTAATTTGATTGTTTTGTTTCTTCTTAATTTAAAGTAATTATTCACAGGCGGGTGTGTTAATAAAATTTAAATAATTATTTTTATTTATTTATTTATTTTTTAAATGGCTCTTCTCGTAAACTATAGTCCATTATGGCCATTGAGTGTTCGTCTGTGGTGAGGAAGTGGTGTAAATTAGTGTAGGGATCAGATTGAAGTCGGATTGCATCGATTCGGGCTTGAATCTGGGCTGGCTTGATTAGAATTCATTTACGTTATCCACTCGACCATCCCGACGCCCCAACTAATTTTTTACTAAATAATTTATATTTTTTAATAATTAATAGTTTTTTTTTATTTTTAAAAAAAACACTAATAGTTCATTACAAACATTATTATATATTAAAATTAGGAAATTTAATTAATTTCTAAATGATAAATTGGATTGGATTGATATCGGAGATCCTGAGAGAATCAAGATGACAAAGAGGTTTTTTATTTCATTAGTTTTTTCTTATTAAAACAAGGACTAAAAAGATTATCGCAAGCTCAAGAAGATCAAGGACGATAGTAGGGAATTAATCTCCGAATATGAGTCCTCAAATTTAATATAAACTTTAATTCATGTAATACAATTGGTTCAATAAATTTATTATTATTATTTATTATTATTATTAACTAGTTGCAAGGCACGCCCCTGTAACCCCAGCCCTCGGACCCCCCCTCGCCCCCAGAACCCACCCACCACCCCACCCCACGCACCATGATCAACCCCCGCCCCCACACCACCACCCCAAGCACCCGCACCATGCACCCGTTCCCAACCCCCGCCTGCACACCACCACCCGCACCCCACCCACCTCGGACCCCGCACCCCATACACCCCGGACCCCACCCCGCGCCCTCCAACCCTGCGCACCACACTCCCGCCTAGCTCCCTGGACCTCACCTCCGCTATGCCCCCTGGACTCCACCTGGCACCACCACCTGCACCCCCACCCTACTCCGTCTCACTCCTCACCCCACCCCCGCACCCACCCTCCGCACCCAGTTTTTGCATTTCTAGCCTTCTAGTGAGCCTCAGATTATGTATACAAAATTTGGTTGAGTTTGGCCCAAGAGAAAGAATTTTCATTTTTTGACCCCCCCATTTTGGGTGGTTAGTTTTTGCATTTCTAGCTCTCTAGAGGCCCAGAGATTATGTATACAAAATTTGGTTGAGTTTGTTCCAAGGGGAAGAATTTACATGTTTTCACCCTCCCCCCTTTGGTAGGTTTTTTGGGGAAATTTTTTTAAACAAAAGTTGTCAGAAATCACATCCCCTACAACTTTGTTTGTCATAAAATTTGCTTTAGGGTTAATAGTTTAGGAGTTATTTGATAATTTTCATTCGTGCGCCCCCCCCCCCAAACCCCCTTCTGGGGTCAAAATATCAAAACGTTATATAGCTAAAAACGTAAGTTAGAAGACATCTGATGTAAATATGAAATTTCATAATAATCCCTTCAGCCGTTTTTACGTGAATCGTGAGCAACTTTTCTGAAATCACTGAAACCGACAGACATGCATACAGACATACAGACATACATACAGACAGGAATTTTGTTGAGGGTGTTTTCGTTCATAACTTTTCTTGAAACGTGTGCAACCAAAATTTGGCGTGATTTGGACCAATGAACAGACAAAACCTTAATTTTATTTATATAGATTTTCTATCGAAGGCGGAATGGTAGAATTCAATGCTGAATTGACGCAAAGTTATGCCCAAAGATAATAAAAACGACACATTTTGAATAAAATAATTTATTAGGAGGTCATTTATTTCCTCTTAAAAAGTCCGATAATTCGGAATATCGTCCCTCCTTCTTCAGGGTTTAAAGTGTTAACGTAGGAACCTACCTGTTTATTAATATTATTTTTAATTCAAAACTATGTGCATAGTGATACCTTGATGATGGCAGGAGCGGGTCAAAACGTTGGGAAAAAATTAAATTTTATTTCAGTTTTTATTCAATCCTGAATTAAAACTTCCTTGAAACATTAAGATTTTTATATACTTACTGGAAAACATATCTGATACAATCTGATATATTTTTTTCTTCTAAAATAAGAAGAAATTTGAAAATCATCCCAAAAGTTTTTGTAGAATAAAAAGAACAGATTTTCAATTTTTATGTGAAAAAATATATCAAGATTTCGGAAAAAATAGTCTCAATTGTGGCATATTTTGACAGATATAAATATTTTACATGCAAACTTTCTGAATGAACTGAAAGAAAAATGTAATAAAATTTATTACTTCACAATACTTATTCACTTTTTTGAAATATGAATTAATATATAGGTTCGTAAAGCTATTTTCAAGAATAAAATTCACTAAAATAAAGTTATATGGCCAGCTAAAAAAATAATAAAGTTTCAAATATTTAAAAACCATTCTTCATCTCATATTTACATTTCGTAAAATATTTATTATTTCAGTAATTAAAACTTTTGAAGTGCTAAAAATTATTTAAAAACAATTTTCTAAAGGAAAAGAACTCAAAGATTATTGTGCTATGATATTTTAGCTTCTTTGACATGGTGGATTATATTATTCTATATTATTAACTATTTATTATTTATTTATTTTTTTATTAAGAAATATCAATAGAATTAGTATATTTTATATACGGCCGAAGGGATTTGTTTTTTCTTCAAATGCGGCCCGTGTAAACCAAAAGGTTGGACACACCTGGTCTAGGAAATCAAGACAAAACATAAAATGATGATGATGAGAAATCTTGTCTTGAGGAAATGCTAACTCTACTTACTAATTCGGACTCGTAACAAAAATTTCATTTTATTTTCTTGTAGTATTTTCTGTCATTTTAGGGGAACTAAATTCTTTTTTCTTTTTGGCTTTGATGGAAGGGCAAGGGACTGTCTTTTTCAATTCACGCCCTTCGTTTGTATCTAACCCCCTTGCAATATCCTCTGAGTCATTCTATTTTTTTGACACTTATTGTATCCTTGAAAGTTGTACCCTACGATATATTAATTATGGTCTATTCTTCAGAAGATTTCTTAACCCTATAATAAGATTAATTTCCAAGATTTTATCAATTTTCTTTTGTATTATTGTTGATCTTTTGGTTGGGATAATTAAGAAAATTAAATTAGTAAAATTTCCTTTTGAATATTTAACATTTTGCTAATTGATTTATTAAATATTCAGTACATGAACTCTTGATTTTTCAAATATATATTCCTACTAATATAAACTTTATTATACTAATATATTCGATGTATAATTTCGGAATCTTTTTTTTTTGAAGTGATAACTTCTTTTAAATATTTACTATTACTTTATTTAAATAATAAATTATTAAAATATTATTTAAATAAATTTTTTAACCGCTCATTCTGCAGATCTAGAAAATTATTTTATTATTATTTTTGAAAAGGAAAAATGAAATCACCCTGTGTGCCTTGATTTCATTTTTCCTTTACTAATAATAATAATAATAATAAAAATAAGTAATAATAAAATAAAATAAAATCAATAAATTTTCAATGATTAAAATATTATTATTATTAAAATATTTTGTAAATCAGTATTACTTTTGTCACGAATAAACACTTTTTTTATAGAGTATTTTAGTGTTTAGGAGTGAGAAATTAATATAAATAATATAAAACATAAAAAGATAAATTATACTTTTTTTTAGTAAAACATTCTTTAATTTTAAATAATCCCTAAAACAATCTGGCAATAATATATATATGTATATTATATTATATCCAATGATATAATTTTTAATATAAATCTTTTTTATAATTATTATTATAATATATATATTATGCCTAATACGTAGAATTATAAATGCCATATAAGTTATCACTTCTGTCATGTGGTCTTAAGGACACATCTAATTTTTTTTAAGAGAATATTACATTTGATTTCATATATATGTAAAAACCCTTTTTTAGTAAGAACAGGTTCTTACTAGTTAAAAACGCGTTTCACTGAATACCTTTGTGGCAACTAAAGTTTACTAATATTGGTTGAGTTTGGTTCAAAGGTCTATAATTTTTATTTTTGAACTTCCGCCTCATTTTGGGTGTTTATTTTCAAAATTTCTAAAACAAAAATGTTAAAAATTAGAAGCAAAGTTATAGAGGATGTAATTTTTGACATTTTCATTAAAAAAATTTTGAAAATAAAACCCCAAAATGAGGCAAAAGGTCAAAAATGAAGATTCTAGACCTTTGAACCAAACTCAATCAACATCAACAAACTCTACCTGCCACAAAGGTATTCAGTGAAACGCGTTTTAACTAGTAAGAACATGTTCTTACTAAAAAACGGGATTTTACTGCAACATATATATATAAAAAAAAATCGAAACGTACATTTATTGAATTTTCTCTAATTTAACTTTCTAATATTGTTTGAAATTTCGGAAAAATATCTTTATCTTGCAAGTAGGTGTATATGCCTCGGGCTTTTTTCACCCCTGGAGAGCTTTGGCTCCCTTGTAAAGTCAAAAGGGTTTACCTTAAAGAAGCTCTCTTTCTTTGACCTAGTAACTCCCATTGGACAATAAATTGTTCTTGTTTCCATAGGCCAATCCGACCCGGGGTGATATCCATTGCCGGCGTCTCCATCGCCAGCACCCACCTAAAAAGCTTCTAGTTTAATATTTATTCACAAACTGGGATCATCGAGATAACATTGCAAATTCAATAGCGAAATAAAAATAGCCAACAGAGGTATTGTTCAAATGAATGTGATCCGGTTACACAAGAGTCCGCCTGTATAGATCTCTTTGGACATCGTCCTTTGTAAATCCCTTCTCTGGAGCACGAGGCCTTAATTATTCTACAGAAAAAGTAACAGTATCAACCATTCAATGTGTGAATATGTAAATAATGCTTAGGAGGTTAGTATATAAAGTTCGGAAATGAATCAATGAATGACAAGCCCGGTGTGTGCCTATCTTCCCCCTTTTCCTTTGATTCCACAATTTTTAAACATGCGTGGAGGGGTGAGGGGTGGAATGGGGGGATCCAGCTGCTCATTGCCAGCTGTTCGGAAGTGTGCATTTGGTATAGAATGAATGGAAGTGTTATGTTTTGTCGGGTAGTCCGTAAGATATCATTAAATATCTTGTTTTGAAGGATACCGTTCATTTAATTTAATTGAAACTACTACTTCCTGAATTTTTATAATGATTTAATTCGGACTATTATAAAAAATGAACGAAAAGGCAACAACCTTTTAAAAACCCAGAACGATCTATGGAAATATTGGAGATTTGGCACACTTTTTGTCTGTCAACGGTTTAGGTTAGAAAATTGATATTTTTTAAGATGTGAATTAACCTCTTCATACGAAGGTAGATTGTTTTTCTTATCATTCTAAATTACACTTGTTATAGACAGTTATAAATCTAATTTATTTAATATATTGTATATAGCTGAGAAGCCTGCCTTTGACGGGCGTCTCCGCTGACCAGAAGCTCCGCCCCTCCTCGTCCCCCTTCTGAAAAATAACAAAATCATACTTTAGATATACCAAATTTCGATCAAATTGATAATATTCTTTGAACTTGACAGTGTTAATTGGATTTTTAAAAAATAGACAACTAACTATACTTAAAACTCATTTATCAGCGAAATTGTGGGACCAGCAGAATTTCGCACCCTCCTGGCCTTCCTTTGAAAAATAACAAAATCATACTTAGTCAGTAAGTTAAGTTAGTTCAACTATGAGTACCTATACCAATTTCATTCAAATTTATAATATCGTTTGAACTTGACAGACTTTGAAAATTAACAATTTCGTTGATTTATGAGTAGGTTTTAGGTAGTTAGGGGATAAATTTTGAAAAATCCAATTCACACTTTTCTTATATGATTCTAAAGATTAGCTGTGAAAAATTTGGGCAAGATCAACCAAAGCCTGGGTGGTTTTTGCCTCCTCTTGGACCCCCCTCTAAAAAATAACAAAATAATACTCGCCCATTATGTTCTCATTGAAAAAATACATATATATGCCAACTTTCATGGTGATCGGTCAAACGGTGTCGAAGTCCATTAATGTCAAACAAACCAACATCGAAATGTATATATGTATATAAAAGATTCAAGAAAATATTTTTAAGGTGGCATACTTTTAAGAAAGACAAGTAGGGAGGCCGATATGTACCAAAAATTTTGTAATATTGGCCTATAAGAAAATCTTAAATTTCTCCTAATTCTATTGCTATAAGCAAGCTATGACTTCTCTGTAGGACTCTTAGTTATTTCCGATCTTATATATTGAGAGTTCTTAGAAATGGATTAGTCCAGGAATTCTCGAATCATCTTTATTTACTTCTTTTGTGTATTATTACTATTTTAATAGATCCTCAGCCAGACCAATTTTTCTTCGACTAAAACTCGTCATGACTTGTCTTTGACATGCTTGAACTAGAAAATATACCAGGAGGGGACTTCAAACCTTCTATCAGCGCCCTTTTCGGAAAATCATTCATTTTAATTTCCCCTTGAAACTATGCAACAATTTTATTTCATTTCGAGAACCAATATAAATACTTTTTCAAAACAAAAAAAAGTTTTCTATAGAAATATTTGAAATAACGGATTAATAATACAGGCCACAAAAAAATGTTTGTAAAAAGTTTTTAAACCAATTTGCCTTAATCTCATGTATTTAATAAGGGCGCTGAAACCGTATTTGGTATCAGTTTTTTTTTATCATCCACATTTTTCTCACAATATGACATCGATTAATATATTTAAAAAATAGAGAAAATTTGATAAATAAAAATTAAAAATCATAGTTTTTTTTATTAAGTTACAATTTTACTTAAAATAATATTAAATTACTAAAGTGCGAATATTAGTTTTTCTTACGGGACATTGTTATTTGGACCAATGCAGATTCCTTGCCTCTGTTGTCCCACTCACATACTATATATAATAAAACATGGAAACTTTGTAAATCCCTTTTGTTGACTAAGGAGCATGGAGACAACTTTTAAATCTCCACACAGAATCCAATCATGAGCTGTATAGTTAATTTTCTGTAAAATTATATCAAGATTTTCTTAAGTTTCCTTCATATGGACTGAATGCTTATTGAAGCATAAGTATTTCCATTATGTTCCAAAATGTGAGAAATTGATGGGTGATAAGACTTTTTTATTATTAACATATTTTCGGAATCAATACACCAAATAACACAGGAATGAGTTAAAATTTTGAAAAAGATTTTTCATCGTTGGCCTGTGTAATTTGAAAATTTAAAGATCCAACTAAAATATTGAAGTCGACCTTATATACTTATGAAAATGTTTGAAATTTTAGGGATGCGCCGCATCCACAGCATCACTAGTGATGCCGCTGATATGTATAATTTTGTTAAGGGATAATGGTGTAGGTTTTTGGTGAAACATATTAAATTAAGTAAAGAAAATTTTTGGAAATTTTTAGAAACTTTTTAAAATTTAAAATATAAAATACTAGGTAAGTTTCACATAATTTATTTAAGTGAAACCTACCTAGTATTTTATATTTTAAATTTTAAAAAGTTTCTAAAAAATTTCAAAAATTTTCAAAATTTTCTTTACTTTATGATATGTATAATCTTTAAATTTCAAAATTTTACACTTTTTACTTTACGAGTTACAATTCTCTGACAGACAAACTAATAGCGACTCTAATATGATTCTGTTTTACTTTTTGAACGGAACCCTATAAAAACGATGGCAATATCAACTTTTTGTTTTAACTTTTAATTAACTCTTGTCCCACGAGATTTTCCAAAAAAATTTATATCATATTAGTTGAATGTATCTATCTTTAATAATATATCTCTTTTCCGAATCAATAATAATTCATTTACTTATAAACAAAATTAGGAAAAAAAGCAATCGCTTGGCCCGTAACATCACGATTCTCTTAAGGGATTTTAGTAGAAATGGTATTGGAACAAAAAACACGATTTAATTTAAATTAAATGACAAAGAATTGATATTGTCATCATTTTTTTTATAATTTGAAACAGCTTTAAGGGGCTGGCAGAGAGAATAAAAAATTGACCCTTTTAAGGGAGTTCGAGACAGCTTATCTATCTGGTTGATCTTCGAAAAAGTCTTTTGTATTTCTCCAGAGTGACAACTGAACTGAACTGAATTTTTTAATAAAAAATTTTTAATAATGAGGTTAATTTCGAATAAAAATCTTTGTTTTGATAATATTAATAAAAATAATATTGAGATAAATTTTTTCTCATTATAAAAACATTTATTTAACTCAAAAACGATTTCAAGAAATAGAGTTGGAATTCTACACTAGTGCTTTGGTTATATTCTAGAATATACAGCTGTTGGCTGCAAATAACTTTTTATTTTTAAATTTATGAATAACTAAATAATTAACTAGATTGTCAAATCTATTGAAAAATATATCATTCGATTAATAAAAGTTGAATTATTGATCTGTGTAAATTTGTTGAAAATGGTATAATTTGTATAGAAGCTATAGCCCTTTTAAAAGCTCGGTCCATTTACTTCCATGTTAAAAGGACAATTTTCAATAATATATTTCTCGGTAATGGGACAGACGATCAACTTCAAATTTCGGGAATAAACATTTAATAAATCAATGATTCAATGGTAAAAATTTGAGAATTTTATTATAAAAATCATAAACAGTCCCGAACCTCCTTAAGAGATACTCTAATACAGAGGTACTCAACCTTTTTCTTCCAATGAACCCTTCTACAATTTTTAAGAATGCCATCCCCCTTTCCAGGATTTTCTATCTCAAAAAGTTTATTTCAAATAATATGGTTTTAATATTGAAAATACAAGGTACCATATTTTAATTTAGAGATAAAGTTAAGTATTATTTATCTAATAAGAAAGCTTTGGTTTATGTTGCCAGTTCTTTAGTACGTTCTTTAAAACTTTTGAAATTTTTACCGAAATTAATTCTCCCTTGAAATACTAAAATTCGTTTTGAAGAGGGTGGAGGTAACACCCCGGTTGAGAACCCCTGCTGTAGGAGAAGAAATCCTCATTGATTTCCTCTTGAAAATCTTGGAAAGTTGAAACTTACCACAAAGGGGCAATTTAGTAACCTGTTCATTTTGCCTCCCGTAACCGAATGCCAGCTTGGTCCTGGTGTCTAACAATTTTTTTTTCTTTATATTCTATTGTTTTTGGAATTGGGGATTGGAATTGGAATAATTATGGGAAAAGAGGTTTTTTTATTTAATTAGTTTTTTCCTCTTATTAAAAACAAGGACTAAAAAGATGATCAAGGACACTCGATGGTGGAGAAGTAATCTCCGAAGTCGAAGCTCAAATATAATGTATACATTAATTTATGTAAAATAATTGGTTCAATAAAAATAAAAAAAAAATTTAATTGATTTAAAATCGAGTTTTAAATCCCACAAATATTAATTTGACAAACTAATTAATGAACTCAAAAATTGTTATTTAATTAAAAAAAATAATTATACCGTATTTATTTATATATCTATATACCCATAATCTGTGGACCACGGAAGGCTAGAAATGCAAAAACTGGGTGCGTGGGCGGGGGTGGGGGTAGATGTGGGGGATCCGGGGGAGGTACGGGGTTTTGGGGCGGAGTGGGGGTGCGGGGTGGGTGGGACGGTGAAGGAGGTGGGGTGAAGTGATGGGGGTCCAAGGGGCGAGGGGTGTTTCGGGGATTAATATATAAATATTAACTGAAGCAAAAAGTTACCGATCATCGCTCGGTGGCCAGGTACTATATTTTATAAATCAAATATAAATATCGTCGCCTTATAGAGTAAACCTACTAACTCACAACAAGGAAATTTTACAGGGCAGACAAAAAAACAAACAAAATTTAATATTGAAGTTATGGAAAAAAAATTTCACATTTTTTTCTACAACTTACCATCGTAATTTTAAGTAGCAGTTTTACTTGGACGATGCTGCATCTCTTTTTCTTTCGAACGGTATTAATAGGTCATATATGATAAAAATGGAGTTAGCAGCTTTACACTCTAAGCCGACGATATGTATATTTATCATTTATTTCATTTATTTCTTTGAGACTATAGTTTTTGAGTAGCTAGCTTGCTATAACAACAAATTTTCTATATGCAATTGGTGATTGACACCATGAGAAATAATAGATAAAATATTTTAATTAAAAAGTTTGATAATGAAGACCAAGCTTTCGAAACCATAGTCACAAACAAATAAATTATAATTATATGCAGAGTGATTCATCGGTCTGTTGTCTATTTATAACTCTTATAACTCTTTTATTTTAAGTCAGGAGAAAACTCTTCAAATATAATTTACATGATAAATTATTGTCTATCTACGTACTATATGCATTTGTATACAGGGTGCTCCGTTTAAGCGCAACAATATGTAACTTTATATTTCTTAATGGAACACCCTATATATATTTATTTATTTTGATAGTAAATTAGATTCCCTTTAAAAAAGTATTAAGTAATAAGGGGTCTAAAATTATAAATTAAGAAGTTATTTACCTTTATTCGTTGAATGATATTTTTGTATCATGTTATTATTAACAAAGTAAGCTATGTAACGAATAAAGGTAAATAACTTCTTAATTTATAATTTTAGACCCCCTTATTACTTAATACTTTTTTAAAGGGAATCTAATTTACTAATATATATATATAAACCTAGGGTGTTCCATTAAGAAATATAAAGTTGCGCTTAAACGGAGCACCCTGTATACAAATGCGTATAGTTTGTAGATAGACAATAATATATCATATAAATTATATTTGAAGAGTTTTTCTCTGACTTAAAATAAAAGAATTATAAGAGTTATAAAGAGGGGACAGACCGATGAATCACCCTGTATAAGTATATATTTATATTAGATATAATATATGTGTAGGTATATTTATTTGTATCAAGCATAGGAGAACCTCTTTGTTTCTCTTTATGATTCAATAACTCTGCTACTCTCGGCAAAATATAATCTTTTCAATTAATAGTTACCATTCTCTAATCCACCAGACGTGTCTTTAAATATATTTCATATATCAAGATTATTTTCATATTATTATTTTTGCCCATAGCATTTTCCAAAATCAATATAAACAGAAACTTAGTTGAAATAAGAAATTCATACGGAGTTATAAAATCGAGTGTGAGTTCCGTTTGAGAAGGTATGTTTGCAATTTCATGAATTAGAGAGGGGCTTAGGCGTTGGTCGATCCAGCCAGAGCGATCTCTTGAATAATCATTTTGCCGAAAACTTTTCCAAGGCATTGACCATCTCTCGAGAGAGAACTTGGCGAAATAGCTTCTCGGAATCGCTCCTACGCAGTCCTAAAAGGACAAGTTGGATAAATAATTTAAAATTAATAGTTTTCAATATTAAATGAAATACTGTCAGGCTTCAAAGCTATTTCTTTCCACTTATTATTAAGTAGGTAAGTAAGTGTAAATCGAAAATATTACGATAGCCCAGGGTCGGGTCTAGGTCTTTTGTCAGGAGGGGCAAGCTTTGAATTTGCCGCTACCCCCCCCCCCCCCCCCAAAGACTATAAAACAAGTTAAGTATGATAAAAAATAGTAAATAAGTTATAATAAACAACCATATAGTTATAGGAGGGTTATAGGAGGGTTTTGTCCCCTCGGGAGTCGAACCCAAGCACTAGTACGCTTTCCGGGCAACTAGTCCAGACCCTTGAGACCATCACCTCCAAACATGCAATATATAACGAAAGCCAAGTATTTTCACTCCATTCAATTCAATTGGAATAGTAAAAATTACTGCTTAACTGAAATCCAATATAAACATATCTATTAAAATCTTTGATAAATTCCTAAATTCATGTTCGTAAAATTAATTGATTTCATATCACAAGTTGATTTTGAGAAAAAAATTCAATCTTTCTTTCTCAAATAGATACTCAATTCTTTACAATAACATAAATGTAGTTGAAAATTATTTCTTGATTGTTTTATTAAATGAAATAAAAACAATTGAAAAACGTTTAATGAGAATTCAAAACGTTACAGAAGAAATTCTCTCGTTTTTTTTTTGTTTTTTTTTTTTTATATTTTAATTTAATTATTTGGCTTCGGGCCTAAGCCATTTAGCCATGCTCATCAATGCAATTACACAATTTTTTACATTTTAATTAATATGTTGAAAATAATAAAACAATTTATAAAAGATTAAAAAAAATCTCCATTAATTACTTAATTGAAAATTTGAAAAATAGTTGTTTTATGAATGAATTTTAAAGTAAGTATAAACCTTTAAATTTTGAAAATAGATAATGCCCAAAATTGTTTCGGAGATGAGATTGCCTTGAAAGAGAATACAAATATAAATATTTGTAAAAAATAACTTTTCTCTAGAAATTTCAGACAAATTTTAGAAAACCAGTCCATATCGAATCTGTTTTGCCTAAATGATCAATTATCTCCAAAATTAATCTCTTTCCTAAATTTTGTTCCTTATCTATTATAATTTTTGGATTAGAAAAATCAATATAATGTCCCAAGTTTGTTGAATGGCTATGGAGATATCTTCCGAAACTTTTTACATTCTTATTAAACGTTTTTTGAATGTTTTTATAAAGAATTGTATTTATTTCATTTAATGTAGTTAATTTGAAAATGGTAAATATATTTTTATTTTAGAGAACAGTATAAATAGCTACACTATTCTGTAAAACGTACACCATAGTCGGTTAACTTGTTTTAGGTACTTACATGAAATCCAAACATTTGTCCTTAGGCATTCTACCAGATATACGAATTAATCCAATATACCAAAAAACACTGTCAGTGCAATTAATGTTTGTATTTAAGAATCGACAATTTTACATAAATGTAGATTCATCGAAAATTAAGCTGAATTTGTTATCGTCTAATTTTTACCTATTTATTTATTTCGTGCATAATATATTTTTTTTATTAATTTGCTGAACTCAATGGGTATTTTTTATTGTAGGTTCATCTTTTAGCACTGCTTCTTTCAATTAAACTTAAATAATTAATTAATATACCACAATACAATTTAATTTGAGTTAAAATTTCAAAACTCCTGGTTAAAAAAATGAAGAAAAACAAAAAAATCGAATTGTGTAATGGGAAATTATCGAACGATTGTAGCTAAGGAGCTGAAATATGGCACATAATTTTGTATTAATCAGGGCAATGAAGTCGGCAAAAAAAACTATCGATCTCAACTATTCATGATAATTTTAGTAATGTCTCAGACTATTTTATGGGGTTTAAAATGAACAATATATTTGAAGAAATGTTCTTTTGGAGAGAAATGGACTGGTAGTGAGCTATTTTAATACCCGTATATAAAGCGATTGTCTAATAATAATATAGGTTTTTAATTCCAAATTCGGACTTTTCCATATCAAATTCAATATTTTAAAACTCAAAATCAGTCTTTCCGAAATCAAATTCAGAATTTCTATAAAACCATGCATATTTTACATATTAAATTATCACTTTTTACCTGAAAATGTTTCTTAAGAGTACAAAATGCTTATCATGAAACGTTTAAGTTAATGAGCTGAAAATTGGCCCTCAAATATCTTAGAATGCCCCAAATTTTAGCTTTTTACTTGAAAGCATTTTCTGAGAGTTTAATAAAATAAAACTTTTTATTAATTATAACTTTTTTCTATTTTCTCAGCTGTTTATTAATAAATTCTGAATTTGATCTGAAAAGGTCTGATTTTGATTTTTATTATACTGAATTTGATATGGAAAAGTCCGAATTAGGAATTAAAAACCTATATATTAAAATGGATTTAGTTTGATCAGGCAGAGAAAGGTTCGCAAACAAGTTCAGACTTGTTTGATCGAAGAGGCAATACATTTATCAATTGAATACTTATAAGATTTCTCTTTTCACTATTGCCGGGGAGCGTCTCGTTTTTATATATTGGTTACCTGTCAAAATTGATTTGATCAAAAATTTAAATATATTTAAAAAATAATAATATTTTTGAAAATAAATTGAAAATGCAAATAATTATAGAATATGTATTAAATCAGTAAATGAATTATATATTACTTGTCAAAATTGTTCCCTTAACCAAAAATAATATCGACAGTTGAAAGATTTCCAAAAAGTTATTATCGGCCATCTTGTTTGTTTGCTTCCCCCCCCCCCAGAGAGGCGCTGGCGTTGTTTCCCCGAAAAATTATTTTTTTACATGCCACAGGTGTGATTTCTATAAAAACACTATATATATAAACACTCGTGTATTTGAATGGAATGTTGTGTGAAAATTTCAAAGAAATCGGTGAAGAACTTTCGGTGATCCTTCAACGTATCACTTAAGCGTAACAGTACATTTTTATTTATATAGATATTTAATTTACACTATAGCCAAGCTTAGGCATAATGCCGGTGTAGGTATAATATTCACTCGTACCAAGAATCACTTCCTAGCTCAAAAGGTTCACTGACAAAAAATTGCCAATTCACTAAAATTTACAGAAACCATAACTTGTCTTGAGGAAATTTTTACTTTTTCCTCCAAATCAATATTGTAAAATATTGGAAGACAAAAATAAATAAATTTTCTTTAAACAACATGCCAATTATCCCATGGGAGTCAGTTGATTAGCATATATAAATTTCTATGGTATTGATTTTCTTTCAAGTAAATGGAACGAACACGTTGGCAATGACATCTGAATAAAAACGGTGTTATTTCTTTATTTCACAATATTAATTTTTTTTTCATTGAATTCAGTTTAATTAGAATTTCAAAAAAGCCTAAAACAAAAAATATACAAATTTTTTAGATTAATTTTGTTCGGAAACTGTCAACTAAACATGGTACTATGTTAATAAATTGATTTAAATTTGTAAAGATAAACTTACACGTTCTGATGTGGCCATCCACTTGACTTTACCATACACCCTAGCCCCTCACTTATATATAATATTTAATAAAATTATTTATAATCATGGAGAAAGGGGGTAGTTTTTTGTATTTTTAGACTTCTGGAGGTCCACTGATGTATACAAAATTTGGTTGAGTTTGCTCAAATGGCCTAGATTTTTAATTTTTAACCCCCCCCCTCTACCCCCTTAATTTTGGGTCGATATGCACCAAAATCTAATCAACTCTTAATCTCATTGCACCAAAACTACTTGTGAAATTTGGTTTTGATATTCACACTACTTTTTAACTAGCTCGTCCACAAAAATTTGGTAACTCACGTACTAACAGGCAGACTAACAGACATTTTGACAAAACAATCATTATCTCGAAAAATATAATTTTTTCGATGTTTACTTATTGGGGGTTTTTGTAGACTGAAATGTCATGGTTTTGCTCTATTTTTTAATCAAAATATTTTCAGCCGTTTTTGAGATATTTCGAAAAAAATAAGAAAAAAAAACACTTTTTTCATGCTCGATTACAATACTTGTCCAAACCCTGTAAGGTAAAGTAATAAATCAATAGTTAAATAATTTTAACCTAAAATAAACTGATGTGTCCATCGGCATAACTTTATCATACACATGGTCCCTCTCTTATATTTAATAAAATATAGTGAATCCCGATATATCGTATATCTCGATAAATCGTAAGAAAGTGTTCGTCCCTTGGAAAAATCTAGTTAATTCTTATAAAACAATGCATTTTAGTCCCCTCAGTATAATGTATTTTTTCCTCTTCAAGATCGACAAAACGTCTCATAATTCGTATTTTTTCGTTGAATTAGAGTCGCGTTTTGAGAAAATCTCGTTAATCATATTTTAATGGAAACAAAAATAGATCCACATTTCCAAAAAAATAATATTTATAAAAATATGTACATATATTTATGTAGTTTTAATTTACTGTACAATCAAAAATAATGTAAAATTCATACTATTGTATTTAAATACATACATATTTATAAAAAAATAAAAATAAATTTAATCTTTCGATATTCGTATTTTTAATTTTTGCCCTCGATATATCATAATCTCGATATAGCCAACATGTAAATAAATCGTACATATCCTTTGTCCCCTTAAAGATACGATATATCTGGATTCTACTTAATTTACAATAATTTACGAAAGAACCTTCTTCCCCTCTAAATTTTGGGCTTAATTAGCAATCATTCATATCTCCTTTTAAATATGAGACACTTATAGTGTAAATATCAGTTTCTTCGATTTTTGTTTAATAATTTTTTATTTTAAATTTTATTTAACCCCTCTTTCCCCCTATCCGCCCAGATAGACAAAGAGAGCAGTTAAATAAATGCCCGGAAAAATACGAACTTCAGTGAATGATTCATCAGCTTTGAAATAAGAAGAGGTTTGTCGAACGGCTAAAACAGAAGTGAATATACTAACGCCAAATATTGACACTACAATCAGCCACCATTAATACAAAATGTAAAATCGTAATTCGTTTTATATTGATATAATTCAGTGCTGAGTTTATTAGCGATTCAAAACGATTGAGGGGCTTAAGGTCCAGCTGAGAGTAGATGACTAATAGAATTGTACGAATCCGAAGTGGAGTTTTGGACGGCTGAAAGAGCTGAAGGCTTCAAGGGTTGCCTGTCCAGCTGAGAGGTCGAGAGGGTGGAAATGAAAGCAGCGGAACCCCCCGGAAAGGAAATCGATTGCAATTGCAATCGGTTTGCTAACGACTCTTTGTCCGAAGTATGTCCTAGTGAAAATAATGTAAAAGAGGGGAATAATTCATGAAGAACCTTCCCTAGCCTCAGGAAATCTGCCCAAGATCGAACAAAAAAAACCCGGCATTTTAAAAAGCCTTCTCACTCTTTTTATCATCAGAGAGAAGATTAAAAGAAAGAAAAAGAATGAGTGGTCTTTATTCAATTATTGAAGAGGGGCGTAAAAGAGATAACTTGTAAAGTATTATTTAACTCTTAGAAAAAGTGACAGAATATCCATATTGAGCATTTTAACTGAATAATTATTGACTAATTCTGATAATCATTAATGGATTCTGGTTTTTAGGACTCGGCGAATACGAGTCCCAAATTTTGAAAACTCGTCGAGCCCTAGTAGAGCCCGGATCTAAATCTAAACTCAAATCAATAATCGAAAACATTTAATATTTTGGAGTTCAATAACGATTCTCATAGCTGAAGTTTTTGTAACAAAAAATAAAATTATTAACATTTGTTAAAATTAGAATTATTTATTACATTACAGGATTTTCAACTGAAATTTGTGGTGTGCCAAGAAATTAAAAAGAAAATCTCCTCAAATTTATTTATTAATCAACCACCCAGCATCTCAATCACTGAAACCCTCCCATAAAAATACCTACGCCATGTCCGAAGGCGCGCCGTGGCGCAAGCCAAATTTGATAGTAATAGATACTATTAAATTCTAACATGACATATTTAGTTTTAGTTTAATCGTAATATCTGCCACAACGTCAAAAAAGTTTTACTTCAATCGCGCATAAAGGTTATACGCACTGTTTTTAGGTAGATTTCGATTCTCATGCTGGGACCTCCGGAAAATTTAATCATAGTTTTTCCGATCATGGCGTCGTGAAACCTACCTCGATTCCTCTTCATATCATTGTAATCTCAGTTCAACCTTGCTGAGCTTAATAGCAGACGTGATTATTTGGATTTGAACTTTATTTACAGAATGGTATTCTAATCACCGACTCACTATGCTTCTACACCCTAACATTCCAAAGAAGTATTGGCTTGATGATGTGCAACTTGGTCGAAATACCTACCTACATTACATTACTTAGACTAATGTTTAACCATTGAAGATTTCTTGCACATCTATTCAAAATAGGCATTTTTGACCGATGTGCATTTACTGCAACCTAGATGAAGGATCTGCCAACCATCTAATTTTTAATTGTACTAAATTTAAAAGAGAATCCAACAAGTTATTAAATTATTTATTTGCCTCTGGCTTGACTGCGCCTTTTAATATTACGAATCTGCTGACTTTAGAAGAGGAAGAAATTTTACATAAAGTAGCCTTTTTTCATCAGCTGCAAAATTGAGTTATAAATTGGACACATATTTAACAGTTTTTTCTTTCTTCAATTGTACCATCATTTTTTCACTTTGAATTATAGAATCATTAATTGCGTGGCTGTATGGGCATAGTTCTCTAAAGCCAAAAAAAAAAACTTTATTTACAAATTATTGAATAACCAGATAGATACTAGTTTCCTACTATCACAACAACAAATAATTTTTCAATGTCGCAATTTAAGATCCCATAACATGTTTTACATTGATTACCCGATATCAAACTATATGGTGACCTCCACCTTAAACTGAATGATGAATAATATATGTAATGTGGTGTGCAGTAGCAATGACAATTGTTCTCTTGGTAGTAAGAGACTGATGCTTAGCTAAATCAAATCAAATAAAGTAAAACAAAACTAAATAATGTCAACTGGAAAGTTTGAATTTTGGGATTTTCGGGCTGTTTCTGCTATATATTATGTTCTTTGTGTCTTTTTCGTGTATGTATGCTTCATATGTAAAAGGATTTGTTCCGCACAAAATGAAATAAATAAATATCATAAGTTGATTTAATATCAAGGATTTTCATCTCATTGATCACAAGCCCAGATCGCAATCCAGGCTACTGGCTAATTTTCACACTTATGATCTGTTTAACAATTTGAAATAAAGTACATTTAATATTCATCGTATTCTTTTTTTTTTTTGGGGGGGGGATTAGAGACACAATTATTTCTATATTTAAGTATTGTAAAAGTGGGATTTACACAGGATATTTGATTCAGCCTACTGGGAAATTTTACACAGAAGATGAACTTCAGCTTCTCTCACATGGTTTATGTCAAGAGAGTTTATACTCGAAGATTGGCCGACAGCATGGATTCCGATTTGGCATTGGGTTTGATGTTCAGGGAATGAAAGTCCTTTTGATATTAATTCAAATCTAATAACATCTTTGGTATGTATTGACAAAAAAGTCAAATTTAATTGTTTTTGGCATTTAAATACACTGTAAGTGTGTGTTGGCAGAATTATCTTCTGAATTGCATTTCTCTTGCTGCGATTAGCATAGCTTGTATTTTATTGAATACTTATATGTTTTAAAATTTTAATAATCTGTGACATAATTAATTATCTAGCACATTTAAGGGCACAAGAGATTTTTTCATATGGATAAACGAGTTAGTGAATGCGTTCGTTCTAATTTTCCTTTGGGTGGTCTAATCCGAAAAATCTTAATTATTTATATTAATTATAAATTCTTTAAAAACTAGTGAATGAGCAATTTTAACTTTAATTTTATTTATTGTAAACATTATTTATTTTTCTTAGAAACGGGAGGAGAATGAATGTCTTTAAAAATTTGATTCATTCTCATCCAAATGAATTTTTTTTGTTGTTATGCTTGCAAAAGACATGTTTAAATAATAATAATTATTATTATTTCGTTGCGTTCAGACAACTTTTTCGCATGAGAAAAACTTTTAAGTGAGTCCGAATATGAATTTTAAACTATTTGGTTTTCATTATTCGGCAGCGTGAACCGTGTTATCATTAGAGAGATTCGATATTAATGAAACATGTATAATACATCACTCAGCAAACTCAACGGCCGTATGTCGCTTAAATAATGCAGTTTGACAGCCGGAATCAATATGGACAACCGGAACATTAATAATGCACGTACCGCAGTCTCTATCGTTCATTAAGTATAGAAACATATTTGTTTTTGATAAAAATAAAAGATGATTTTTAGAGTTCACAACCAAAATTGGTGAAAACAGACTTCATTGTGGTTAGCAAACTATTACAACTAGATTGAGCTTAGAATGAGGGTTTTGAATCTTCGAACAATCTTATATTACTTTTTCTAAATGCTTAAAATTTTTATAAAATTTATAGAGAACAAAGAATATGTTATTCTGGATAAATATTCACATATAAACAAAAAATACCATAGCTAGGAAAAATTTTTGAACACCTAAGAATAGGTACTTAAAGTAAGGGGATTATTTCTAAATCGAATGTTTTCTACATTTGATTCAATCGCGAATCAAATGTAGGGAATTTTTGTCAAATATTGAGTGAAAATAATATTTGAACATATATATTTCTAACTTGAAATAATGATCTTAAATAAATTTTTATAATTTTTATAATTTAATATAACAAAGATTAATTGCTATATCAATGAGAATTGTTTTTGACCGAACTTATTTGAAAAAGATATTTATCGCGAGACTACTGCGGATTACGCTATTGAGAAGTCTGCGGAGTCTCAAGTCTGGACCAAGAGAGAAAAAGATGTGATAAATAAGCGCGGTCAAAAACAATTCTCATAGATATAGCAATTATTCTTTGTTATATTAATTAGAAAAATTATAAAAATTTACTTTTGGGATTATTTCTGTTTGACCGATTTGAACCAAATTGTTGATATGATATCTCCGTTTAATTCGTAAGTTAAATTTTAAATTTTATTTCCATCAGATTTACTAGTTTTGTGCTATCGGTATCACACTCAGACAGATACCCATAATGAATATTTTTGGACCCTGACGATCAAAAAATGCGTATTTTGTGAGGAAATTAGCACACAAACTATAAAAACTTCAATGTACTTTTAATTATTATTCCAACATTGAAAATGAAATTGAATTGAATTTAATTAGAAGACTTCAAAAAGTGATTTCTGAAAAGCTCATTTCAATACTTCACTTATGCTATTAATATAATTGGAAGTGAAAAATCATGAAGAAACTCGCCGTAATAGAAGAAGTTATAAGAACATTTTTTAAAATTCAATTTAAAGGACCTAGTAAAACAACAAGAAGGTTATTTTATATTTCTCAAAAGAAAGTTTTTTTTTATATTTTTTCGCCATGAATCAATCATCCATTTGATCTAATATTAAATTAGAAAGTGCCGGACCACTTCATTCGCCAATACATATATCCCCATGACTTCAAGGAACTGGAACTCTCTTCCAGCCTCTATCTTTCCCAGCACCTATAATCTTCAAACCTTCAAAACCGGAGTGCATAGACACCTACGTCTACACCCTCTCACTTAATCAACTTTCTCTCTCTTCGGTAATGCAAGGGTCTTTCGAGATCCATAGGGGCTGCATCTTTACTGGTGCACCCCTTCTTGCATTCGATTGCATTAAAAAAAAAAATATATATATTTTGTATGGGCGGATTCAACAAGTTAAACTATCAATGAGATGAACCAAACGTTTAATCCAACTTTTATTGCAATGTTCTTGTCTCCAGAGAATTTATAAAGAATCCTCTCTGAGCCCTAGGCGCAAGCACGACATAAACTACATGAAACTAAAATTTGTTAATGTTGTCAAAACTAGGTTCAACCACATGTGCGGATTGTGTAATATGTGGAATTGTGTAGTTATAATTCCCAATAACTGAGGATGACCCAATAAAATTTAGACCGAAATGGGTACTGGGAGTTTTATTGAACCCGGTGCATCCCACTTTGGCTGATATCTCCATCAAACCTCTGCAATTTCATCATAGGCACCACGATTTTCAACAAGAATCCACTCCTAGTTTTAATTAAACATTACCAAGAATAATGATTTACAACTAGTAATGGATGTGTTCCACACGACTTTTACTTATCTTCTTTCTTTAATTTATTATATATTTTATAAAAGTTATTTCTTTTAGATTATTCACTGAAACTATAAAAATTAACTTATACTATAGGACCTACCACAATAAGTTCTTTCGGAGAATTTTAATCATAATAAATTCATCCAGTTTAAGCTAGGGACAAAGTAGGCATTTTTTTAGCGAATGAATTAAGAACATAGGTGCAGTTTAGTTAATTTGTTTGCCAAATCTTAGCTCCTTTATTTTAATGCGACCAAATCCAAAAAGAAGCGCACTAATAAGGCACAAATCTTGACAGATCTTTGCATTACTGAAGAAAAGAAAGACTGACCAAGTTGTGAAGGAGGGAGACGTAAAAGTCTATGTGCCTAGGTCTTGAAGGATTGAAAAGTGTACTGTCGGGAAATTGGAGGCAGAAAATGAGACTCTAAATCGAATATGTGACAGTAAGGTGATTTAAGTTCGACTGCTGCGACTTTTGAATTCACTTAAAAATTTTAATATATATTTTTTTTGCTTATTCGTAGATTATTAGAAATGCATGAAACTTATAAAAAAATCATATTCAAGTTTGATATTTTTTCTTTCTGATTGTCTGGGTTCAGATACTTTCAATAAGTGGAAGATAAATTTAACCTAATTTATCGCGCGGAGAATTTACCACTGCTCGAAGCCCTTAAAAAAACTTAGTAAATTGGATTGTATCTAACTTTCTGAGATTTGCTCGTGATTCCGGCTTCTTTCCTTCTACTCTGTTCTTTTCACGATGGAGGGGCCATCCCATACAGGCCTTTAGGGGATGCACCTTCTGGTGTATCTCCTTCTCTCATCAATATCATTAAAAAAAAAAAAAAAAAAAAACTTAAAAACAACGGGTCATTGAGAATAGTTTTTAAGGAATTTGGATTGAAAACTTGGTGAAACATTTTTTTTTTTTTAATTATTGGATAAAAAATACTTAGGTAGATTTCACATTAAGATATAAAAATAAAACGATTTACTTTCTGTTGCTACTGAAGATGGGTTAGTCACCCGAAATATATATCGAGATTAAAGATTCTCCAAAAATAAATTCTTTTTATTTTTATATCTTAATGTGAACTTACCAAGTATTTTTTATCCAATAATTAAAAAAAAAAAAATGTTTCACCAAGTTTCAACACCAAATTCCTTAAAAACTATTCTCAATAACCCATTGTTTTTAAGTTTTTTTTTTTTTTTAATGATATTGATGAGAGAAGGAGATACACCAGAAGGTGCATCCCCTAAAGGCCTGTATGGGATGGCCCCTCCATCGTGAAAAGAACAGAGTAGAAGGAAAAAAAAAGGTCATTGAGAAGTTTGTTCTGCTACACATATTTGCGTTTTATAAATAACGAAGAACTGATTCTATTTTTGGGTTTTCTATCTTCAGAGTTTCGGGTTTCGGATTGAAAATTTCAGAAAATCAAAAAAAAAAAAATTAAATGGAATTATTATACGATTCTAGATAATATGCTGAAATTTGAAATAAAAGTTTGTATTAATAAGCTGCACTTGAGCAAGTTTCACCTTACTAGAATTCTAGAACAAGAAAACAAAAATTTTTACATTTGCTGAGAATATATGAATTTTGAAACATTTTTCACTTTTTACTTCAATCATGAAGAGATTAGGTATATATTATAAATAAACAATAAAAATATAAAGAAAAAATTTGATTCATACATTTTCTCTAATATTTTCCCTGCTTTACTATTGTGAGAAATACTTTCTGCTCACTGCTAGGGTATTTAGTAAAAAATTTAGTGAGGTTTAGAAGAAATTTTCTCTTCGGAAAGAGGCGAATGGTAGAAATGTTAAATGATAAGTGATGGAAAGGCAGCCCAAGGATTAATTAAAGAAAAAATCCCTTCGTTAAAAATTCTAATGATGATTTTTTGAGAAAGTACAAATTTTGAGCATTGCTAGAAGAGAGAAAAGAGAAATATCTTGTATTTTTTCTTCAATGACCAGTTTTAAAGGCTGAAGATGGAGAAAAATCCTCCGAAACGTTAGTTTTTGAGTGATAAAAAAATGATTATCCAATAAATCTACTATTCGATTTTTTTCTCTATCCTTGGGGTGCCTTTCTTTCACTTATCAATTAAGTAAGAATTTTTCATTCGTCTAATGACTTTCTTGAAGTCCCATTAGCTACGCGATTAGGAAAAGTAGATTTAGATCTTTCTATGGTATTATAAACTTATATTTTTACTAATTTGAACATTTGTGTATTTAAAATTTTTATATTTAAAAAACTCCCATAATTAAGCGAAATTGAATCAAAGGAAAGAAGAATCAGTGGGAGGATCTCTCTAAAAACATATCACTTTCTTTGGAGTCTCAATTTTTTTCTAAAAGCAAGAATAAACAATCTCTTGAGAATCGACGATCAATTTATATATATGCTTTTCTTTTGAAAGTCTAGGTGTCAAAGGTTGATGAAAAATTCATAAAGTCTTTATTTAATTCATAAAAATGACTATGTCTGGATCCCAAGGGACCTCCCATATAAATTTATACATTTTTCTTTTATTTATTCAAAACAAACTTCCTTTATAATTTTTATTTTTTTACTAAATAATTTTATTAAACAAAGTTCAAGAATAAATAATTTAGAAATAAGTTGTAAATTTGAAAAAAATTAAAGGGAAGTACACACCTAATCATCGTGTTAACATGTATTGATAGATAGTGCAAATAAAAAAAAATTTATAAAAAAAAAATAAAACCGACTTCAAAAAAATTAAATGCAACAAATAAAATAATAATAGCTTAAAAATAAAATAAAATACACTAAAAGGTATAAAATAATTATCTTATTTAGTTACAACTAAACGACGAAATATTAACATGAAATTACTTTTTGAAGTCTGTTCCAAACAAACTATACCTATAAGCGAGCGTACCCGCCAAACGTACTAAGTAAGAGCTGCCGAGTGCGATTCATAAAATGTATATGTTTGGCACCGACTTCAAAAAGTAATTTCATGTTAATATTTCGTTGTTTAGGTGTAACTAAATAAGATAATTATTTTATACCTTTTTAGTGTATTTTATTTTATTTTTAAGTTATTATTATTTTATTTGTTGCATTTAATTTTTTTGAAGACGGTTTTATTTTTTTTATAAAAATTATTTTTATTTTTCTCTTTTTTAGTGATGTTATTAATAGTGACTTAAGATAATATTTTGTATGCATCTCGTAAGAGAAAGCGTTGGGCGAGCGAATCAGAAAATGATAATAAAATTCAATTCATAAATATAGAAATTCTCTCAAAAGCGTTTGCAGGCTTTAAATGAATATTTTAAGATTTTTTTATAAAAGATTTTATTTATTATAATTTCGATTATTTGGTCATAAGAATTGGAGATTTATGTTATTTCGTCATTGATCATATCTTCAGAACTTGACCAAATTAATATGGTACCACCCCTAAGGTACCCTCTTTCCAATAAAAAAGAATCATTAAAATCGGTTCATAAACAAAGAAGTTATGCATAAACAAACATTAAAAAAAGTCCAATACCAATGAAAAAAGACGGCACCAATCGGAAGCTAGATTGAACCCACTGCAAAAAAAATCATCAAAATCGGTTCACAATTGGCGGAGATATGAGGTAACATAGACAAAAAAAATCAGTTGAATTGAGAACCTCATCCTTTTTTGAAGTCGGTTAAAAAAGATCTACCGTCTTTTGAGATCACTATGGTCAAAAAACAGTATTTTTCTTACATAGCTTTCATGCTATTAATCTGACTATTTTGCTTTTCGAATGAAATTTTAACATATCTATCTTTTATCAATTCCCATAGTTTGAAAAATTTATGTCCTATAGTTTTTCAAAAATTTAATTCATGTCATTGGACATATAGCCACTCGCGTTTGGAGCGATTGGTGATCATGAGTGTTTCTCCTATTAAATAATTCATTGGACAGAACGCCATTATTCAATACTATAGAACAGGCCTGTCCAACCGCATACGGCCCAGCACTGCAATGAATGCGGCTCGACATAAAATTATAAACTTCTTTAAAATATTGAGATTTTTAAGGAATATATATCTGATAGAATTTGACCTGTTCAACGAAAAAAGAAAAATGGAAAAAAAATCATATAAGAAAAAAAAATTATTCAATTTATAAATATGAAATGTTTGTTTTCATAAAAAAACTCATATAGAATGTAGAAAAAACAAACTTGGTAACCACAAACCAGACAGTTAAATAATAAATTATTAATTATTCAAAAAAATATCAACCACAAGAAAATAAACAACTAAAAAACCATCATCGAAATCAAAATAAACCAAAATCTCATTTTACCAATGACTCATATAAATAATTTTAACAAATTTATTCAGTGGGCGATTAGAGTAATAAATTTCTTAAACAATTTTCAATTTTTTATTTTTGCCTTTTGCTTAGAAATGTGCGAAACCATAAGAAAAATAATTTCCAAGCACTCTTTTTATTTGTCTGTATGGTCCTTGATACTCATAATACCTCAAATACAGAAATCGATTAGATTTTGGATTCTACCTTCAGAACTTAAGGTTGAAAAATGATAGAATGCTTTTGACAGGTTATATCTGAATTTGCACCTGAGCTTGTTTTAAGACTGATCCTCGGTGCTAAGTCTAGAGGTGACCATTCCTCCCGGATTTTCTAGGACAGTCTCGGGTTAAAGCCCCGTGTCCCATAATAATATATATAGGAAATGATTAAGATGATGGATGATTTTTGGCCTCGAAGGGTTAGTTGGAAAGAGATTCGCCGGGCTTGGATGGGAGATAATCTTCAGAGATTATAATCTCTATTAGGCAGCGTTAAAGCCAGAAAAAATGCTTTTTAAATAAGAATTTGCACTAGGCAGTTAAAACTATGCTTTTTAAAAATACTATCTTGCCAGAGGCAATTGGAAACATGCTTTTAATGAAATAATGGCACAAGGCCCGCATTTATTGCTTCTTCGTTACAGAACATATACGTATACAAAATTACTTCTTAGACACAAGCCGTTTCGTTCCAAATCGTTCCAAGGCGAGCTGCCTCATTCAATGAGTTTCAACAGGTGACAACTCACACATGACATCTGAATGACAACTGAACTCGCTTCGAGGAGCTGGCTTCTTTTATAACCCTTGATCTAATTAGCAATTAAGCTGATTGGTAAATTACTCCAGCGTTTTAGGTGACGTATGTATAATTTTTCGCGCGCTGGCTTCTTTATAAAAGGGGCGTGTCCCTGCTGCTCGCCCACCAGTTTATCGAAAGATTCTGACGGGCAAACGTCTTTCTCAAGGCGAAAAAGAATCTTTATTTTCAAAAGCATTTTACATTGAAAGGAGCGAAGAATAAAATCCTACATATATGTCCCGAAAAATGTCTCTAATTAGATAATTCATCAAATCAGGTGAATATTATAATATTCGATTATATTTATTCTTGCGTCTGAATGCGTTCATATAGTCTAACTGCAACTAAGTGCAATTTCGAGAGCAATATTTGCGAAGAGTTTAAAGGAAAAATTGGAAATTGCAATAAACTACTTGAAAAAGTTCATTCCGTTTCAAAATAAATACCTGCAACTAATCATTTGTACGAATTATTTATACTATGAATAATATTTTACTCTATTTTCATGTTTCATTTTAGCTTTTCATTTAAATATTTTTTTTTGTAATAGGGATGGGGGTGGGGGCGTTAATGTTCCGGATTGGACCCCGGAAATAATGTTCACCCTAGCTAAGTCTTACATATCTAGCTCAGATCTTTCGTTAATAAATAAATTGACAAATGACCAAAATACGCAGAGAATATAATGAGTATAAAACGAGTTTTTACCTTTTCCTCAATATTTTTTCAAATAAGAAATTTTTCAAAAATTTTCAACCATATGTTATTATGGTAAAAAATGAATGATTTACAAAAGCATGTAAATTGGATAGTACCACCAATGGAAATTTGATAGATCAGTCTTATGCTCTTTGAATTTCCATTTGAATCCTTTTTTCTTGTTCACACAAAATATTGTTATTATTTATTTAAGTTTCCCCATATTACTCAGTATGTAATATGCAAATGAGTTAAAGCCAAGTGCGGTGCGCTTTGTCATTTAACTCCATTTTGTTTTCAATGCACTCTCTATGGACAATTATTCAAGCCGAGTTGCGGATTAATGACAGTGAGTTACATTACTAGATAAAGAGGGTGAACTTTTGTCAGATCTGTGGGGTGTGTGGGGGTACCAATCCGGGGCACTGTGTTATATCTCTAATGTCCTAACGAGAGGATTATGCTGACTGTGTCGAAGCAGTGACGTCATCCCTGCACGTATGCAGCTGCAGTGTTCTAGTTGAGTGGGTTGGAGGTTAGGGTGCCACCCTAGAATTTAATGCCCCCCCCCCCAATTTATCCACCTCAAGCGTGTGCAGAGCAGCGTCCTTTTGACCGGGTTTGCGCTCTTGAACGGGTTCATATCAGTCATTTATTAAATCTACGATTAGAGAGAATAGAGACAACGGAAAGAATGAGATGTAGCCAAGCGAGCAATTGGGGGGGGGGGGGGGGGCGTCTAATTATATCGAATAATCTTCTCAATCAATTCTAGACTTTAATTTTTCCCCTTAGAGTGAAATGTATTAGACCTATTGAAATCATGAACCTTTTAAAACTCAAACAAAAGAATCCAAGCACTTTTGTGAAATAAATAAAAGGTAGATATTTATTTGATAAAAGTAGATTAATTTTTACTCAAAGGGTAGATAGATAACAAATAATTTTAATAGCAGGCCAGGGCTTATTAGCCCCATTAGCCCGCTTCGAATTGTACAATAATAAAGTTTAGGGAAAGCGGTGTTGGTTTATAGTGAAACATATTAAACACAGGAATTATTTAACGGGTTATAGTGGTGTTTCACAAAGAGGAAATAAAATTAAAAAATTAAAAAATCTTTTAAATTATTTTGGAGATTTTTATTTATCTCTATACATATTCGGGCTATGAACCCTTCATCAGGAGGTTTAACAGAAAACTGAATATAAAAGATTCCTCTTTGTGAAACACCACTATAACCTGTTAAATAATTCCTGTGTTGTACAATAATGTTTTTATACATGTTACATATTACAGCAAACGATGATTATTACAATTCTTAAAATATAGAATAAACAAAATTTAACTATAATATATATAACGTTGAAGGAGACAATAAAAGGTGTGTCTTCTGCTGGAATTATAAATTTTATTTATTTATAACGAGACTATAGTTTCGAGGGCTTTGCCCTTCTTCATCAGTCTATTACAATGTATTCACAGGAATTAATTTATGAATGATTCATAAATTAATTCCTGTGAATACATTATAATAGACTGATGAAGAGGGCAAAAGCCCTCGAACTATAGTCTCATTATAAATAAATAAAATTTATAATTCAGCAGAAGACACACTCTTTATTGTCTCCTTCAATATATAAAAATTCTGCTACTCTCGGCAAAAACTTTCAATTTAATATATAACGTTAGATGAACGGGAAAGTTAAAACTTTTTATCAGGTCACTGCCCTATTTTGATGGCTTTATAGTAAATTTATAAGAACCATACTAATAGGATAATAGGAGAATGCGCGCCTGAGCTAAAGAGTTGAATATATATAAGATTTGATTATATGATCTGGTCAAGGGATCCATTGCTTAAATGGAAAAGGCATTTGCGGGCTTAACGCACAATATGTCGGATCATACCCGGCTGGGTCCTATCTTTTTTCAACTCTTGGGTCAGTATCAAAACGAATAAAGTCCCAATTGCACCAAAATAGGGCAGTGACTTGAAAAATTTTTTAGTTTTCGCGTTCAACGAACTTTAACATTAAACATTCCAAATAAAATTTATTATTGAATATCTATACAAAATTCATCTGTTTCGATTCCCCAAAGAACCAGACAGATGGGCTTTATAGTAAATTTATTTATATATATATGTCAGTGACAAGGGATGCTGTCCATAAAAAGTACCCTTCATTTTTGAAATTTTATTTTAAACTTTGCTACTTTTTTGCAAATTTCATCGGAAGTTTTCGTTATTTTTCAAATTAAGCATTAGATTTTTTAAATTACCCATATTTTGCAACCTTCGCTCCTACGAATACTGATTTGTGTGAGTGAGAGTAGGAGTCAGAAATTAATTCTTATAACTTAAAGTCCACAGTCCCTGAGATGGAAATTGATCATCTTCCACAATGAATCAGGCTGTCCTATAAGAAAATCTTAAATTTCTCCTATTATATATTGCTATAAGCAAGCTATGACTTGAATAGAGCACTCTTCGTTATTTCCGATCTTAATATACATTGAGAGTTCTTAGAAATGGATTAGTCCAGAAATTTTCGAATCAGTTTTATTTATTCCATTTTTGTGAATTACTATTTTAATTGTTCTTCAACGAGAACAATTTTTATTTCACTAAAACTCGTCTTAACTTGTCTTTGACATGTTTGAACTGAAAGATATACCAGGCATGATCCTCAAACCTTCTATCAGCGCCTTTTCGGAAAAATCATTCATTTTACTTTAAACTATGCAACAATTTTATTTCATTTCGAAAACTAATATACTTTTCAAAGCAAAAAATGTATTTTATAGAAATATTTGAAACAACGGATAATAATTAGAAAATTTGAAGTCGACCTTAAATATTTATGAAAATACTTTAAAGCTTTGTAAATTTAGGGATGCGCAGCATCCACAGCATCCATGGACTTCACGCCACTGATATATATATATATTATAAAATAAAGGGTAGGTAGAATTCAATTAAATTTTCCTCAAAATAATTTTAAAAAATCCCAAAAATTCTTAAACAATTTTTATGTTTCTAAACTAATAGTGTAATTTTAAACATGTCATCTAAATGGATGCACATGGAAAACTATAATTATAATCAATCTTAGAGTTTTTTCAGTAATCATTTACGAAAGAACCTCCCTCTCTGAATTTAATCATAATAATCAGCTCTTAATCTCAATATTATAATTAATTCACACTAGTTTTAGTAAGAGCGTACACAAAATTTGGTAACGCACTAACTAAAGTACTAAAAGAAATTATGACAAAATAATTTATGTTTCGCAAAATATAATTTTTTTCGATGTTCACCCTTTAGGGTTTTTTTGAAGACCAAAACGTCATGGTTCCACGCAATTTTTGTTATCGAAATTGTTTCCCAAAAATGAAAAAAAAAAAACAACAACAATTTTCTTATTCCCAATTTCAATACTTGACCCTACACTGTATGGTGTTAAGCGAGGGTGAACCTCGATTGGAATTAGGTGTACACCGTCTTTGGAATTATTTGGAATTACTTTGGAATTCATTAAATAATCTATTGTCATCCATTGTCTTCTACTTGGAAATTAAAGTAGAAGTGAAAGTAGGTGTACACAATTTTAGGTCGCGGTTCACCTCACGGTGTTAAGTAAAAATAAAAAATACTATACATTTTAAATTTTATAAATCTTATTATTAGTATCGATACATATGCATCGACAGTTATGTCATAATGTGACCTTATTAAACTTATATTTTAATAATATAATTTAATATTATAATTTTTAATATTATTTTTCTCTTTTACAGGGTCGAAACACAGAATGGACGGTGAGTATAAAAATAAATAAATAGATTATTTATTATAAGACGTTTTTAATTTCAGGTTTAGATTGGTGACTAGATGTATTTACTCTGGTAGGTTAGAAAAAAATTGACGTACATAATTGTTGTTGATTAATAATTTACTAAAGAAAATAAAATTATTGTAATAATATTGTATTTATGATCTGTAGTCTAGTAAGGAAGAGAGGACACAAATTATAAAAGAAATGCGAGAGGTAATTAGATTAATTATGTACATATTTTATTTCTTGTAACAACAAATAAGACATTTTTGTAAAAAAATTTAAGATTCTGATAAAGGAAGAGAAAGCCGAAACGATGTAAAAATTTGCCACCAAAACTTTTATAATAAATAATCTATTTATTTATTTTTATACTCACCGTCCATCCTGAGTTTCGACCGAGTAAAAGAGCATCAAGTGGATTAATAAAATAATCTCACCCGTCCAGTATCATCACAATTTATATTATAATATAGTGATCTTTTATTGATAATTTTTTAGAAAATTAGAAATAAAATTTAAATAGAAGTCTTTTGAAACTCCTACTAATGGATAGAAATACTAATCACGCCCATAGTAGCCTGAAAAGTGAACATTAATTATTAACAAAAGGGCGAAACTCTTCTCCATATTGTATCAAAGATAAATACACCCCTTAGTTCCTGTGATTCTATAATTAAATAAAAGTCTACATGTGATAGACAACTCTTTTCTAAAATTCCCTCTCTTGCTGTTAAATAAAGCTGTTCAATTTCTAAAACACCCATTCGAGCTCGACAAACTTTTCCCTTTCATTTAAAATTTAACAAACTTGATATCAATTTCTATTTGATTAATTTTCCATTTCATTAACAATCTCATATATTTAAATGAGTATTGATTATGTGAATATTATCAATTTAGAATATAATTATGCTTTCAATGAGAAAAAAATCACAGCTCTCGGCATCAAATAAAAATTTCAATAATAATTACTTTACCATACAGGGAGGGTATGGTCAAGTATTGTAATCGTGCATGAAAAAAGTGTTTTTTTCCTTCTTTTTTTCGAAATATCTAAAAAACGGCTGAAACTATTTTGATTAAAAAAATTGAACGAAACCATGGCATTTCGCTCTACAAAAAAGCTCTAATAAGTAACATCGAAAAAATTATATTTTTCGAGATAATAATTGTTTTGTGAAAATGTCTGTTAGTTAGTCTGTCTGGTTGTCCGTTAGTCTGTGCGTTACCAAATTTTTGTCGACGAGCTAGCTCAAAAACTAGTGTTAATATCGAAACCAAATTTCACACGTAGTTTTGGTCCATTGAGATTAAGAGCTGATTAGATTTTGGTGCATATCGACCCAAAATTAAGGGGGATGGAGGGGGTTAAAAATTAAAAATCTAGGCCGTTTGAGCAAATTCAACCATATTTTGTATACATAATCACTGGGTCCACAGAAGTCTAAAATTGCAAAAACTAACCGCCCAAAATGGGGGGGGGGGGGGGTCAAAAAATGAAAATCTTGGCCATTTACCAAACTCAACCAAATTTTGTATACATAATCAGTGGGACCCCAGAAGTATAAAAATCCAAAAACTAACCCCCCCTACATGATTATAAATAATTTTAGGGGCCAGGTTGTATGGTAAAGTTAAGTGGATGGCCAAATCAGAACACGTCAGCTTATTTTTTTTCATTTAGCCATAATTCAAAATCTTTCATTTAACCGAACGTTTGGACTTTTCTAAAATATAATCGATAAAAACCTCTTTTTTTTTTTTTTTGAATTTTTCATCAATAAAAAATTAACTTTTGTCATTCAATCCATTTCAATCACTATTTGAAATCATAAACGAAGTTTACCTCTGGCTATTATTTTTGTTTTTTATTCGTTTAGCTTTTATTTCACGAAAAGAGTTTTGGAAAAAATTTAATGAAATTATCATTTCTCTTAAGAGAACTGAAAAGGAAATTGATTAGGTCATACAATTTAAAATTTTTTATTTATATTTAGAATAAACAAGTTAATTTGGATGTAAATTTATGGAATTTCTTTTAAATCAGCTATTTTATTTTATAGTAAAAGACATTTAATTTTTTTTATATTCAAGTATATAAGTATATTCTCAGAAGCGAAAAAGTGAATAACAATTTCTTTTGCCATTCATGAACTTTCAAAAGAAATTTCATTTTATTATTATCTGAATTATTAAAAAACATTTCAAAAAGTCGCAAAGACCGGAGTGTCTCGTAAGATGTAGGTACTTGAATACATCAAACATTAAAACTCCGCAATCTTGTGATGTTGCTAGGCAGCACTTGATCAGTACTCTTGTTGCTGTGCTCAACGTACAATATGATCCCACTAAAAACATAAATGTGATAAAGGGCCAAGTTCGATACAAATGACGTCGCCGATAAAAGAGTTGAGATCTAAACGGGTGCCAAGTTCCATAGGAGTTTCATCATAGCTATAGGAATATACTAGGGTTTCTCATTTCCCAGCAAATAATAATTCCCGGAAACGAGAATATTTCGAAGATATTCGGGAAACCCGGGGTTTAATATTTATCTACTAATTAAAATATGCATTTATTTTAAGTGGATATCGATGAGGCAGTCCAAAAAAGAAGAAGATAATTTACACTATCTTTTTATTCATAAAACCGACGTTTCGGAGGCTATTCCCTCCTTCTTCAGGGTTTTGAAAAGTCAGTGAAGGAAATCCAATGCAACATTCCCCTCGGTCTCCTCTTTCAGTGGCAGTAACAATAATATATTGTATTTCATTCTCAACAGAATTATAATGTACATAGTATGTACTACAATTATAATTCTGACTTTTCAAAACCCTGAAAAAGGAGGGAATAGCCTCTGAAACGTCGGTTTTATGAATAAAAAGATAGTGTAAATTATCTTCTTCTTTTTTGGACTGCCTCATCGATATCCACTTAATTCACTTATCAGTCCGTCTCCAAAAATTACCCCAATTTCATTTATTTTTTCATTAAAACAAAAATTTAATTACTAATAGAACAAAAAAGTTATTTATCAGAAGAGTTTTTAAAATGAGTTCTGAGACAAACTATCGCATTAACCGAATTGTCGTCGATTCTTGTCCTAATTTTGGTGACAAAAAGGCTAGCAGTCGATAATACTCTTTCACTTTCATAAATTTTTATATCAATGAGAATTGTTTTGACCGCGTTTATTTGAAAAATATATTTTATCACGAGACCACTGCGGATTATGCTATTGAAGTCTGTGGAGTCTTAAGTCTGGACCAAGAGAGAAAAAAGATGTGATCCACTTAGCTACAATCCAACGTCATTTTGCGTATATCCCGCTAAACAATCGGACGGACGCAAAATGACGTTGGATTGTAGCTAAGTGGATCACATCTTTTTTTCTCTCTTGGTCCAGACTTAAGACTCCACAGACTTCAATAGCATAATCCGCAGTAGTCTCGTGATAAAATATTTTTTTCAAATAAGGGCGGTCAAAATAATTCTCATTGATATAAAAATTTATTTAAGATCATAAATTTCAAATTAGAAATATATAAGTTCAAATATTATTTTCACTCAATATTTGACAAAAATTCCATACAGTTGATTCGTGATCGAATCAAATGTAGAAAACATTCGGTTTTACAGACCATTTAAGAGCTTTTTCAAATTTTTTGTTAATTTTCCACTGGCTTCAAATAAAATAATTTTTTTTAATTCATCCTTATATTCTGTATCTCCTGTAATTTGTTTTTTGAGCCTCATATTTATAGCTTTCAAGCTTTCGTTTCAAAACATTCGCTGGTATTTCTGCTTCTATATAATTTTCTATATAATTTTCCGTATCGATAATCAATATGCCAAAAAAGTTTTAGAATATTTATTTTCCATTTATATGATGATAAATGATAAAAATAATCCCGAGAATTGACTTTTTTCTAGGGAAATCGGGAATAGATATTTTTGTGGATTTCCTGCGAAATCGGGAACGAGAAATCCCGGGAGAGAAACCCTTGAATGTACGTTTTTCAATTGATTTAAAAGAAAATTTGTTACATTCTTTGATATTGAATTTGCAAGTTTTATATCCAATTAAATTGTCTTTAGTATAAAATATGTAGAACAACTAGAAAAGTTAAATTTTAAGATTATATTACGAAAAAATTACGAAAACGTAATTCATTGACGATAAAACTTGTTGGTACCAAACTTGGCCCCCTTTTAACATTCATATTTTTAGTGGGATATCATTAATTTTTGAAAAGATTTATCCTTTTATTTATCTTAATAAATACATAGCATTTAAATTTCACCTCTTCATTTTATGTCCAGAAGAAGGGAAATTTTTGTTTTTTCGAATTCACCCTTTATTAATGAACAAAATTCTACCAACATGCCAGGTTTTAGCATTCCAGAGTCATTATATTTTCACTATATTATGTTAATTTAGCTTGTAAATTTCACCTCTTCATTTCGAGTCCCGAAGAAAATAAAGTTTCGGTTTTTCATTTTCTCCTTTATTATTGTGCAAATGTTTACCAGTATGAAAAATTTCAGCATTCTAGGTTTACCGGAAGTAGTTTAGTTTTTTGATGAATGAGTGATTGATAAAAATGTCACTTTTCAGACCTTAATAACTCAAAAACTATAATAGGTTTATTCAGAAATTTGGGATTCTAGGTGTTCAAGGGGGTCTTATTAGACATGCAAAATTGCAAGCGTGTAGGTCTAGGTTTTTAAGTTACGGGGGATGGGGATCGAAAGTATCTCGAAATGATTCGTGTATATTACACATTCCCGATGTGAATCCCTTTCTTATCTGAACTTGGCTGACACACTGCCGTGTGTCTAAATATGCTATGAAGTCCACAAGCCCGTGGTTGGCCTCCTGGGTGTTTACAACCATTGTGAATCAGTCCCAGATATTTATTTACGCTGGCTGTCTCTAAGTAGGTATCCAGGGCCTCCAAGAACTTACCCGGCAGGTCCGGAAATTAATCGCGGAAAATTCACAGCGGGAAGATTCACCGTATTTATTTATTACTATTTTTTCCGGTGATCTTGAAATATATTACCTACCCATGTTTATAACATTGGGTGAATGTATAAAGAATAAATAAATGCTAATACAAATTTTACAATAATAATCCTTTAAATAAATTATTTATTTAAAGGATAAAAATCAAAGTACAAATGAAGGTAAATATATGGTACTTAATAGCAAAAATAAAATATTATGAACCATGTTAATTTATTTTTATAAAGGTTCACTCCCTCGGGATAAAAAATATGTTTGGTGAAACATGAAAAAGTTAGCATCTTCTGAAAAAATTCTGGAAGCTGTCATGCATATTACAGTGCAATGGAACTAATGCATTGTATTACTTATATGCATGGGATTTGATCAATTAATTAAATTTCCCCAGTGAACTAAGGCTAGTTCAGTCTATGTATTCCATTTGCACTGATTAAATTGGTTCTCGAACTAAATAATTACACTTGCCATTCACCCAAAGAAATTATGATTAAATTTAGTCTGTTGTGCCTTTTAAAGGTAGAATACATATATTTTGAACCAACATTAATATACTTTTTACTCCATTCTTTAATGAATATTTGATTGTATTTTTAAAAGAAAGAAAATAATATTTCCCTAGTCAAAAGTTTCTTAATTTAAACAGTCTATTTGTTTTCATTTGAATAATTGAATTAACAAAATTAAAGATGAAAAAAGAGGTTTTTGTTATGGAAGAAATAAGAAATGCCTTCAACTTTTTAATTCACTCATAAATTTGAAAAATCAGGGAAATAAAATACACAAAAACTGGCAATCGCACTTAGGTCAAATAGGAAAATTACTGCAAATAATAAATTTTGCATAGCATCACTTTAGCTTGACATCAATTCACTATTTTCAACGTATTGTTTACCTCTTAATTGTTGGAAATAAATAGATTTTGGAAATATCTTTTTATATATTTTTGAAAATATATTAAAAATATAAAATTTGTGTGTTAAATTTATATAAAGTTTATGTTTTCTATATATTCTTAAAATATAAACTATTTTTATGTCGCTTTAGTATAAATTTTATATAAATTTAACACAAAATTTTTATATTTTTAATATATTTTCAAAAAATATATAAAAAACATATTTCGAAAATCTATTTATTTCCATATGGGAATTTATTTATATCTAGATAGCACATCGTCTATATAATTTGCAGGATGATTAAAGTTAAAATTTACCATATACGGCTGACTATATTTTGGTTTGTTACAAAGGGTTGTATCATGGGATCTGGTACATTCCATACACATGACAGAAGGGCTTAAAACAGTAAGATTTAGTATGAAAGAAACTGACATCTAGTATATTGAGGAATATCTCTGTTTTTATTAGGTGGCTCTACTAAAATTTTGCAACATTATAATTAGAAGTCAAAATGTTGTAAATATTAAAACAACTAATCTATAGACATAAAATTCTTTGGCCGATACACTCACTCAACATCAAAACAGCCAGAACCACTGGATATAGAAACATAAAATTTGGAGAGGATACCTATTACATCTATGACATGGGGGCGAAAGAGGGGGCAAAATATTACAAATATATATTACAGACCTAATAATCACATGTCTAGACGCTGCCCGCCAGGGCCACCTGCCCGGAGGGCCGAACTGTAGAGGGCGTGCCGAAGGCGGACTGACTTTTCAACGAGGGGATGCTGGGCAAAAATAGACCTTCATTTTTTTAATTTTATTTTATTCTTCGCTCCTTTTTGCAAAATTTATCGATAACCGCATCATAGAATTTTTCGTTATTTTTTTCAAATTTAACATTAGATTTTTTATCAATTGATATTTAAGCAGACCGGATAATCTATATTCACTTCAGCTTCTTCTGGTGATGTTTCAATTCTTTTCATAGTTGGAAACTGACTGTCGTGCTCGTCAATTCAAATTAATTATATTAAATTACACGAATAAAAATAAATTTTTACTCATTGTGCTTTAAAATGTCTGAAACGTGGAGAAAAATATTTTTCAACAATGATTTTTTTCTCTTTGTGTGTCTGAATTCCAATACCCACGATAACCCAAGAACGGAAAGTTAAAAAGTTCTTTTGTATCAATATACATAGTAACTACTGATTAGATTTTGCAATATCTGGCTCGAAAATATTTTTTGAATTATTCTATTGAGATTTTAAGAGAATGTTATAGTATATAGCCATTAATGAACAATTTATATTTATGTTTAATAATCATTACTAAGGCAACTCTAGTGTGCCGAGTTTTGAAAACGTTTTCACGTTTTTATTATTTAACTAGCTGCAAGGCTCGCCCCCTGGACCCCAACCCCTTACCCCCACCCCCCCGAAACCCATCCAGCATCCCCACCCACACCACCACCCCAATGTATAGACAAAACCTTAATTTTATATTGATTATTTATGTCCATCGATTAAATTAATAAGTTGTTTTAGGGAAATAAGGACATTAGTTTATGCAAGTATTTTTTATTTTATGCCAACGTTTCGTCAACTTTGTTGACTTCCTCAGGGCTCAAACAAATTAATTTCTTTGCATATTTTATAATAAGAAAATATTTCCTATTCAAATCTGTGCCTATATGTGTTTGCTAAGAATGAATATTTATAAAATGACAAATATGCAAAGAAATTAATTTGTTTGAGCCCTGAGGAAGTCAACAAAGTTGACGAAACGTTGGCATAAAATAAAAAATACTTGTATAAGCTATTGCTCTTATTTCCCTACAACAACATATATATATATATATATAGATAATTTCATTTAAATTGGTAACCATGACGACTGTTTTTGTTGGGGGACGGACATAGATACATAGGTAGGTGCATACCTTAGACCAGTGGACGGCAAACTTATTAGCCAAAGAGCCAAATATGAACATTACAACAATTTTAAAAAAAATTTGGAGCCAAATCTGATTGTTTAGTAAAATTTTATTACACTAAATAAGTAGTATACTAAATAAAACTAAATTTCATACTTAATAAATATTATTGGATAAAAATACTTGGTAGGTTTCACATTAAGATATAAAAAATAAAACGAATTTATTTTTGGAGAATCTTTAATCTCGATATATATATTTCGGGGGACTAACCCATCTTCAGGAGAAACAGAAAGTAACTATTTATATAATAAAGATTTATTATTGCGAACAATGTGCTTGCATCTTCTTGGAAACTTTGAGTAAGTCAGGTTTGTATGTTGTTGTTTTTAATTTTAGGCATGATTCCAAATTCTCATCAATAAGACGACTTCTCAGTTTACTCTTGATAATGTTCATGCTTGAAAAAGATTGTTCGCATATATATGTAGAACCGAAAAGGGAAACAACAGCTTCCGTGGATATTTGTGCCAGAGCCGCACTTAAGGAGCCAAAGAGCCACATGCGGCTCTGGAGCAGCACTTTGCCGGCCACTGCCTTAGACCATGAAATATATGGACACGCCCTGGTGTCGATTTGGTGAGGCCAACATCAACTAGAGAATGTGACGTCATCTGTAGGTAGGAACACCCAGAAATAGCATGGCCACTATAGGGATTATTATACATTGAGATAAATTTATCGTAGTTTAGATTATTTATTTTGGATTCCAATAATCGCAAAGTAATATTATATTAATATTACCAAAATATTTATGCGAGAACGTGACGTCATCTGTAGGCGATGTTGGCCCCACTTCACTCTGTGTGGAGAGTAGGAGAGGGCGTGTCTATATATTTCATGGTCTAAGGTGCACACAGAGGCAGGCACAAATGCCCTTTAGTAGGATAGGATGTGCGAGTGAGAGATTCTTTCATTAGAATCTAATTGATGAAAATAACTAGAAAGAGCGCGGATAGAAAGATCGCTTTTTCTTTAAAGGTGTATTGCAAGGTGTAAATACAAGTTCAAACCTGCTTCAGACTATTTGAGATTAATTTCTTAATTTCTATTATTCTAGGAATAGCCTTTTCACCCGTTATAGAGAGCGAATATTCAATTGGACTTCATTCAAAAAAATACTTTTGCCCAAACATCTTTTAGTTCATCTCTCACGATTATTTTTTTAATCCAATTTATGGATTTTAAATGAAAATCATGAGACGAGTAGATGTAAATTAATTCACTTTTTAACCTCATAAAATCAAAGTATTTTCCACAAGTTTGCTGAATTGATTAAAATAGGGAATCTGGAATATTTTCTTCATATTCTTTAAATTTGCTAACGTTAAAAAGCTCCGTATATTTTACATTTTATATAACTTTAAATGAATTAGTTGTATAGTATTTATTGAAAGTGTTTTTAAAATTTTCGAATATAACATAGATAAAAATTTTCTTGACATTTTGGAATTTGCGGGATGGGCCGCATCCACAGCATCAATGGACCGCACGGCACTGATATATATAATCAATAAATCTTATCTTATTATATTAAACAAGCAATTCTTCTTATATATATAGAATTGGTTTCTCGAAAACAGCTCTAACGATTTCGCTAAAAATTGATGAACTTATCTTAAATTGAAAGTTGTTGTACCTATTGTACCAGAATTTTTATATATTGAAAGAGACAATAAAAGAGTGTCTTCTGCTGGAATTATAAATTTTATTTAAAATGAGACTATAGTTTCGAGGGCTTTGCCCTCTTCATCAGTCTATTACAATTGATTCACAGGAATTAATGTATGAATTTGTATTGAACTTATCTTAGTCGTGTGTAAATTTTAATCCGATTGAAATAAAGGAATGGGGTGTAAATTAGTCATGTCACCCAATAAATATTTTAATCGTTCATATCTCGTCTTCGGTAAGTCACAGAGCCTTGAAATTTGAAACTTAAGCTATTTAGAGGCAAAAAGTTACCGAGCATCGCTCGGTGCTCCAGGCACTTTTGTTTAATTAAGTATCTGGCTTCGATGCATTGTCTCTCTGTCTTCAGTTTGTTTATAGAAATGATATTTATGGTCTTTTGATCATTAAATTCCAATTTAATATTGATTCAGGTACGAAAAGAGATTAATTTTACTTTACGTGAAGTTCAACAAAGATGCTACCTTAATTTAAGCAATATTTTCTTATACCTACTGATCAACAAGAGAGCCTTTATTTATTTAAAGCTTAATACTTTTTAACATCCGAATTGTGTCTGTTTGTCATTTGGTCAGAGTGTTTATCGGCAAATTGCGGACTTTTCCGAGTTGCCTATTGAATTTCCCCGAGGTGGTGTAAATCGAGGGAGCGTCCTCTGGATCTGTGGTCTATCCCATTCATAACCTATAAGCTACATATGCGTGTCGTAGGCAGTGATTTATCCGAGCCGCGGTCGTTCCCTGAGTTACTGCCCAATAACAGCTGAACCTCAGGCGGGTGCGATTGATGGCCAAACACTTCGATACACTTCCACATCCGCACTTCTAAAGCTTCCTCTTCCCTATAGGCTGTTGAATGATTTTTCCCCAAAAACTTTCCACGGTTTAAGTTTATTTAATAGCACTTTAGTCTTGGTTTGATATTTATTCACCCTTTTCAAAATGGTATGCTACAAATATTAAATGTTTCTTTTAACTTTTCTTAATAATATACGATAATATAAAATGAATCATGTATTCAGTACCTACTCTCGACGGTTATGCTTGCTGGTTGGCTTATGTATTAAGGTAGTTCTTTTGCGACAATCCACAAAAAAGTTTTAGCCTCGTAATCACTCTATAATATGATCGGTACTAAAATTTTAGGTAATCTTTTTTTAACGTGGCTGTACTTCTCACACTATTTTTTCATGTTATTTTGTGCCAATAACTATTATCCCCAAGTATTTTGTTTAAAATTTTTAATTATTTCACATTTTTGTGCCTTTTTCTTTTATTCCTCCATATTACTCGTTATAACGTTGCTGGATCGTTTCCAACCGACTGTTCTTATATCCCCTCCTTTAAAAATAATCGCCCAAATATGTTGTTTTTTTTTTTTTATCAAAACTACTAGGTAAATAATTTCAATTTTTTTAAGTTATTCGGAATATATTATTCTAACAAATATTAATTTTTCATCAAGATGGTGAAAATCGTTCAATGAAAAAAATAAAATAATAATCATTTTCCAACTCTTTCCCATGTTATTAATACATTATCATTACAATTATGCATTTAATGACTTATATTTCAAGTTTCGAAGTCTTCTTGAATTTTTGCATTTGAAAGAACTACCTTAAAGTATCTCAAAACTTTTTATTTTTTCTTATTCAGGCATAGAAATGTCTGAAACGTGGGTAAATTTTTTCAAGTATTTTTTTTTAGGGTTTAATTTTTGAAGTCTTCCATCTCTAAAAGTATAAAATTGAATTTCACTTTGATAATTCCAAGTGATATTATTAGATGTTTTTAAGATATAGTAACTGAATTTAAGAAAATAAAACAGGCGTTAGAGACAAAATTAACCCGAAATTCAATAATATAATTATATATCAGGGTGTACGTGCACTGTTATATCTCTGTATCAATATGCCACAATGCTTCAAAATTTGAAAGAAGAGAGAAAGCTAAATATTAACCACAAACGGTATGGTAAGCTTTTGGACAAAACCTACAAGGTTGGAGTGGTTTTAATTTTTTTTTTTCTCAAAATTGATTCCGAAATGTTTTTACAAATGACTGAACCTACTCAACAAGTTCCATGGTTATTTTTTTATCACATACTAAGCATTGTGAAGATATAAATGTGAAAGGGGAAAATTAGTCTAATGGCCGGTATATGTGAACTTCTATATTAGCTCTATATCAACAGCAGTATGTCACAGAACTACATAAATTGAAACTCTAGCTAGGTATTAGTTACCAATAGTATGATAGGCTTTTGGCTAAAATCGACATACCCCATGTAATCCTTTATTTAAAGGTTGGGTAGTTTTTATTTTTTATCTTAAATAATGTCTACAATTTTTTTAAAAATGGCTGAATTTATCAAGGATCAACTGTGATCTGTGATGATTATTTTTTTTATCTTGATTGAAACACTGAGGGTTTAATTTGAATGGTAAAGATTGGTTTGATGATTTCAAAGAAGACAAGGCTGTAAGCGAAAGTCTTAAGTCTTGTAAAAAATTAAAGGAAACACAAAATTAGATGTTTAAAAATTTCAATTCACTTAAAGTATTCGAACAGAAATAATACTAGTACTTCTAAAGCCTTACATAAATATGAGTCGTTACAGTCATAAAAAACTATAAAGGAAAGACAATTTTGAAAAATTTAATAAACTTTTTAAAATATAAAATACTAGGTAGGTTTCACAAAAATAAAAGATAAATTTAGGACCACTCTATATAACATATATTTCTGGGTATCACAGAGGAAACTGAAATCTCTTTTTCTTTTCTTTTATTTTTGTGAAACCTACCTAGTATTTTTTTATTTTAAATTTTAAAAAGTTTCTTAAATTTCTCAAAATTTTCTTTACTTTTATTTAAAATGTTTCACCAAGAACCCACACCATCCGCCCATAACAAAGATAAAAAACTATGTTCGTGGAATGTTCGGGCTTGAGTGGATTTAACTTTTACTTTAAGTTCTTTAAATATTTGGTGAAAAGCTTAGTACCTACATCCATTACGACATAAATATTTTTATTTATTTGCTCCCTCCTGTTTGGCAACCCGGGCGAATATCCGGTCAACCGTTTGTTAATCCTCCACTGAATATATTCTCTCATCAATGTATCATCAATGTATATAAAATTTTTCTACAATTAACTCGAGTAGCAATTAATTTTTTTCTCCGTGGGGTAAACTTTTCCTTTGTAATTAATTTCAACAGGTACCTGGTTGAAATTATACTATAATAAATTCACCATTCTAAAGTATACAAAATTCATATTTCATTTCCTCGCGTTTAATTAGATTGGTGACCCAAGGGGTCATTTCGCATGAACCGTGTTCAGAATTAAGAGCAGCTCTTAAACTAGTCATGCATATCCATATTGAACTTGAATCGAACCGTTATCAATCTCATACGATTTGCCAATTAATCGACATAGATAGGATGCATTGTCTACGAAGCCTTGAATTTGATGAAGCCAACGTCAGTAGTAGCTTTCGGGGGTGGGGTTAGGCAAGTAGGATATCAATCCTTCTGTTATAACATATACACTAATCAGGCTTGTTTATCAGTGACGCATCATCCAAGTGAAGATCAGTTTCAACATAATCAAAGCAAAAATAAAAATAAGAAAAAATGCCTATTTCGAACCTACCACGCACATCTACGGTTATTTAGAAAGATGGACTCATTGATCAACATTTTTGTAGGATCTGCATAAAATATTTTAAAAGACTTATTTAACGGTATCCCATAGGCTGTTTGATTTTATTTCATTAGATTTTTAAACTGTCATTCAAATTAAATATTTATAGTCAGCCCTGATGACATCTCACTGATTCTTATCAAAAAATGATTCTCGAAATTTGTCCCCAATCCCCATAGCCTAGTCAATGAAGAATAAAAATGACCATATTTCGGAAGAAATTAGAGACAGGCTGAATTTTTTTCAGTTGTTAGGACTTGAGGACTCATAAATTTTCGCTTCATATTTGAATTTTATTTTTATTTTTAGGACACAGCACTTTTATTTTGAATAATATCATAAAACAGTTTAAATAAAAGTTGTAGAGCAGCTTTTATCCTTTAAAATTATGTACATACTTTTACTGTTTGAGTCTCGGAAACATCTACAGACTGCAAGAGAATAGTGCGCATCCGCCACGGCTATAACCTAACCTTAACACGAGTGCGCTCGCTGCTTGCTGTTCGTGTGAAACAACTCGTTATTCGAAGTGAGAAAGTTTGTATTTGAAAGTATAACCGATTATATATTAAGGCATCCAATGCTACTATAAGCCTTAATAAGAATTATCAACTGTAATTTTTTTATGTTTAGAAAAACGTATTCATCTAAGAAAATCTCAATAGGGTGTTATTTATCTATTGGAACCGAAATGAAATGGATTATTTTTAACTATGTCAGAAGAGCTTTTTTACAGTTTTGTGTGTAATCTTTACTATTTATCATATTTGTTATTCATTATTAGAAGAAAAAAAGATTTTTTTAACATTTTTCTACTTGTTTCACACAAACAAGAGGTAGCGAGCACAACCGTGTTAAGGTCAGGTAAGAGCCTGTATTTAGGCAACAAATTGGGCGCTGAAGAATGAAAGCTGCGTATGAGCTAGGCGATTCCAGTCGTTGATGGAATGCCGCAGAGTTTATACTATGTATGAACGTACGTGATGGACGCGCTTTATTCTCTTGCAGTCTGTATATGTACCTGAGACCCGAACAGTAGAAGTATGTATATAATTTTAAAGATTGTTGACAATTATATCACTTCTTAAATTTTCGATCTTTTACTTATTTAGATATGGAAGAGCAAAATAGAAAAATTGAAATAAATAAAAAAAGTCGACCCACCTTTCATAAAAAAATAAATTAAGATTTAATCGAAAATCTTAAGGTCCGGTACCCGCTTTTTGAGGCCCTTTGAGAAAGTGAATTTTCCACCTTTCTCAGAATCTTTACCTAACTAGTGGCCATTTTCAAGAAGAAGAATGACCACTTACTTGCATGAGCACTATTATCATAATATTTATCTTTAAAATGATTTTAACTAAGCTTTACATTTTTTGGAGTAGGATACCGATGAGATATCTAAATACGCTTCACAGTCTTACAGAACCTTTTAGTCTCAAACCGTCATTGTTATAGCCCAGAGGTGTCCACTAACCTTCACTTTGGGAGCCGGAAATTTATAAAACTTTTTCAAACCGAGCCACATTGTTTGGAGATTAATTAATGGTTTATTAAAAAAAGATACATTTTTTTATTTTATAAAATATAAATGAAGTAACATATATTTTTTGGTCTACTTACTTATAATATTACAAATTACAAATTAATTAAATTTTTGTATTATTATTTTTTTAATTTAATTATTATACAGGGTAGGGGCATAAGATCTACGATTTTGAAGAGATATAAAAATTAAAAAATTTAACTAGAAAAAAACAAAATATATTTTTGAAAAGAAAATAAATGAAATTTTTTTAACGTATTTTAAATATTATCAGACAAAAACAAGGGGGGGTCAAAAAATTCTAGCCTTTTAACCAAACTCAATCAAATTTTTTATACATATTCTATGGATCCCCAGAAGGCTGGAAATGCAAAAACTAACCAAATTTTGTATACATAGTTTGGTCGAAAGGGCTAGAATTTTCATTTTTGACCCTCCCCCCATTTTTGGTGGTTAGTTTTTGAATTTCTAGCCTTCTGGGGGTCCACAGAATTTGTATACAACATTTGGTTGATTTTGGTCGAAAGGGCTAGAATTTTCATTTTTGACCCTCCCCCCATTTTGGGTGGTTATTTCTTGCATTTGTAGTCTTTTGGGGCCCACAGAATATGTAGTACAAATTTGGTTGAGTTTGGTCGAAAGGGTTAGAATTTTCATTTTTGACCCCCCCCCCCCCATTTTGTCTGATAATGCTTAAAATAGAAAAATATTTTATGTTCTTTTTTAAAAATATATTCAGTTTCTTTCTAGTTAAATTTTTTCATTTTTTTATACCTCTTCAAAATGTGCTAGATCTTAATGCCCCACCCTGTACTTTTTACAATCAGTATTAATCAAGAGGGTTCAAGAGACGCACGAGATTGAGCGAAGAGCCGCATGCGGCTCGCGAGCCACGTTGTGGCCTCCTCTGTTTTAGCCTATAATTTATATTTTCGATCATGTTTTTCCATTAAACTGATTTGATAATCAACAACTAGTCTCTAAATTTACATCGTTCAACAAATAATTACAAAAACCAAAATGAATATAATTGCCATTCAATTCACAAATTCATTTTTCTAAAAATATGTATGGATTTTCAAAGAAATGCAAAATCGAAACAAAAAATATTTCATAAATTTATTCTAAGTTAGGATAATAAAATATCATCGATTATAATGTTCTAAGGGTGTGACGTCAATAAATGAGGGTGAAAAACAACCAGGGAGAAAAAACCTAACAGCTGGAAGAGACCGGTTTGTAGAGCAAAATAGAGGGGGAGAGGCCTCTACTGGAGAGGACATCTGCAGGCTAATCGAGTTACTGACCACTGACCAACCTAGAGAGAGATTAGCTCGAGTTTCCAGTCAATTAAATTCTTTAGATTCATATTCAAATTTGATTTGTCTTCTTTAAACATTCCATAAAAGCTATATTTTAGTGTCATTTTTTTATATATTTTTTTTTTTAAATTTACCCTTCCTTGCCCCGTTTTAAACTTGATATCTAACCTTTAAAATTATTATTCTTCTTCTTCTAGTGCCTGTCCGTTACCGGACGTTGGCGATCATTCTGGCAATTATAATTTTGTTTACAGAGGCTCTAAATAGACCCGTAGTGGAAGTAGCAAACCAAGTTCTTAGGTTTTTAAGCCAAGAGATGCGTCTTCTGCCCGGTCCTCTCCTTCCCATTACCTTCCCCTGTAGTACAAGCTGAAGGAGCCCATATCGTTCTTTATTTCTCATTATGTGTCCCAAATATTCCAGTTTTCTTGCCTTGATTGTAGTCATGATTTCCATTTCTTTATTTAGGCGTTGCAACACATTTTTATTTGTAACATGGGCTGTCCAAGGGATTCTCAAAATTCTTCGATATAGCCACATTTCAAATGCGTCCAATCTTTTACTAGCTGCTTCTGAAACCGTCCATGTCTCAGCTCCATACAGAAGCACAGGAACACGTGGCATCGGTAGGAGTCGTACTCAGTTGGCAAATTAAGGAAATGGCACTTGAACAGGCCCGACATTCTGATGAGCGTGAATTATGTTATTTGATGGTTAGTGTTGATTTCAAATAAAACAAAGTTTTAAGATGGAACACGATTTATTAAAAGGTGAATATAAATACAAGAGTTAGTGAAGGTACTGAAACTTTAAATAATAATAGATCAGTCTTCACTAGCATGAGGTACACTGTTCACGTCGGATGGGTAATAGTAAGTAAGTGTCTTCTTCAATTTGGGAGACGACCTTTATAGGCGTTGAGCCGACATCTAGGGCTGCTGACGATAGGTCCTTGGAACAGCCAATCGGCGCATCTCTTAATATGGCCAATCCGGGCGCAGCTAGGTCGTAGCATTTGTCTGGATGAGGCAAAGGCGCCAAGGAACTAGACCAAATGAGGCAAAGGCGGCAAGGAACTAGACCAAATGAGGCAAAGGCGGCAAGGAACTAGACCAAATGAGGCAAAGGCGGCAAGGAACTAGGCAAAGTGAGGTAAAGGCGGCAAGGAACTAGGCAAAATGAGGCAATGGTGGCAAGGGTCATCTTTGTCTTGAGATAACGACTTGCATTTTACAATTCTTATTATTCTAAACATTATTATAATACAAAGGTGAAGTTTAGTATTGGCACCTGAAGGGTTGCCAGATATAATTAATCTAATGAATTTATAGAGGTAGGATGTGATATCGGCAACTGGATAGTTGCCAGGTATAACTAGTGCTTCGAGCTTTTTCTATTCCGGCAGCGGATCTCAACAGATATCGGTCCCAATTCTCTCTGACCGTACTTCCTAAATATGCGGTTGTTTCTACGTTGTCAATTATTTTATTATTTATGGTCAACATTCCAGGTTGTGGTGGATTTTTGCTTATTACCATGTATTTAGTTTTGGTTATATTTATTTCTATTCCATATTCCAGACTGTGCATCGAGAGGTCGTTCATCATGCTCTGTAGATCTTCCAGACTGTCCGCAAATACCACTGCGTCATCCGCGAACCTAATATTATTTATCCTTATCCCATTTACCAGGATTCCTTTGTTGAGTCAAAGAGTGTTTTGTTAAAAATTTCTTCGGAGTATATGTTAAACAAAAGTGGTGATAAAACGCACCCCTGCCGTACTCCACGTTGAATTTCAATTATCGTCACCGAGTTCACCTTTTTTATTCAAAATTATTATACACTTTCATTTAGAATTAAAAGTCTTGATTTAATTGTATTGAGAAAACATCAAAATATTCATAGAGAAAACAAACTCAAATAATTAATATACGCAAATGTAGTGAAAAATTAATTATACTCTATCAAGTAAACACGATTGCATGTAGAATGGTTTCCAGAGTTTTGAAATTAAACTAAAGTTTTGTTAGCTCAAATGATTTATTTTTAGTCAGACACAATTGCATTGTTTCATGGCATAACTTCTAACAGCGTTAGCATTCAATTGACTCATAGAGTAAGAGCATTTGACATTCTGATATGTTTCACCTCACAGTACCCAAACTCAAAAAGCAAAAAATCTGTGGGTATATCAGTGTACAAAGGATTAATTTCACCAATATGCCAGTCAGGCGAAAATGCCGAATCGTAAGCTATGTAGAAATCGCGCTAGAAGTAGTACAAAAAGATTTTGGGTTCGATTTTGTTCACCAGAATCAACTCTTTCTCTTTTGAGGCGTTTTTAGAATTTTCGGACATTTTCTCAAAATCAGTAAGTAAAGAAAGCTGCACAAAAAGATATGTCTGTGAGATCTAGGCACCCGAAACTAGGTTTTTCTTCGAACTAGCTCATAACATACACATTTTCAATTAATCTTTAAAAAATTTTGAGCTGAAGTTTGCATTAATTGGAAATAGGATATACTGACTGTTAAATAAATTTCTGGTCTTCTATTCGAAAAAGTCAAGGTACAAGTAACGGTGGGCTGAAAAGTTCGTAGGCTAGCATTGAAAAAAAAATTTTTTTGGATTGAATTTGATTTTATTATTCAATATAGTTCCCTTCGCGCTTTAGATAACTAAAAATTCATATAGATTTAATACTAGTGGCGCCATTTATGTGTCAGCCTACGAACTTTCCAGCCCGACGAGTATATATCTTTGATGAAATATAGTTTCTGTTAATTTCTATGCGGCATAGCTATGATTACTTAGAAATATCGAAAAACAACAATTTTTGATTCAAATGAGGCTTTATGGGGGAAATATTGGTCTTATCTAGAAAGAACAATATAGTAGTGTCGAAAAGAAAGCAAATTTTATTGATTGTTTATATAAATTAAAAAATACAAATCTTTTATAAAAACAATCCAGAACACGTTTATTTAAAAAACCACAAACGTTTCGGGAGAATTCCTCCCTTTTTCAATGGTTCAAATTTGCAAAAAAAGAAAAAAGAAAAAAATGTTTCTCCAAGTGCCGCTTTCTAAATTTTTAAAAAAGCAACTTTTTTTGCAAAGAACCATTGAAAAGGGATAAATTCTCCCGAAACGTTTGGTTTTTTAACTAAACGTGTTCTGGATTGCTTTTATAAAGGTTTATATTTTTTAATTTTTATAGTGGTATCTGTATCTATGATATATATATATAAAAAAGATCAGCCAGGGTTTTTCATGGGCAGGAAATCGAGGCAGCTAGTTAAGGCTCTATCTCCTACTCTTGTTAATTTTTACACTAAATTTTTTTCAAATATTATTACATTTAATTATATTAATTTTTGGATATGAAGGAATATCCTATTGTCATGGGAAATATCTATGTATCTACGTAAAAAAATCTGCTCTCGAGAATCAGGTAAAAATTCAATAACAATATTCTCAGAGGCAAAGAAACTGAGGAACCAATTTAACCGTGAAGTGGTCACAGTCTGAAGCCACTTGTTATTTCCTACAAAGCTCCAGGAATAAATAATTAGTGAAATGACTTGAGCTTCCTTCTACATTTCAAACAATGTCCTTAGATTAGTATAACGAGAGAAAATTCAAGTATTATTTGCCCAGCAACCATCCGCACTACATCGTTGAATGCTTCAAGTAATCGCCTATCAGTCGACACGCGAGTTTTTCTATGTCATAATTTTTTCAAGGTTGGTGTAATGGTTCCTCATTGTTTTTATTCATTATTTTCTTGTTTATTATTTTTATACACTTATATAGCTGTTTAGATATATTTTTTACTTTACCAAACCGTGTATGGTCATTGGTCAAGTATTGTAATCGTGCATGAAAAAAGTGTTTTTTTGCTTCGTTTTTTCAAAATATCTCCAAAACGGCTTAAACTATTTTGATTAAAAAAATTGAGCAAAACCATGCTATTTTGATCTACCCTTATGAGGGAACATCGAAAAAATTATATTTTTTGAGATAATAAATGTTTTTTCAAAATATCTGTTACTACGTTAGTCTATGAGTTACCAAATTGTTGTGGACTCTCTAGCTCAAAAACTAGTGTGAATATCAAAAAGAAATTTCACATGTAGTTTTGATGCATTGTGATTAAGAGCTGATTATTTAATTTTCTCCGCTATAACCTCTTTTGGAGTTAAAATGTCAATATGTTTTGTAGCCTAGGCCCTAGAATCTATGTTGGAAAAAATCTAATCCAAATACGAAATTTCATAAAAAAAATACCTCTAGCCGCTTTTATGTCAAATGTAAACAGACAGACAGGAATTTTGTTGAATGTTGTGTTTTCTTTTATAACTTAGCGCTTGAAAGTTTGGAGGGTTATCAAGCATTGTACAGACTACAGACAAAATCTTAATTTTATATACATATTATACCTATAGATATATATTCAAATTATGTTGTGAACTATGTTTTTGCATGTAAATTTAAATTTGTTTAACCTTGTTAAAATTGATTGGTTGATAATATTGATTATAATGTAGGTACTAAATATATTGTTGTTTTTTTATTCACTTTATTTGATTGTACAGATGTAAATAAAATCCATGAATAAAAACAAATACATTCATCAATATTTTTCAATTCATATATTAAACACAACCCCTTTGTATTTCAACTACTCTCTGATTTCAATAAATATATATGCAAAAGCACTCATTAATAATTTTGAACAGTTTAAATTAATTGTAATGCCCGAGACAATATTAGTTAAACAAGAACAAAGTTAGTTCAACTTTTCCTTGATTCGAATCTATCGGCGACCGCTTTTAACCCTGTTTGTTTGAATGAGGTCAGCTGTTTGACTATATGTTTGATTGTTCCTAAATGAAGTTTAAAAGGTTTCTGTTCAACAGTTTGTCAACCGACTTTTCGAATATTTGATAGCCAAGCTGAACCATTGAGATATAAAGGACCCCCGGGCTCCCCTAAATTATTTATGTTTTACCTTTAGGAAGAAGCCTCTTCCGCCGGAAATAAAGAACGTTAAGACCACATTTTCAAAAGTCATCGATTAGGATGTTTATTGGGTATTGTTCGCTTTTAGAGAGAAGGTGATCCACGTGTGCCATATGCCTGACAGGCTTCGATAAATTCACCCTTTGCAATTTCTAAAAAGTTATTATAAACGATTATTGATTTTATTTTCATTTCCGATTTAATAGCAGCTGTATTTCGAATTTGGGAATAAATAAAAAAAAATGAATAGTTGAAATTTTATTTATGAAAATATAATGCTAGGGCTTTTGGTACATGTGATCCCATAGAACATACAGGGGTGCCCCCCCCCCACAATTTCATGAAAAGTAATGCCCCTCCCTGATTTTATTCAGTTCTAAAGAATTAGAAGAGCTTTTTATAACCTTTTGTTGAAGTTATAAGACTCTCACCGCTTTTATTTTTAGCATATAATTCAAAAAATTTGACCCCCCATGGAATAGACAAAGTAAAGCCGAGCTAACCTATTAGAGTTACTATACCTTTATAGGAAAAAAAATATGACATTTATTTGAATTTATTTCACACTTAAGGTTTTAGTTTGAAACTTGACACCGTTTTAAATTTCTATTCTTTTGCTGGCTCATCAAAGTAGTAGAAAATATTTTTTTTAATTATCTATTTAATGAGGTATCAATAATTTATGGTAAGTGTTGTTTGAAGGAATAAGGTCGAAGATATCGACATGGGCCACGTGAAACAGACCAGTACTGCCGTCACAGTAGATACAAATTTATTATTTGCAATACAGTTATGCTTGAAAAGCACAATAGTACATTAACATTAAAATAATTTAGATTCTAGAACATTCCATAAAATATCTAAAAGGTAGTACTTTATGATACATTATATTCTTAAAAAATATAAACTTCAAAATATCAATATAAAATATAAAGGGTATTTATAAAGTTTTAAGTTGTTATTTAATTTCTGTGCGACTTAATTTAGAAAATCTAGCTGGATTCGCTCCAGATAATTAAATGGAGTGCAAAGTATTTTGTTAAAAGAACATCCACATAATAAATGTTGTACGTTGCGCATTCCATTCTTTCAGTCTACCTTTATGTACTTCATTCATTAACAACTACCAAAGGGGTGGAAGTTTTGGTGAGAGACATTTATTATCACTTTGCCCTATACTTCTAAAAGAGTAAATATTTTAAAAGAGTTTCAAAGATTTTTGGAATTTTAAACCACACAAAATTCTTAAACATAATTATAGCAAATAAAAATAAAGTGGCTCGATTTTTTAACCCATTACAGTATATTTTACTAAAATGAATAGTACTTACATTCAAATAAAATCTCGCGGCAGCGGAGATAATTGAGTTTTTCATATTTGTTTCCTTTTCTTGTAACTTAAGACTTATTATTACACCTGCACCATATTTCAAGTTTCTACATTGCGCCTTGATGTGACTCTATTTTCTACTGAAAGCCCCTTCGAGCAAATCTCTCGAGAGATCACGATTAAATGAAACTTAAATGGAAATTTGGTACAGTATAAAATCTTAAAGGGAAGATGCATTATTTGATAATATTATATAATTAAAAGATTAGGTGTAAAAGACATGTAAATATGTTATGAAAAATTTATTGTAAACTAGCTGCAAGGCCCGCCTTCGGCGGACCTCTTACTGGCGTGGGGACACGCCCCTGGACCCCAACCCACGAACCCCACCCTCACACCCCACTCCCACCCACCACACCACCTAATGACCCACAGATTATGTATACAAAATTTGGTTGAGTTTAGTTCAAGAGCAAGAATTTTCATTTTTTGACACCCTCCCCCATTTTGGGTGGTTAGTTTTGCATTTCTAGCTCTCTAGAGACCCATAGATTATGTATACAAAATTTGGTTGAGTTTGCTCCAAAGGCAAGAATTCACATTTTTTTACCCTCCCACCTTGGTGGTTTTTGAGGAAATATTTTTAAACAAAAGTTGTCAGAAATCACATCCCCTACAACTTTGTTTATATTAAAATTTCCTGTAGGGTTAATAGTTTAAGAGTCATTTGATCATTTTCATTCATGCGCCCCCCCCCCAAACCCCCTTTTGGGGTCAAAATATCAAAACGTTATATAGCTATAAACGTAAGTTAGAATACATCTAATGTAAATATGAAATTTCATAATAATCCCTTCAGCCGGTTGTACGTGAATCGTGAGCAACTTGTCGCGGAAACCACGCAAACATACAGACATACAGACAGAGAGGAATTTTGTTGAGGGTTTTTTCGTTCATAACTTTGCTTGAAACGTGTGCAACCAAAATTTGGCGTGATTTGGAGCAATATACAGATAAAGCCTTAATTTTATATATATAGATGTCATATCACTCGTATCCATCCTGGAATTATAAATTTTATTTATAACGATTCGTTTTAAATAAAATTTTATTTATAACGAATCGTTTTAAATAAAATTTATAATTCCAGCAGAAGACACACTCTTTTATTGTCTCCTTCAATATATAAAAATTCTGCTACTCTCGGCAAAAAACTTTCAATTTTATTGTATAAGTCATAAATATGCTGAAAGAATGAGTAATAAATATATGATGTTTTGTCTTTTAGTAAAATCTGTTTTGACAAGGAGTGATGAAATGAGACACTGAGGAAGTCGAAATAAATTGACGAAACGTCTGACTTATTTAAAAAAAGCTCTGTGTTTTAATTTAAAAACTTTATCCAGTTCCCTAGGATTCCTTCTATTTATTGTAAATATTTTAAAACAAGAGCAATTAAAAAGTCATCGTTTGGTTCTGTAATTGGATATAGTGTCTCAGATAACTTCAAGTTCAAGTCCTAATACAGGAATACTTCCTGAAATTAGTGATGATTATTCTCAAAGGTTATTAGGTATAAGTCGTCCTCCTGAATGCTTAAACTATTAAGGGGGAAGTAGGGAATCCTAAAAAGCCAGCCCGAAGTCGAGGTCTCCTAACATTATAACCGAGCCGAACTGAATATAGATATCCTAACCGAACCGGATAAGGCTTTCACATATTCATAAGTTCAATAAATGAAAATGTGGGAGGCAGGCGGCTTGTTTACATATGACGTCACGGGCTCTATTCTCCACTTTCACCCTACGCTTTTTCTGACACAAAAAAAACTTTGATTTGAGAATGAAAGAGATGCTTTTCCTCATTAAAGTAACCCTTTACATTTTAAACATTGCAGATCATTATAAAATGCAAAACCTTCTATGAAAATCAACACTTAATATAATGGTGAAATGTAATCCCTTATAAATTATAGAAAAACTATATAAAAAATTAATCTGCTATAATTAAAAAAAACTCATCACGTTCCATCATTATTTAATTTTAGAGGTATTTTTTGCACGATAATATAACTCCTGAAGTTTTATAAATAAAAAAAAATATATATTTTTTGAATAAGAAGAGTCTAAAGTTTCTTTTTATGTTATTATTTATGAAACATTTCCGTAAAAATATGTAAGTTTAAACAGAAAAGCTTCCTATTTCCTGGTTTAATTAAAAGCTATAAATTCATTTAAATATCAAAACGATTGGCTGTTTTTAAATAGTCCCCCATCTGTTACTCCATCATTCATTTGTAACTTTCACTAATTCACAATCAATATAGGATTCCAATCAGATTCTGCAGCTGAAATGATTGTCAATGAACTTAGAAATTAAACATTTATTTTAAACGATTTATGAATGACAAACGGCGAAAGGTTTTCAAACCTTCTGACACAGTGAAGATATTCATTTTCCCTAGATAGATCAAAGAGAATAATGCAAATGTGTTAATTCATTTTCATTTAGGTTTTTTCGCATAATAACATTAGAGAAGGATCGTATTTTAGAATTAGCTGTAGCTCGCTTAATTGACAAGGATCACTTTATGAATTCGGCCATTCCCAATAATCCTCCAGGCTACCCAATATTAGATTCGATCATCTTAAACATATAGGTACTATCAGAGCCGTAGCGAAAGGATAAAATGTCTCCCATACAATAAAAAATAAACTAAAAATTGTTTTTGGTGAATAAACGTTTATTTAAAATTATTATTAATAAAATATATTACAGAACAAATATAAATTATAAATATAAATATAATTTAATAACATTTTAAATAAATACTTAGATGTTCATATATAATATAAACTTGTGGATTATGCCTTTGATATAGACGGTTTAGTGTCGCCGAATTTAGAAATCGATATTCAAGATTTATTTGATGGTGAAAAATGTATTTTTCTCAGCAAATGGAAAAAGTTTAAAAACTATAGAATATTTTTATATTATATAAAAGAATTTTAAATTTTTCGGAAATACAATTCTCGGCTTTTTCCGGCTTATTTTTGTAAAGTGAAATTGGATACTTCTTATTGTTGATCTGATTGTTATAAATTTTACAGCATATTCATTTTTTGTTTTCCAATTTGTCAAAAATACACTATATTTAATGAAATTAATAAAATTAAAATTAATATATTAAAGTTAATCAATTGACTAAAATAAAAGATAGCCCGGAAAATGGAATTGGAATAATTATCGGAAAAGAGGTTTTTTATTTAATTAGTTTTTTCCTCTTATTAAAAACAAGGACTAAAAAACATGATCAAGGACAGTCGATGCTGGAGAAGTAATCTCCGGAGTCGAAGCTCAAATACAATGTATACATTAATTCATGTAAAATAATTGGTTTAATAAATTAAATTGAGATATTTCACTAAAATAAAAATGATTATTACTGATTGTCGCCTATGACCCTAAGTGTATTTGATCTCTCAATGAGAAACTTACGATTATTTTTATTTTTTTATTTAAGTTAAATTTTTAGACTCGACTTTTTTTTGATTTTATCGTGTGGCATTTTTATCGTTCGGCTCCTTTATCATTCGAAGCCTTTATAATTTGGCGCTTCGGTGCCCGAGCACCGCTCGCAACCACCCACACTACGGTTCTGAGTATTATTCCTGTTATAGATACCAAAATAAAAGAGCTCCAGCTCGTAAAAAAACTACTCGTATCATTTGATTCTAATATATTATATCTCTCTATGTTCATTTTGCTTATACGATATTTATGCACTCCGGTTTTCTTTATTCTTTTTTTCTTATATATCAAAATCTTAGTCTTGGTCTTACTTATTTTTTAAATAAGAATAAATATAATTCGACTTTCCTGCAGTCCACTGAGAAATTATTTAATTTTATATAGTTAGAACTTTGAATGGTAATTTCTCTATGATATATCTTATTATCTTATATTTTAATTTTCTCCGATGGGTCTAACAGATAACCAATAATTTACTGTAGTCATGGGCGTAGTTAGGGAGGGAAAGAGAGGCAGTGCCCCCCTACAAAACTCAATGCCCCCCTTAGAAAAATAGAAATTCCATTATTACGAGGCATCACATGTATTTCTCATTAAATTATTTTGTTACTTCCAAAATTTTTCAATTCTATTGTACTAAAAAGTTAGTTGATCTCTAATTGGATTAGCGAAATTGAAATCTTGTGGTGGCTAATCAGCTGTCCGACTGCCCCACCTAAAAAACTCCCTAACTAGGCCAATGGCCATGATTACTCTCCAGTTTCGACTTCATTGGACTATTGTCTCATTTCTCAAATCATAAAGAGAAACAAAGAAGTTGTCACCTGCTTGTTGCAAATAAACATAGAGTAAGAGCAATAAAAAAATTCAATATCCACGCGATACTGACCCCATGAAAAATAATATTTATAATTCAAAAAGTCTGATTATGAAGGCCAAGCCTTCGAAACTATAGTTTCAAACAAATAAATAATATATATACACATATGTATATTTGATATGTGTGTATGTTTTATGCATCAACCAGAGGACAGCCTTCCTTAGTTTCTCTTTATGAATCAACAACTCTGCTACTCTCGGCAAAATAAAAACTTTTAAATTATTTCTCAAATCCTTAAGTGTAGACCATTTTCTTTCACAAAGTACGCTTGTAATGATGTGAAAAGTTTTTGGAAGAAACTATACTTAAATTTCTTTTCGGTTGAGATAGAACATTACATCGCCATGGAAAAAAGTGTGCTCGTGTAGAAGCATTTTGATATTGAGCCTGAAATTATTGACAACGGACTAAATGAACCGGGGCTGGTTTAGACTCTAGACCTCAGGCTCCGCGGGCCGCATGCGGCCCAGCACTGTAATGATCGTGGCCCAACATAAAACCATAATAATAAAATCTAGTAAGATACGAGGTAGGTTTCACATTTTTTTTTTGTGAAACCTACCTCGTATCTTACTCAAGTTTTACTATTATATTAAAATGTTTCACCTAGAACCAACACCGAACTCCTTAAAAGTTATAAAACCATAAACTTCCTTAAATCATTGAGATTTATATATAGAGATATATTTATTCCCTTTTTTCGAAATATTAATATACAATACGTGAAGCTTTTTTCAAGAATACAATTCACTAAAAGCAAAATTATAAGCTCGACTACATAAGATAAAAAAATAAAGAAATTTCAAATATTTAAAAATTATTCTACTTCTCATATTTTAATTTTCTAAAAATTTTATTATTTCAGCAATTTATATGCTATAATTATCATTCTAGTACAAGGAGACAATAAGGAATCGGGGTTTTCTAGAACAATCACAATTAATTGATAATTTCTCTCCTGGACTAAAACTTGTTAGGACTTGTCTTTTAAATGTTTTCACGCTTTTACATGTCAATAGATAATCAAGAGTCAGAGATTACTATATCCATGGCCACTTTAAAAAATAAATTATCATTCCTCATATCCTTCTTTAACCCCATTCGATTTAAACCAGAGCTCTCCAACCCGTGACCCAATATAAAGTCATTAAATTTCTTAAAACATTGAGATTTATATGTAGGTACTGGAAACCACACAACAATTTGGCCTGATAATTTTTTTTCTAAAATAAGAAATCTGGAAAATCGACTTTGAAGTTTTCGAAAAATAAAGTGCAAATTTTAAATTTTGAATCTGGAACTATATTACAAGATTCCTGAAAAAATATTCATCATTTTAGTCTATTTTCAACTCCATTTTCATTAAAATAAATTTTCTACTTGCAAACTTTCTGATTGAATGTTTTAGAACAATAATTAGATACCGATCTGAAAGAAAAATTGAATTTTGTCTCTCTTATTAGAATTTTATATTAATTATCTAGCCAGAAAAAAGTATAAACAAATATTAATACATAATATAGCTTTCGTAAGTATGTAGGTATGTATTTACATATACCTACGAGAAGCTATTTTCAAGTATAAAAGTAAAATTAGAATCTCACTATGAGCTAAAAATAGTAATAAAGCTCTCATTTCTACATTTTTAACTATCTTTTTTGAAAAAGAAATATCAATAGAATTATAATATTTTATCCGCGGCTCGAAACATTTGTTTTTTCTTCAAATGTGGCACGTGTAATCCAAAAGGTTGGACACCCCTGTTCAGCTGTATAATTGGGCATGTTTCTACTAGTACCATCGTCGAAATATTCATTAAATTTGAGAATGAACATTGCTATATAATTGGCAAAAAGCAACATATCTTCTGATTAAATATGAAGAAGATGAGAAAACTTGGATCAAATGTGTAAATCAGAGAGGGAAAGCAGATAAATAGTTGCAGAATATTCTTCACGGCAACTAGAGAAGTCGCAGCTCGTTTCATTTTCACTGTCCAATTACTCCATTTATTCATCCGAATAAAAAAGCCAGAAGAAAGAATGATGTCAAGGGTGTCGCGGGGGCGGTGATTGGTTGTGAAGGGGACTTACGCATATCTATTCCAATCAACGTGATGGATTCGTCATAAATGTACTCCAGTCAAAAAATCAATGCATTTTTTATTTAAACATTTCCAACCACCGTAAAAAAGCCATTAGACTGACTAGGAACAGGTTATTAATAGTGAACCAAAATATAAAACAAGTTTTATTATTATATAAAATTTGAACTGTAAATAATAAATTATGTTGAAATGGTTAAATTGAGGGAGAAATCCTTCAGCGCATCTGACACGAAAGCGAGCGTTTCCAAACGTTTTCAGACATTTGATGTCCTATGAAACGCACATTTAGTATTCCCAGCTGACAAAAAAAAATCAATATTGATTTATAAAAAACGATCAATTAAGTAAATAAAAAAATTTACTTTTTGTAAATAAGGAGACTAGATAAGGCAACCGGTGTTACTTTGTTCAAATTATTGTAGGATAAATGTCAGTTGATTTCGATGTTTGTTCCTGGCTAAAACAATTCTTTGTATATTAAATTTTGGAAAACCCTACTGGTCAATGAATGTTTACTTTCCTTATATTTTATTTTTTTATTTCGAGTCCACTCAGATACGTACATTGTTAGCCAACAAATGTTTGCTGAAAATATTAGCTAACAAGAGATATCCACATTAAATTAATGTTAGCAAACACTTTGCAAAGATCTTCACAATATCAAGCACGGAAGAGGATTTAATTTGGTAATGTTAAATAGAGGTTTCAATAATGTTACATGAATGCGTTATTGATTTTAGGTGGAACATTATATTAAGAAGGTCCTTTCGTTCCAGTTGAGTCAAAAGAAGTGTAGTATCTAATATTTGATAAAATAAGTTAAAATACAATTGAAAAATAATAGAATTAAATAAAAAATAAATAATTTGAAAGCCGTAATATGTTTGAAATAAATATATAGAAAATAATTAAATACAAAAGTTAGTTTGATTTATTCAAATCAGCTGATAATAACTCTTGTATGATTTGGCAATGTGTTGTATTTCTAATGTTTATGTTTGCATCCAAACAGTATTTATGTGATTATTTAAAGTAAATGTCTCAGTAAATTCGACGGTCAATGATATATTATAGTATAGTATTTTATTGCAAAATAGAAACCTTCAAGTTTCAAAAAGATAATTTTTTGCAGTTTTTTTTATATTTATCTATTCAACTAATAGTAGTATAATTCAAGTGTCAAAATCTTAATTTTCTATGGGGGTCGGATAGGCTAGGTGGTAGCGTGTCAGCCTGCTAACCGGGATCCGGGTTCGAATCCGACTCGAGGCATCCGGCTAAAAATCTGACCCCCGGGATAGGGACAAATTTAAATAAAATAAATAGTATCGTAAATTGGCTTATGGCTAGAAAGGCCGAAAAGCCAAAAAAAATTCTATAAGACTCTGAGAAAATGTTTAAATTTTAAAAAATTTTATTTTCAAAAATTTGCACCCTAATGTGTGATTGAAACTTCACCAAACCAGAGATAGAGACTTATACTATTATAAAATCGACTCATATTTCGTTCACAAATAGAAAAATCATAAGCCCTCCTGTATACTTAAATTCTAAACAAATTCCATACAGTAATTCAGTCAAATATCTTGGAATGCATCTGGATCAAAGACTTACATGGAAAAACCACTTGGAAAAAAAAGAAACGAAATAAATATTAAATACAAAAGGATGTACTGGTTACTAGGCAAAACTCACAGCTTGCCTTAAAAACTAAAGTTCTATTATATAAATCAATTCTCAAACCAATATGGTCATATTCGTGTCAAACCTGGGGAACTGCTAGTGAGTCCAACATCAGTAAAATCCAAAGAATACAATCAAAAATATTAAGAGGTATTGCGAATGCGCCTTGGTACTTCACAAACGAAAGTCTGCATAGTGACCTTGTTGTCCCTTCTGTTAGAAAGGTAATCCTGGACTCGTACAACAAACATATCAAAAAACTCGAAAACCATTCAAATATATCAGCCATCAATCTCCTGGACAATAGTCAAGTAACTAGGAGACTTAAGAAAAATCATATTCTAGACACCGAGGAGCGCGCCATTCTGCACAACTGGACTAATAAATTCAATTAAGGGTGACTTCGATGGAAGACTTCCCTTTCATGTGTATAAATGACAAAGTATTGTGTATGTGTGTTTGTTAATCAATTTTATCAAATTTACTTATAACCTGTTCAAATGGTTGATTGTAAATAAATTATAAATAAATAAAAAAATACTATTATAAAAAATTAAGGTAGAGTTATAATCTAATATTTTTTATTTAACATTGGCGGCGAATGTACCTCCTTAATTTGGAATTTTGTTAATACATTTGATTGTAAGGCATCCGTAATGAAACAACACCTATAGTTTTTGAAAAGCCTTGGGAATACCGAAGATGAAATAGTGATCAACAAAAGGGCGAAGGTGTCTGTTCACTTGGATCTTAAAGGGAGATTTATGAGTCTGAAAAGAGGGATGAATGAAAGTTCCATTCACTAGAAGTCATGATAATAATGGTTTTGGGACGTGAACTACATAGTTCAACACTTGTCGAAAGCTGGTGGGAATCTGCGAATCCTGTCCTACGAATAAGAAAAACTTTTGGGTCTCACTTATTTTATTAATTTATTTATATTTAAATGTATTTTTCATACATATATATTACAATATTACAAATTTTAATACTAAAATTATTATATTTCTCAATAGAAATTTTCAACTGTCCCTCTAAAGATATATCCTCACTTGGTTCTTAAATTGAATCAGACTTGATGCATTTCTCACTTCAGCTGGTAAAGAATTAAATTCCTCGAGTACTCTAAAATATAATTAATTTCTTGTGCGCTGTTTCCTCACCCTCTCAATAAATATATCGTCTCTAATTCGCGTCTCATGATCATGGATCTCGTTGACCAATGTGAAATTTAGATAGGCTGGCAGCTGAATAAAATATATAATTTATATACAAAACACATTGTCAATAAAAAAAAAGAATTTCTTCCCATTCACAAGCCCTAAACATTCCAGCATATTACTTATTAATTTAGATTTATATCTGTCACATTTTAAAATAATTTTCAGGGATCTATTTAGTAAAAGCAGCAGCTTATCAATATTCTCCTAAGTACCGAAATACTATATAATATTGTAGGACAGTAAGAGAAACTAGGACTTTTGGAAGAACGATGAAATATTTTGAATTTTAACAAAAGATTTCAAAATTTTTACACAAATGAATACTTTTGTTAGTTTCCAATAAGAATAAGTGTTCTTGTTTCTTACAAACTCAGAGCCGTCACAAACGAGCCAAGACTTGAGTATTAGAAATTCCCGGGGAAAATAAAATTTCATTTTGCTTAGAATTTTAGTTTATTCAAATTAATATTATGTGAGTATTTTTTTATGGTTGGCTTCGGATAAAAAGTCCATCCATCCAGTATCTATTGAGTGTGATAGTTAAATCAAATTGTTGGGTTTTTTTTATTATTTTTTTTAATAAATAGTAAGTATTTCAAGGTAGGTTTTACTTACTTTTTATTAAATAATGTTTCACCTTGAGCCGACACCTAATTCTTTAAAAATTATTGTTTTTTTATTTCATTTTTGACATGATTGGACATTTTTTTAATTGAAACGATTTAACTAAAATCTAATCAGAATCTTTTGCCCTTTGGCACATGTTCCATTTCGACATGATCAGTCAATTACTTTTTAATTAAATATTGTTTAAATTGCGATTTAATAATCAGAAAATGATTTCATCCGAATTATATTATGAATAAAACGTAATATATATTGTATTTTAATTCGCCAACTAAAATTATCGATGGGCTCATAAAAAATCAGCAATAAAAGCTTTTACTAAATCAAAAAATACTTGTCTTTAGTGAAAAAACACCCAAAGATCGTTCCTATGTTATAGTAAATCTTGCTTACATATAGAATCAGTAGATATTCGTGGTAATAAAATAATAATAGCCAACGACTCTTTATATGAGGAGAAATTAATGAAGTTGTCCGTAATAAATTTATACGTCTATTATATAGGTATATAAGTATATGTATATTGAATAAATTTTATTTAATTTTTTCTGTTATTTATCAACATTTTTTAGAGAAAAATAATTTTTCGTAAATATTTATATTTTTTATTTTTATTCAAGGATATTTCATCTCCAAGGCAATCTGTAGCATATTTTTAGAAATACATTATTTATAGTTGCTTTATAATTTTTTCTTAAAGCGATTTTTTTTCAAATTTCTTAAAATTACCATTGATATATGAATAATTACTCGTTAGTATTAGACTTATATAACCTCGGAATGGAATCTTTTTTAAGAAAATAATAAAAATATTTATAGATAATAATTACAATAGAATGTAATTAATTAATTTATAAATTAATAAAGGAATAAATATATACCTTGAAAGAATAAATTAATTCATTTATTGTATGATTCAATTACATATTTCATCAAATTCACGAATTCATGTGTACTATAATTTAATTAAAATATATTTAATATTATTATATAAAAAAAGAATTTATTAAACACTAATAAAACTTAGCATAATTTTAAATAGAACCAGTCTAATCCAAGCTGATCGAGCTCGGTTGATATAATTTGAACTCCTCATAATTGTCACAACAAAATAAATATAATTTATTGAATTGAAAATGCCACTTGAGGAATTTTTTTTTTTTTTTTTTTTATAAATTTTATTAAACCAATTATTTTACATGAATTTATGCATACATTGTTTTTGAGCTTCGATTCCGGAGATTACTTCTCCACCATCGACTGTCCTTGATCATCTTTTAGTCTGTGTTTTTAATAAGAGGAAAAAACTAATTAAAGCAAAAAAACCTCTTTTTCAGATAATTATTCCAATTCCATATTCTCGCAATATCCATCCTCTCAATCCTCCCTTTTCGTCACCTAGGAAATTTTTTTTTCATTATTCTAACTCAATTGGTTACCTCAAGGGGCCTAGGAGCACACTTTTTTTGGCTTTCTCGTATTCAACCATTAGCCATTTTACGATACTATATGTTTTAGTTTTGTCTCTCAAATATGTAGGGATCAGATTAAAGTCGGATTGCCGAGAGTCGGGCTTGAACCCGGCCTTGATTACGACGCATGTACTTTACCCACTAGACCCACCTGACCCCCAAAATTCACACATTTGTTGTTTGAATGGAAAGCGACCACGGATTTCACGATTATAGTGACATTACTTGTTTTTTCCTATGTATGGCTTCTTTTTCATTTTTGCCTACCGTCCATTCTTAACAGCGATATCTTAGTATTTTCATCTAAATAAATGATAACTCATGCATAACTACATGATTGCAAAACTCGAACAAATTGTACGGATTTATTATTAAAATTAACAGAAAATTAAACATGCAATTTTACAATCTTGTACATTATCTTCATTCATGTAGGAGTACATGCAATTAATTTCCCATCATTCTATATTTAGATGAAAATGGTAAAAATAGAGCATCTTTTTAGTTTGAGGGGCTTCGAAATAGCGCCTAATTTAATATTCCAGTTGCTTTTCCGACAGCTTAAATTGAAGAAATCTAATTCCGCTTCGAAAATTGCTATCATCGCCCCTAGATATTATACAATATTGTATTACATGATCATCAGAGTTGATTTTTATAAGCTTGTCATGGCGAAAAGGTAACCATTTCTCGTTTAATATTATTGCTAATTATTCGTAGCTATAAATAAGTAATGCAACCAAAAGATCTTTATTAGATGTACATCCTAGGGGCACAATTATGAATGTGAATTAGATAAAAGAAAAAGGGTAGGTGGGTGTTATCCCACGAGTAATCTTATCCTTCCTCAGGGCAAAACTAATCGTTCACAAAATAACTTAATTTGGAAAATAGCCTCCGAAATATCTCAACTAACACGCTCTAGAAGTTGGTGTTAATGTCAATTAAAAGTTTTAATAAAAGCTTTCAAAGAAACAGCTTGTTACTGGCCGCGCGAAAAAAGTTTGAGCCAAGCTTTAATATAAATTGTGTGTTCTATTTTGTGATCTTAAATTTGACCAAATCAACTTTTACGTAGGTATATAGGGATATTTACTAAGCTAAAAAGGTATTCTGTTTTAAACATTTCGAGTTTGCTAATTTATAACATCCTTTTAAGAAATTCGTGATTCTTGATGTTTTTGATAACTTTCTTTTTATTTGCTCCACAGATTGTAAAAAGAATTTCGTCTGCAAACATGAGCGAAGTACTTCTAGGGAAATGTAAAATTCAATTCAATTTTAAAGGTAGATATAGAGAAATGGATTTGTCCCAAGATAGCTTTCTGTCAGATATCCTTGTACATTATTCTAGGACTAATGTAATTTGTTAGAGACCGGATTTTTATGCAGTAAAACACCTTTAAAAATGTCATAAAATATGCATAAAAAACATAAAAATATGCAACGAAATATAATGAAAAAAAATGTTATGGTAAAATATGCAATGAAATAGACCAAATATGTATGCAATTATTTTTTATCTAATGTTAATGTATTACGAAGGTCTGGTCTATGAAATTTATCTTAAGATAAACTGCAACGGATCGTTGCTAAAACTTTATCCAAAGTCATTTGAAATATGAATATGTTTATTGCTTTATTATTAATCAGATATCACTGGTTATTTGGTGTCGATGTTTAAAATAAAATAATAAAGAATTTTAAAAAGTACTCTAGAGTAACTTACTTACTCCGATGGTTTCATCTTACTCTAGAGTAACTTACTTACTCCGATGGTTTCATCTTACTCTAGAGTAAAGTACTTTAAAATATAATTCTTACTAAAACCTTTATTTAAACTTTTTGTAGTCCTCAAGGTGAATAATAAATTTCATTAAAATTAGTTAAGTCATTTTTAAGATATTTAGAAAAAAGTAATGGAATAAAGTACTAATGTTTGTGGATCGATATGCACCGAAAACTAATCAGCTCTTCATTTTTTTTAAATAATGGTAGGTTTTCAACTTCATTTCAATCGCTTGAACGGTGTGAAAAAATCGTGAACGAAATAAACGATAACATCCATCAATCTATCCCCATATATACAATGGCTCTAATTGGACTCTGGACGAGACCCCATGTAATTTTTGCCAAAATCGTCACGTGTTAAAATTCAACCTAAATAAATACTACAATTTGTGACTTTAATTGAGACCATGAGTTCCGTAGTCTTTACCTGAGGACTCTTTGAAGAGACCGATTAGAATACTTTACCCATGCGTCCCATTGGATAAAGCGAGGGGTGAACCGCGACCTAATATGCTGTACACCTACTTACACTTGTACTTCCAAATATTTCCAAGTACCTCCAAATATTTTCAAGCACTTCCAAATATTTCCAAGTACTTCCAAATATTTCCAAGTACTTCCAATATTTCCAAGTACTTTCAAATATTTCCAAGTACTTCCAAATATTTCCAAGTACTTCCAAAATACTTCCAAAGAGGTGTACACCTACTTCCAATCGCGGATCACCCTTGGGGATAAAGTAAAAACAAGGAAATAAACTTAATAAAATTTTAAAAGATGCATCATACCAATAATAATGTATGACGCCCAAACATGGTCAGATGGATACTCACAAAAAAACTAATCCAAAAACTAAAAACATTCAACGGTCGTCGTGTTTCGGATTAAAGTTTGTTTTTTTAAGAAGAATATTATCTCTTTGTTTTTGAAGTTCTTTTGTGATTAAGCGTCCATGGTATTTTGCCGGGTGTGTTTCTCCGCAGTTGGCACATTTGGCTGGCTCATTTTTTTGTTTCTCGCATTCGGTTGTTAGGGGTTTTCCTGTAGAGTAGCTTATCATAAATTCAGATATCAAATCAAAATATATTTGTTAATCCAGTAAAAAAATTCTATATTAGAATGGTTCAACATCGTAAAACTCTATTCAATCTATTTTAGTTTTGTTTTGTTCTTTGAATACACGTTCTCGAATCCATCATTAAAAAACAAATTAATGCCCTGAGACCTGAATTAAATATCATCGATAAAAAATTATTTTTGCATTTAATTAAATTACTAGGGCATACTCGAATATATTTATACAATATTAGAAGTGTACATGAACATGTATAGATATTCGTTTTCAGTGGTTTTATCTATTACAAATTTTTAATAAAATTGATTGGAATATTATGTACATGTTCGTGTAGGTACAAGGAGTCTGAAAAGGTTAACTCATCATCATCAACAACAATGCTTTGTATTAAGAACCAATGCAGTTTTAAATATACACTGAAAATTGTTTAACACGAAACTGATGAGACCGAAATATTTCTTCTTGTTAAAATGATTTCGTGTTAAACATATTGCTTTGCAAAGAAAAAAATATGTATAGTCAACAAAATTATATTTATTAGAGTAGGTACCTTCAACATATTAGATTAACTACATTTGAAATTATGTATTATTAATTTTGTACCTACATAATATGTATGTATGTATGCATTTAATAAAATACAATAAAACGAATAAAAATATTAATAAAAACATAATAAACTTTATTGATTCAAGATGTGTAGTGAGGTCCCCCAATGAGCAGTTGTTCGGCCCTATAGTAAATAATACACCTTTTATTTGTCGGAATTTTTTTTCTTTATTATTACTTATGATATAGAGACAAGTTTCGACATCAATTATCTATAATCATCAGTCTGTAACGACAAAGTGGATTTACATATTAAGAGCAGTTTTAACAGAAACGTGATAAAACGTGTCGTCCAGTACCTCTTTTCACATCTTTAATCAAGAATTGCCATTCATAGCATTTTAGTTTTAATTAATAAACTTTAATATATGTATATAATTTTAAATAATTTTTAAAAAAAAAATTATTGATATTTTGGAAAATAATCTGTTTTTTTTTTGCATAATGTCTTTTTGTATATACAAACATATTTTATTCATTACAAGAAGGATAATCTCTTCGTGTTAAGCGATTTTTGTTTCGTGTTAAAAGAAAAAAATGTATGAAAATACCTAGTATTTTGTCGGGACCGCATTATTATTTCCTGTTAACCGATTTTTCATGTTAAGCATTATTTTTCGGAAATCTTTAAATCTAGTTCAGATTGAAAAATTTAAAATTAGCACTTTTGTTTTCTCGAAAACTTTTTCAGATTTTCTGGATTTCTCATTTTAGAGAAAAAAATTATCAGGCCAAATTGTTGTGGGTTTTCCAGTATCTACATATAAATCTCAATGTTTTGAGGAATTTTGTGACTTATATTGGGCCACGTGTTGGACAACCCTGGTTTAAATCGAATGGGATTAAAGAAGAATATGAGAAATGATAATTTATTTGTTAAAAGGGTCACGGATATAATAATCCCCATTATCTATTGACATGTAATGTAAGAACGCGCAAAGATTCAAAAGACAAGTCCTTCGACAAGTTTTTAGTCCAGCAGAAATTATCAATTATTAATTAATTATCAATTAATTGTGGTTGTTCTAGAAAACACCAATTCCTTGTCTCCTTGTACTAGAATGATAATTATAGACTTGGTTAGTGTAGTAGCAAAAATTACGAAAATAATAAATATTTTAGAAAATGGAAATATTAGAAGAATGAGAATTTTTAAATATTCGAAACTTCATTATTTTTTTTATCTTATATTGTTGAGTTTATAATTTTGTTTTTAGTGAATTTGTATTCTTGAAAAAAGCTTCAAATGTACAAATATACATTCATATTTCGAAAAATGGAATAAATATATCTCTTCATATAAATATCAATGTTATAAGGAAGTTTGGCTCCAGGATATGCGGGATATGGAGAGGCATCGCGCGAGAGGCTCAAGCTCTACAAGGGCAATTTGGCCATCGGAAGTAAGTAAGTAAGTAAAGTAAGTTATAAGGAAGTTTATGATTTTATGTTAGGCCACACCTCATTGCAGTGCTGGGCCGAATTCGACCCCCGGGTTGGCCAGTCCTCGGAATAGAAAAAAACAGAAATTTTTTTATTAAATTTAACGTTTCAATCATGCATTTCGTCAAAAATCAGTAGAAAGACATTATCTTTTGTGAGTGTAAAGGTTAAAGGGCTGCAAAAAGTGAATCGTGATATAAAATGTGTCGATTTACTAAATCTCAGCTATAACCGGCCCCGGTCCTATATGTAGCGTTGCACCTTCTACTATTCCATGTGCATATATTCAGGGCGGGCGCACACCCGTCGGCGGGTCTTTTCAAAAGTACCCCCCCTCCCCTCCCCGAATAATGGGGACGCGTGCGAAGGGTGCATTTTCGTCGGACATCTGTTCATTCGCTGCACTATTGTGTTGATGCAAAACCAGAGGCCAATATCATCTCATCCCCCGACCCTTTTTCGGCCCCACCTCGCCTATTTTGGGGCCGCGTGTGCGTTTGTGGGGTGTCAGATGAATCATCCGAAACAAGGTCACCCTTTTTTCGACTGGGGGCAATGGGGAGAGTATGTAACCCTTCTCAAGCGTCACGCCACAGAGAGACAAGCAAACAGACGCGTTTCGATTCGCTTAAATACACTTAATAGACCCTGGTTTTGGGAATCCAGATTGAAAAAAAACAAATTAACTAAATTGGAATCACAATCAATGGCAGGCTCGAAATTGAATATTTATCAAATGTACGATAGGTATGAAGAGTAGCTGGAATTAGCACCCTAAGTGAGTTTCTATCTAATAATTATAAATATAGAAAGAAAGAATCTCTAAATCTTTAAAAGGATTGGAGTTGGACAAGAATTTAAATCAAACACTAAGTTTCTTAAATTGGAAAGTTTTTAAGCCGAGAGTAGCAGAATTTTTATATATTGAAGGGGACAATAAAAGAGTGTCTTCTGCTGGAATTATAAATTTTATTTATTAAATTATTTATTAAATCTCAATTCTTAACTTGCCCACCCTGTGTAATTTCTTAACCTAACCACATGAAAGATGTTAACCTTTCATTCATAAATTAATTCCTGTGAATACTTTGTAATAGACTGATGAAGAGAACGGCAAAGCCCTCGAAACTCATAGTCTCGTTATAAATAAACAAAATTTATAATTCCAGCAGAAGACACACTCTTTTGCCGTCTCCTTCAACTAAGTTTCTTAATTAAATGGGCCAAACGTTTCGTCACTCGGTTAGCGACTTCCCTCAGTGATTGAAATATTGAAAACAAGACAATTAGACACCTTTTATTAATCGTTTCATGTTTTTAACAGTAGTATAACAGTAAATGATTAGATTGGAAGTCGCTAATCAGTGTCGAAACGTTTGGCCCATTTAATTAAGGAACTTTGCGTGTGATTTAAATTCTTGTCTAACTCCCTACGATCCTTTTAAAGATTTGATTATGGATTCGAACACTAATAAAGAATTTAAATTTTAACTACTAATAGGCTTGTCGGGCTTTATAGCTTCTTTTAAATATATTGCATGTCAGAGTGTGTTTTTTGTCTCGAGAGTCGAACTATAACAAGCCCGGCAAGGGTTTTAGTACTCGGGTTCAACTCCGGAGGGGATGAAGCCCTCTGATATGCAATGTAAAAATATTTCTACTAAAATCTTAGATTTTTTACTTTAAAATTTAAATTCTTTCTTAATATATTTGGTTTATATCGAGAATTGTATTTTTGAAAAATAATCCATCTATTTTTCAAAAAAAGATACTCAAGTCTTCGGGTAATAGCTCTCATTGGAAAGCCTTTAAGTCCAAAAATCACTTCTTTTTTTAAATCATCAATCGCACTGAATTCTCATTATCATAGAGAATTTAGTGCGTAAATAAATTCCACACACCCTCGTTTCTTTTGGGGGATCCATTTGTCATCATTCCCCCCATGCTAAATACCCAGCTGGATGTAGGTAATAGTATCAAAATAGGATTTTCATTTCAATGAAGCTTCGGAGAAAAAAATGAAAAATCTTTCAAGACTCAGTACTCTTTTGGAAAAATTTATTAATTTCATAATTTTTCGTCAGTCGACTTTTTGAAATTGAAAACGAAAACCTGGTAGAAAGATTTAATATAAACATTTCTGGAAAAGCTCTGCTAATTATCGACTTAACAAGTATGAAGTTACAAATAAATAAGACTTTAGTTTCGAAGGTTTGACCTTCATTATAAATTGTTTTAAATTAGAAATATTCGATCTGCTATTTCTCATTGTTTTAAATATCCAGCTGGATGTAGGTAATAGTAAGCTGGTTATTCAACAACTGAACAAACAAATTTTTTTTATTTTTATTATTTATTCCATTTCACGTCAATAAAAATTCAAAATTTTAGTATCCTGAGTTTTATCGGTGATTATTATCCATTTATTTAATTACTTGTGGTACCTAATTAAGAGAAGAAGGGAAAAATTGTTTTTCTATGCCTTTGTTAAAAATGAAGAAAGTTTTTGAACACTACTGTGGAGAGAAGGGAAACATTTTATTTGTTTCATTCATTGACCATTTGAAACCCTGAAGGAGGAGGAAAAATCCTCCGAAACGTCGGTTTGAAAGGAAAGGAGGAAGGATTCCAATAAATTGGCACCTTTATTTGATATGTGTTAATTTTTTCTTTCCTCACTACCACTCGGGCTGCCTTCCATTACATTCAATTAATTACCTATCTTCTAAAGTAATGTAAAATTTATAAAATTTATTTTTGAGTTACATTTGGGGGTAAAATTAATACCAGATTTGTACTTTTCGATAAAAAGTTTATAATCTGTTCAGACTCCCTATCAGTACTAACAACACTGAAAACAATACAATTTTAGCCAATTAAATTTTCTCCTATTGAAAATTAAAAAGAGAATATACCAAGTTGGACAAATGGGCAAAGAAATAGAACTGATGTGGATTAAAAGTCATTCTGGAATTTGTGCGAATGAGAAAGCAGATGCAATGGCCAAAAATGCTAGTATATCATTTTCCAACATTGCAGCAATCCCAGTGAACGATATAATGACTAAATTAAAATGAATAATAATAAGAGAATGGCGAGAGACAATGGATAGAATCTTCAAGACTTAAAGGTTTCAACTTTTATTTGTTGAGAAGTAAGGCTGGCATAGAATTCCATGGTATCATGAGACAATTGGACCTAGAATATTCTATTCTACTATGAATGGAGTGCAGACTAAACCATGCTCTGTATCCGGCTCATCTTTTTAAAATAGGACTGTATGATAAGGGAGAGTGTTCAGTGTGATGGTACATCATGGGGATGTCTCAACTCATATGATATTTAGTTGTCCAAAATTTGTGGATTTAGAGAGTAGATTAGAGGGTGAATTGATTGCCAACGATGTTCAAAGGCCATGGAATCTGGCGCATCTTTTGTCTTTCGAGAGAGAAATACACAAAACATTGATTAGGTTTATCCTAGCAAACAAGATCAAGTTATAACGCAATTGACAACGAGAGTTATTATACCTAATTTGTGTTTTCCATGTGAAATTTTATTATCTTGGAATGGTTTTTTTCATTATTTATTTATTAATTTATTGTTCTCATTTATTATTATTTAATTGTTTATTTATTGTTTATTTATTTGTTTGTATTTATTTATTTATTTATTATTGATATATTTATTTATTATGTATATAGTTATTTATTATTTATTTTTAATTTATTGTTCTAATTATTTATAAACTCATGGTGATCTATTCACAATGGAATTCATTCCGAGGCCATTAGGGGGAGAGAAAGAGAAAAAAAAAAAAAAAAAAAATGTTAATCTCCAATGCTTTGGGGGGGGGGGGCGCCTCCCGTCGCCCTCCCTGGATCCGCTCATGTTATATTGACAATATCATGAAACTAATATGACATTTACTACTGAGGATGGTCTACCAGTGGTGAGAGAAACTTTATGATGAATTGAAAATAATAGTAATTTACAAAATTAGCAACACGCGAAATTTCACGAATTAAATCTAAAGTCACTTAAATCCAGAATTTATCTGAAAGAATAAATTAAACAATTAAAACTACTTACAACTCCGTAATAATAGAGGAAACAGTTAAAAATGTTATTTATTTATTTCACAAAGTATACAAACATAGGACCTTAGGTCCCACCTAGTGTTTATACATAATTTAACAACAATATTTTAAAAGTTGGCAAGAGTTCACCAATACACAAATTTTGAAGTGGAAGAAGAGAAAAAAGTAGAAAAAGATTAGAAGACATAAAGGAAATAAGAGTAAGGATTATCAGCTATTAGGATCCATAAAGAATAAAGACCTGAGAGCACCAAGAGTCGGGTTTGCATGAAATATTGATAATAATCATGCACAAGCAAGTGCATCGTATGATAATGTTAATTCGATAATGCTGTCTGTATCCCTGTATTGACGAAAATGAAGATTAAATACTTCGTATACTATGGATTTAAATTGGAAAATAAATTGGGGATTTTTAAAGACTCTTAATATGTGTAGGTACATTAATGGCATTTTGTGACAATTTTTCAATAAAAAGTATTAAAAAAATTTCTATGTTTTTCATAAGTTTACGATTTTGGGTCGGGCCGCATTGATATAAGCACTGGGCGGCATGCGGCCCGCGGCCCGCGAACCCCGGGTTGGACACCCTTGGTTTAAAAGATTCGAATTAAAGTTAGTGATTTCCAGAGCCCCAAAACTGATCAGAAGCTCATTGGTTTGTATATGTATAGTTTTGCACTGTACATGCATGAACTTCAAGCATCATGACCTCAGAAACGTAAATTATAGGATAACAATATTCTGAACCTTTAAGCTAAGTGTCGGCTATAAGGAGTACCTGGAATCCAATAAACTAATCTGCGATAGACAATAAGGATTTTGATAGGATCGGCCTACTGGCGATATTCTAGAATAATATAACTAATATCTGCAGTAAAGACCTCGAGTTCGATATGAGACTTTAGCTTTAGACATTTCAAATGTTATGGGACAATAATCTTCTTGCCTCGTTTGGCCTTATTCCGAGGTTCTACAAGTGTTTTGAAAGCTTTCTCTCAAACCGTATTATTAAGATTGTGGTTGATGGAATCTCATCTGTCATTCTTCTTCTTTCTATACTAAACGGAGTGTTTCTCAGGTCTCGACCATCTGTCCCGCATTAAGACAAATTTATCTATATCAATGACCTTCTTAATTTGCCCTCCAATCCTATTCATTGTTAAGCAGTAAACAGTAGCCTCCACAAGGTCCATTCACTGCAAAGCGATCGCATAGAAATTGCTTTCTCAATTAATTTAGTTTCAGATTTATAGTTTTTCACATTTTCTTTTAATTCCTTTTATGAGGTAATACATGTTCTTTAATATAAATAAATAATTTGATTTTGATTAAAATCAAGGTAAGTGAAAGTCATGTAATTGCCACGTGGAGCACACATCATTGGTTTATATTTAAAAATAAACAACTGTATTAATACTTAGAATTTAACATTTAACTAATTAGTCCATTGGGATTCTTTTTCCCTATATTTTTTTCTTATTTAACCTTTTTTAATGATTTGTACAGGGAAACGTTGCTTCGTCTCCAAAGAGCCATTAAGTCAATATTGATATAATATCACATTTATTTTAGTCTTTAAACTTTATATTCATTATTAACTGTATGCTTTCATTGACTTTTATTTCATTACAGAATTTCATTTTAAGTCTAAATTGTACCTTTGAAGTCTCAGTAAATATTATAAAGTCATACATTTCATTTACTTAAAACGTAGGGTTTGTGGTAATTCGTATTAATAGAATAGATACAAAACTGTAGGTAAGTAATATAATTAATTGCATATAGTCTTTATTTTGGCTATTTGAAGTTACGGATTACTAATGTATAAACTTCAAAACCCGGTCCAAAGGAGAACCGAAGTTAGAAATATTTGGTATGGCTTCTTCTTGGACAAGTGATTCCCCTCAGGCCATATATTGGAGACATTTTACACCCTTACCAATCCCAGTAGTGCTGAGTCTATTGAATTTGTTTGGAAAGACCTGAAGAGAGCTAGTGGTTGCAACCCCCTAAAGATAAATATTAGAAACGCGACTGATATACACTTTAAGGATTATAGGGGAAAATCTGGCCATAGTAACTGGAATTCAAATTCAGAAAAATTCTTTTTTAAGTATAATAAAAATAAAAAAAAAGTTAAGGTGTTTTTAAAATTAAATAGAAAAAGTGGCCAGAGTTTTATAATTATTAGTCATGAATGCAATTTTTTCGAAAAGTGAAGAAAAGATATTTTCTAGCTTAGAGTGTTAAAAAAGCAATTTTATTTATAGTATTATTAAATAAAATGTATTTAGAATGTTTTTTGACAAAATAGTCTTTCATCTAAAAATGTATTAGAATCAGACCTTGCGTTCAAGACATCTAAGCCTCAGATTCAAACAAACCTACAAACATGTAATGATAACACTTAACACCATTTTCAATCCAGTGTTAAAATAAATAAATAAATCTTTATTCCTCGACCTGCTTAGAGGCACAAGTTCTCGGTGTCTAGGTCCTCCAAACATCAATACAATCTAGCTACAAACATCAATACAAATTAACTACAACAATTTAACAAATAATAATAAAGTACAAAAAAAGAAAAAGAAAAAAATAGAAATCTATGCTCATTAACAAATAACATGGCCATAGATTCCCATCAAAAGACAAAAAGTAATTTTAAAATTCCGCGGAAAAACCTGATATCAGGAACAACCGACGCATTAACCATCCCGGCATTTGCCATAAGTTGTTAAGGAAACCTGGTCAAAATCTTAACAAAGAATATGACCTCTCTCTACCTGTAGATTCACTTCAACACCAGATTCGAGGTATGGGGATTCGGTTTAGGATCTTGTACGGAGGTTAACGAGGGAAATAATTGCGTTAATAAATTCGTTTTAACAATTTATATTTGTTAACAACTTGACAATTATTTCTATATATATACAACAAAACTTTTCATATTCCAAATACAAACAAACAATAACTCAGCAACACCTCAACTATAACTTGACTATACTCTATAACAATAACATAAAAACTAACTTCTTTGCCCCTAAAACATGCCATCTCATCTTTTGGAAGTTCAGAGATGCCAACACACAGATTGGCTCATCCAAAAACCCTACACCAAACTCATGGCACGAATTTGGAGCTATTCTCTCTTGACATTACCTGAGCTAATCTCTGCTCATGAGAACTAAATAAAATTTTGTACAACTCTAAAACTTTAGGACTTGACAAAATGTATAATTGATTTAATCATAGGAGAAAGAGGACTATAATCCCAAGTAGTAATAAATAGACTTTTCCTCAAACCAATGCCAGATCCTACAAATGAATACAAACCTACATATTAATATCTGAATTAACTAACTTGTAGGAATCAGACCTATTTAAATTAATACCATTCTTTCCTAAATCTTTATAATCTAAATAACCATCTGAATCATCCTCATAACAAAAACTACCACTGGTTTCAACACCTATACTTCAAGTCCCAACCCTGGATTGACTACCCCTTTCAACCATATTATCTAAAAAAAAAATTTAATAAACAAAATATTTACCTTAGCAACGCAGAGATTTCATTATTCCAACCTAATTTCAAAATCAACCCTTGCCTTTCCTATCTCTAAATGGAAAGAAGAGTTAACAAACCCATTCCCCAAAAGAGACAAAAAAGAACTAATAAAAATCTACCAAAAAGCTTCAAATTTGTAAGACAGCTTTTTGTTTACGCACCAGACTTCAAAGAGTAAAAAAGAACAAAAAACTCTCTTATTCATTTCCAATATATTATATATGTATTTGAATTAAATAATTTAATTAGAAACAGAGTTTATTTCCACTCGGAACGTCAATGATTTCTTTCGTCTGGGATGCAATGAAATAAGTTCTTTACCACTTCACTTTACCTACCCTACAGAAGATTATAATTTTCTTAAGGTTTTCAAGAAGTCTCGAATTCATACGAATTTGTATCTCGAGTGGTAATTAGTCACTATTTGATTTTTTTTGTAACTTTAACCGCCATTTCAATTATTCGCGAAATTCAAACCTGACATTTACATCCGAAATTCTTTGCAAATTCAATTACTTGATTTTAAATATCTACCTTGGATAAGCAATGGATCTTCACAAAAGAATTAGATTCCATAAAGTACAAGATATTTTAAGAATTTAATGTTAAGTTGTTGTATAGAAACCTGAGAAGAAAAATCATATTAATTTATGTTGATCCGGGGATGAGAGTTGAGATAATAAGGCCTCTTGGAGAAACAGGTGGTAACTTCTCTGATAAATAAAAATCTTTTTTCTACAAGTCGAAAATAGATTTGTTTATTTGGAAATTGCAAAAATTCGATACAGTTTCGGTAGAAATTCTCTACCATCTTCAGTCTATAGAAACACAGAAAAAACGTCATGAGCAGTTGTATAAGCCCTCATATATAAAAAAGAGTAAATACAAAATAAAAAAATTATACATAAACTTGAAATTGTGCAAAAACATAACAATTGACAAATATATGAATTCTTCAATTCAAACTGAAAAACTACCGAAACTGTCTCGAATTTTTTGCAATTTCCAAATAAGAAAAATGATTTTTATTTATCAGAGAAGTCCCCAGCTGTTTCACCAAGAGACCTTATTATCTCAACTCTCATCCCCGGATCAACATAAATAACGGCCAAAGCCAAGTACCACGTACTGAATATTGATATTAATTTAATTTAAAGCACTTCATTGAAGCCAGACAAGAAATTTTCACATATTGAATTATTCACCCATATATTTCTATAAGCGGTATACAAGGATTTGGAATTGAACCTCAGATTCCCCAGAAAAAAAGCTTTTAAATTCATGTTAGTTTTTCGAATAAAAAATTAATTTGAATATTAAAAAGATCTTTGTTTAATAAAATAAAAATTGACTTTTTATATATCTACTAAAGAAAAAGTGGATTCAGTTAATAGATTGGAGTGACAGGAATTTGTGAACTTGTTGTTTGAGTAATCCGTTAACAACCACCCGCATTCCCCTTTGTAGGATGCATAAGCTGAAATTCTTCCAGCCAGCTCAAAGATATCAGTTGAATGCAAATGCATACTGCAAAGGATAGATCTCTGAAACAAACATTAGCTTATGCGCACCCACTGAACCTAAATGGTGATGATGCTTTGATCTGAAACCGAAAACAGAACATGAAGAAAAACATATGTGTGGATAAAAAAAAAAATAATAATATAAAAATTGTAATATTAATCAATAGCTTTTTTTTTAGTTATTGAAAAATACCAGAATAAATTCCTTGGCACCAAGGTCAAGCGTGTCACCAAACATTTTCAAAGGAACTTAAAATGAATAAAGAGTACTATTTTTCCCAACTAGCCGGATACTGACTGATGATCGGCCTCGCTTGAGGCCAGCCCCTTGAGGCCCAAATGCCTGGTCTCGGTGAGTACGTTTTGCCTCACCCAAGAGCTTAAAAGTGCCCGTTGCCTCGTCTGAGGCTGCCTCGGCCCCGATCCATCGGTTGTCGGTTTTTGTGAATGCTCCAAAGGCGCCTCGCCTCGTGTCGTTTCCTGCGTTCACTCAGGACGATTCTGGAGCAAACGCCCGAGGCAGCCTCACGGGGGCTGACTCTGCTCAGTCAGTATCCGGCTCTTCGGGATGCTTTGCCAAAAATTCTGCTTAGTCATTGGAAAACAAAAGAATATTTTTCAATTCATTTTTGCTTATTTGAAGATTTTCGTGTTTATTTTAATATTAAGGAAAAATTATCTTTGACGTTACGTCATGTTTTTATTTTGCATACAGGTAGGGTTGACACTGATGGGTGAACCGCGACCTAATATCCTATACACCTACTTCCACTTCCACTTTCATTTCTAAGTAGAAGACAATAGATAGAGGGGCATTATCTAATGAATTCCAAAATAATTCAACAAATTTCCAAAGACGTGTACAACTAATTTAATCGCAGTTCACCCCTCGGTTCCCAACTCAGAACTAAGTCTCGCCTGAAGAAGATGACTAAAAAAAACTCCCCAAAAACACACATTTGCAATTTTTTTTTAATATAAATTAACAAATTCAAAACTCACATTACTACAAATTTATTCTAATGATCACTATGCATATAACTAATAAAAAAACAAACTTAACAAATTACGTATAAAATAAAAACAGGTAAATAAGAGGATATTTTATTCCTGTACACGGTACTAAGATACACACGAAAAACTGGATATACTTGTGCTTCAGGCGATTCATCAAGGGTGACGAGGTGCCGTGTCTCAGGAACTAATAATCGTAGAAGTTTGGGAAAAAATCCTTCAGAGGAAATCGGCCAAGAAGGATTGCTGGAAATATTTTTTAAGTTCATACGTCCACCGCTGGGTGGCTGAATAGCTTCAATCGTATAAAAAATGCAATTTTCTCGAAAATTTTCCAATATAAGTTTGGAAATGAATACTCTCACGTTAATGCCACCATAATGGTCCATCTTTTTGATAAATGACTTTTTATTGTAGGGCGTAAAATAAAGGCGGGAGGGGATGCTAAACTTTTATGGACTGTAGTGTCTATAACTTAAGTTGGACTTAACGGAATTTTGTTAACAAGGTCTGGTTCAAGAAAGGAAGGTTTCTGGTGAATAAATTAAAAAGCCATCCATGCCATTCTAGTTCTTGCCGCCCTCTGCCATGTGAGCGTGTTTTATAAAGTTAACCGTTTTGTTAATTTTATTATTAAAGTTTCCCTTTTCCTCTCAATTTTATATAATTTAAATATTTGTTCTTTATTCTATAAATTTAAATTTGATTTAAATAATTTTAAGTAATTCAATTAATTTTTTTGATGTGAAAATTTTTTGATTTTACTTTTCTAAGTGATATTTTATTATAGTGAAGTGAATTTTTTCATTTTTCAGATGAAACGAGATTGCTACTGGTATGGGTGAATTGGATGACTTTGTGGAGTTATTCTCGTATCTACAACGGTAAGTAATCTATCTTCAATTTTTCATTTGAATATAATAATTGTATTGACAAAAATTCAAACAGTAATTTATTCTAACGGTGAAATTAAAAAAAAATCTTTAGATTAAATAAATAATCACTTGAATATAAATATGCATAATACCGAGGGGTGAACCGCGATTGGAATTATGTGGAATTATTTTGGAATTCATTAGATAATGACCCTACATCTGTTGATCCTCTACTTGGAAATGAAAGTGAAGTAGAAGTAGGCGTAGGTACATGATTTAGGCTGCGGTTCACCCTCCCATAATTCAAATCTGTCTAAAATTTTATTTGAGAATGTGTCCCTCAAATAATTATTTTCAAATAAATATACCTAGATCTTCTAAAGAACAATATAAAAACGCTTATTAAAAATCCAGACGTTTCAGGAGAAATTTTCCCTTCATCAATGGGAAGTTTCAAAAATTTGAAAAAAAAATAGTTGCTTTAAAAAAGAATGATAAAACAACTATAGAGAAATAAATATTTTGAAAATAGACAATGATACAAATTGTCTTGGAGATGAAATTACCTTGAATCTCTATGACAAACTGTATCATTGTCTATTTTAAAAAATATTTATTTCTCTATAGTTCTTTTTTAAAGCAACTATTTTTTTAAAAATTTGAAACTTCAATTGATCAATGGAGAATTTCTCCTAAAACATCTGGTTTATTTAATACACGTTTCTAGATTGTTTTTTAGAAGATTTGAATTTATTTATATACACAGGACATCAAACATTCAATAAAATTTCTCTAACATATATTGTGTACATTAAATATTTATTTTTCATTCTTAAGATAACACGCAGATGACCTAATATAAAATATAATAGTCAAATTTTTTAATGCTATTGAAAAGTTGAGTCCTTTACACAGACTCATCTTTTCTAATTTCTCAAATCTTAAACTAATACTATCTTTAAAATATCATTTATTAATAAAACTTCTCTTTGCTTATTTAATTTTAATTATAATTAAAATATTTTCAGGAATTTTTTTTTCATAATACGTTTTGCATTTCTAATAATTTAAAAACCGATATTTCGGTGTATCTTCCCTTTCAGGCTTAGTAAGGTTATTGAAGGAAGCTTAACACCGAAAGAATTTCTCCATAACGTCTTATTTTAAAAGATTTCAAATAATCTTTCATTATATCATTTCACTCATAATTCCTTTTAATATTATTATTATTATTATCTGGGGGCACGGCATCGGAACTGCCCCAGCCAAGTTCGATGATCTTTGGGCTGACTTTCCATCAATATTAACATCTTTCATTCTGAAACTTTTGGGTCCAGGCACGTTATAAATTCGCATGAAGCTAAAAGAATTTTTATTTTTGACAAGGCTTGGTTCGATCACATATGTGTACCGCATTTTGTGTATAACTCCTAATTGACTGAAGATGGCCAAATAAAATTCAGGCCGAAACGTCTCATTAAAGGTGTTTTATTGAACCCAGTGATTCCATCTTTGGCTGATACCACCTCCTTCATCTAGTACAATATTAACATCTCTTTTAAAATATTGGACCGAGTATTTCAGTTTTCTCAGTTTGTCGCTTTGAAAATTTTTTAATTAAATTGTTTCCCTAATTTTGAGTCTGAATTCAATTTAAATCTAATCAGCTCTCAATCACAATACCTATACAATAAATAAACAAAATATGAAATTTCATTGCAATTTTCTCTTAAAGCAATTTGAGCCGCGAAAGTTAAATAATTTAATCAATAATTTTTTGTGTTAATTCTATATATTTAGAAAATTATTTTTTTATTTTTGAAAAGAAAAAATGAATTGAGCACCCAACGGGATTCGAACCCGTGTCTCTCTCCTTTAGCCAAAGAGCGCCTTTACCAGCTAGGCCATAGATGGTTTTTCTCTTATTAGTAGAGCGTCCACAAAAGTTGGTAATTCTCTCACCTCTAGACATTTTGTCAAAATAATTAATGTATCTTAAAATTTTATTTTTCGATGTTCACTATCACTATTTAAGGGTTCTTGTAGACCAAAATGCCGGGATTTTACTCATTTTTTTGCCAAAACATCTCTTGCAATTTTTTAGAAATTTTGAAAAAAATGAAGCAAAAAACAACACTTTTTCATTCAGAATTACAACTCCACTATATCCCTCCCCCACCTTTAATTGTCATTAATAAAATATTTAGCCTTAATTTCTTTCGTTTAGCCAGCCTGTTAGGGCGATTATAATTTCAAGTTTAATAATTCAAGTGATTATTAAAATTTGTTGAAAATATTGTATTCTTACTACATATAAGTAGGTATATTTATTAGTTTATTTAATGCTTTTTTTGTAGCACAGTATCAATCCCAGTGCATTAACTATTGTAGTCATTCGCTGCGAGGAGACACTTCATTTCGACCTACGAGGTATTTTTCAATAAAGCTTTTTTAAGATATATTTAAAAATTTTCTATTAAAATAAATAAATCCATAATTACGCATATAATATATATAGTATATCTTTAGTGTCTCTTTTTCACTCCTTATTAATTTTCAAACAAACACATACAAAAAATTTTCCGAATTAAAAACTGTGCCAAATTAAATTCATTGATAACTTCTCTCAGAAAATATTATGAAAGAAAACCGAATGTTTTCTACATTTGATTCGATCATGAATCAACTGTAGGGAATTTTTGTCAAATATTGAGTGAAAATAATATTTGAACTTATATATTTCTAACTTGAAATAATGATCTTAAATAAATTTGTATATCAATGAGAATTGTTTTGACCGCGCTTATTTGAAAAAGATATTTTATCACGAGACTACTGCGGATTATGCTATTGAAGTCTGTGGAGTCTTAAGTCTGGACCAAGAGAGAAAAAAGATGTGATCCACTTAGCTACAATCCAACGTCATTTTGCTTATAGCCCGCTAAACATTCGGACGGATCACCAAGTGAACTTGAAATCTTAGATGTTATATATTCAATCTCCCAGTACAGAGCGCTCGTCTCTTAGCATGTATGTTAGATGCTTGCCATAAATTAACCGAATGTTTTCTACATTTGATTCGATCACGAATCAACTGTAGGGAATTTTTGTCAAATATTGTATCTAAGTGGATCACATCTTTTTTCTCTCTTGGTCCAGACTTAAGACTCCACAGACTTCAATAGCATAATCCGCAGTGGTCTCGTGATAAAATATCTTTTTCAAATAAGCGCGGTCGAAACAATTCTCATTGATATTTAAATTTATTATGAAAAGAACTAAAAATTATAAATTAAACAAACATCGTTTCATTTTAAATATATCACGATTTTTCCGGAATTATTGGAGTTAATAGCTTGAAATTTTGTAAGAACGTTAGTTTAAGAGATAAATCATTTCTAAGAATTAAAAAAAAAATAAAATTTCAAAATCTATAAAATCTTATTTCCATCCGATTTCATTATGATTTTACTTCTTAAAATTGATCTTTATCCACGTTTCAAGCTATTAGCTCCAATATTTCTGATGAAATCTTAAATAACCTAAAGTGAAACCACATTTTTCTAATTTTTGAGTGGTGTTAGCTCTTTTATAAATTTTCATAAAATTCCCACAGGAACATATTAATAAATTTGACGCAGTTTGTAATTCTGAACATGTTTTGTATTTTCAGTTTGATTTTTAAAATAAATAGAAAACAATTTAACATTGAATTTCCTATTAAACAAAAAAACGAAAAAACAGCCCTCTGTAATATTCACATATAAAAGTATTTATTTTAATTATTTATCAGAAAAATCTTTATTTTTATATTACAAATTTGCAATCATTTTGTAATAATTTAAAATTTATGTAGTTTTCCGATTATTAATTTAGTTATTTTTTCTGTTTCATTTTCCATGGTATTACGTGTAAACCCTTTGATCGTATCTTCTTCTTCTTCTAATGTTGACTTCATTCTACTCGCCACTTGAATCTGCACATCATAGCTATACTCATCCAAAATAAGTACTAAATCTATTATTTACTAGCATGACGTTTAATTTAATTTCTAGGGATCAATTTTTCTAAAAAAATTAGTTACCTATTTTTGTTTTAGAATGGTATTCTCTTTCAGCGTTCCCCAAAAGTTTTAATTATAGATTAGAGAAATAAAATATATATAATTTAAGCTTTCAATTTAGAATTGGATTTTATTTTTTTAAATTTTAACAAAATAATTTTTTCTAAATTCATTATCATTTGAAATTCATATTAAAAAATTAATTTTCCTTTTCAATCTCTTACATAATTATTTTTGAAAGATTAAAAATTTTATTTTAATCCGATTTTCTCAAAATTTTGCATATAATTCAATATATTATTTCAAAAAAAATTTGGATTTTCGATTTTTATTGAAAATTCAATTCATTTAGAACAGTAGATGAGGGATTTTCAGGATCCACTTCATCACTTTTTGGATGGAAATGTGTTCCAAGGATCAAAGGAGGATCTTCAAAGGGCGGATTCTCTTCACAAAGTAAGAGACTGTATAGAATTGGTAGTTTTCTTTGGGTCTAAGACTGTCGAATATTAATATGTCGTTAGGGCTTTTTCTTTTCAGGTTCATCGCCTCTCCCTCCGAGGGATCCGCTACAAAACCACTACAATTTTTTGCATGAATTATTTCTTTAAGATATTATAAACTCAAATAAGTGAATTAGAATTAGCATTAAATTTAGGAGGATGGGAGGGTAACGCCATGCCAATCTCGGGGATGCTAATTCGTTCTCTAGATAGTTAATAGATATAGCCTTTTACGAGAGCAGAGAGATGACATCGAGGTCTTCCGCAATGGAATGCTGTAAAATTACTAAGAGGGAATATTGTAATACGTTTCATTAAAAACTTTTAGATAGATAGATAGAGAATATACTTATTGATATTTAATATTTTTGGAAAAAAAAATGAATTTTTGAAAACGCTGTTAAAAATAAATAAGCTGACGTGTTCTGATGTGGCCATGCACTTGACTTTACCATACAACCTGGACCCTAAAATTATTTATAATCATGTAGGGGGGGGTTAGTTTTTGCATTTTTATACTTCTGGTGTCCCATTGATTATGTATACAAAATTTGGTTGAGTTTGGTAAATGGCCAAGATTTTCATTTTTTGTCCCCCCCCATTTTGAGGGGTTAGTTTTTGCATTTTTAGACTTTTGGGGGTCCACTGATTATGTATACGAAATTGGTTGAGTTTGCTCAAATAAAGTAAATTTTTAATTTTTAGCCCCCCCCTCCACCCCCCTTAAGTTTGTGTCGATATGCACCAAAATCTAATCAGCTCTTAATCTCAATGGACCAAAACTACCTATTAAATTTGGTTACGATATTCAAACTAGTTTTTGAGCTAGCTCGTCCACAAGAATTTGGTAACGCACAAACTAACGGACAACCAGACAGGCTAACTTACTAACAGACATTTTGACAAAACAATTATTATCTCAAAAAATATAATTTTTTCGGTGTTCACTTATTAAGATTTTTGTAGAGCGAAATGCCATGGTTTAGCTCAATTTTTTTAATCAAAATAGTTTCAGCCGTTTATGAGATATTTCGAAAAAAAGAAGGAAAAAAACACTTTTTTCATGCACGATTGCAATACTTGACCATGCCCTGTATGGTAAAGTAAAAAATAAAATAATAGTACCTATTTATGTATAAATTTTGATATAGTTGTTTCATTGCAACATAGAATGTTAATCCAATTGGATAAATAGAAAATCAAATTTGACGGTAACACAAAAAGAGTAATAAATATTAGCAAAATATATTTAAAATTAGTGCGACATTTACTGCACTTGGTTTAATATTATTTTACTAATCCTTGGCTCTAATGATGTCACGACAAGTGAATTTATATACGAGTATAATAATATATTTTACATATAATAAATCAACTTAAACAAAATTTGTTTTTTCCTAATTAAATGAGCTCAGCGAATTTAATTAATATCTGAATTTCTTTTTGGACCATTAAAATTACGCCACGAACCACCACTGATCCATGGTTCACTGGTTGCCGGCCGCTGCATTAGAAGATAAATTTTCTCCTAAAATTAACTTTATTGCCCCAAAATTAGCTTTACATCAAGCCAAACTGCCCAGAATGCTATCTTAACATTAAAATTCAACTCCCGAGATGACAATCCCTCGCTTGATATGAAATAAAACATTTAACACGATCTTTGATATAGAAGGTTAGTTTAAAAAACCAAAACAAAAAAAAACATGTTTTTAAAAATTTCCATAACTTAATCTTAAAAAATTAGTTCTTTTTTTAATAAAAATAGTTTTTGATCGTTTCTTTGGAGTTAAATTGGGACTATAAGAAAATTATTAAAAATTGGCTAAATCAAAGCCTGAAGAATGCAATTTTAGTATCCCTCGACAGTTTGGTTATCTAAATACAGGCGTTGCCATAAAGTGCTGCTCTCTTCTGAGATTTTTTTGAGTATTCTGACTCATGAAAAATCACATATCTTTAGTGTAAAATAATCTGGTGTCGCATTTTTTTATGATATCAATAGAAATACAAAATAGATTTACATTTAAAAATATTATTAGAAATATTTCTTAAAATGATTAGGAGGCCTTGGAAAACTTTTTGAAGATGTAATTCAATATGAAGAACAGTAATTATGAGTTAGTATTTTTATTATGTCATCGGTGTTTATAAATGAACAATTTGTGTCAAATTTATTTCGTCGAGAATCCTTTTTAATAAACTTTCATTAGAATAGTCAATAATAGATTCTTTTTACTTTATCCAATGCGAAGCATGGGGAAAGTATTGTAATCGGTCTCGCGGTCAAGGTTGAGTTGTTTGCCATAAAAAAGTTTAGTCTTTTTGATTTTAAGTCTATTCTTCCACGTTTTCAGTAGAGGTTGCCATTAATAGTCAAAACATCAAAAATGGAATGCAATAAGGTTATTCCTCTAGTATTAGATAAGAATCGATGGTTATTTTTGATTTTAAGTCGATTCCTCCATGTCTTCAGCAATGGTTACCAATAATAATCTAAGGGTCAAAAATCTAATGTAGAATTGTTATTCCTCAAGTAATAGATGAGAATCAATCGCTATTTTTGATTTTAAGTCGATTCCTCCATGTCTTCACCAGTGGTTACCAATAATAACCGAAATGTCAAAAATCGAACGTAGAATGATTATTCCTCAATTGTTAAATGAGAATCGATCATTATTTTTGAATTAAAGTCAACATGAACTGCAAATTGCAAGTGATATCTGATTAATAATAAAGGAATAAACATATTAATATTCCAAATGAATTTGGATAAAGTTTAGCAAAGATCCGTTACAGTTTAGTTGTCTTGAAAATATAATCAGAAAACACAGGTTTTATCTCTTGGATAGAAAAATCACTAAATACGGCCAGCAATTTTGAAAATCACTTATAACAACCTCCATCCCCAGAATTCACAAATATCGTCCAGAAGAAAAATGCAAAAGAAGCAGAGCAGAAGATGACAATGATATAATTACACAAATACAAAAAAATTATAAAAAAATGTTTTTTTAATTTTTTCAAAAATCATTATAATATACTGTATTGCGAATTATACATTTAAAAATATTATTAATATAACAATTAAAAGAGAAAATCAAGTGAACAAGCATATTGCACATTATTCCCTACTCATTGAAATTCAATACTCCTTTTCGGTGAAGTGCTTAAATTATGTATTTATTTTTTCTGCAATATAATTTTTTTTCTGATTTTTTTAAATTTTTCAACCGGATATAAAAGAACTAGAAAGCCCAAAATCGCGAATTTGCCTCGCATCTGTGGAGGGTGGCCTCCAAACATCCTCTCTTGCCATAGTGGATACAATTTTCAGAAGAGACCTATTAAACTAATGAAAGATCCAGCCTTATTTTTCTAGATCACTTGAACCCTTAACTCCCTTGGTGTCTGACTAGTTAATTCAATTACTTCCTTTCCCTTCGTTTGCGAAAAACACAGGATCTGAAAGGATTCTTTCTAAAGCTCAACACCCATATTTTTTTTATATAATGATACTGATATAAGAAGTTGCACCACCGAAAAGGTTCAACCTCTGTAGTCCGCGATGGAACCTTGTATCTCGGAAATAAGAAGCGATTTAAGGATTGGGTCGGAGTTGGAGGTATTCGTGGATGGGTGTCTTGAAAGATTGATTGTTATATGTTGCAAGATGGTCGGAGGAAGAGAGTTACCGTCTCTAGATGTCTTAGGGCCGGTTGTATGTCGCAAAGTAAATGCTTTTTACCACTAACAAACGGTAGATGGTAAATGGAGGGGCTGGGATGGCCAATCAGATGACAGGCACTTCAGTACTCCATTTACCATCTACCGTTTGTTAGTGGTAAAAAGCATTTACTTTGTGACATACAACCGGCCCTTAGAGATAAACGAGTTGGCGAATGCGTTTATTCGGTTAGTATCCAATTTAAGCGCGTAGGGGTGTTGAGTCCTAGAAAAATCGTGTATTTCGCGCAAATACTTTCAATCGGTAGAAATAGAACAAACACATTTGGCAACTCGTTTATCCCTATGACTGACTCTAAAGACTGAAACACCATTCCGCAACCATTTTTTCCCGAACCTACAACCTTTAGGGCCGGTTGCATGACGTAAAAAATGCTAGCCAAGGTAGATGGTAAATGGAGTGGCTGGAATGGCCAATCAGATGACAGGCGCTGAAAGTTCTTGTCATCTGATTGGCCATCCCCTTCATTTACCATCTACTCTAGCGACTTACTGCGTCATGCAACCGGCTCCAGTGCTTTTCAAAATAAACATTCACAGGCAATCTTGCCCTATAGGGTTGCAACTTCATGGTGAATTCTTTGCATCGATATTATTAAAAATAAACTGCAACGGATCGTTGTTAAACTTTATCCAAATTCATTTGAAATATTAATATTTTTATTCCTTCATTATTAATCAGATATCACTTGCGATTTGCAGTTCATGTTGACTTTAATTCAAAAATAATTATCGATTCTCATTTAATATTTGAGTAATAACAATTCTACATTGGATTTTTGACATTTCGGTTTTTATTGGTAACCGATGGTGAAGACATGGAGGATTCGACTTAAAATCAAAAATAGCGATCGATTCTCATCTATTACTTGACGAATAACAATTCTACATTAGATTTTTGACCCTTCGATTATTATTAGTAACCAATGCTGAAGATATGGAGGAATCGACTTAAAATCAAAAATAAAGATCGATTCTTATCTAATACTAGAGGAATAACCTTATTGCATCTAGTATTAGATAAAATCGATCGTTATTTTTGATTTTAAGCCGATTCAGGTTAAATGAGCTATATTAAAACGATCAAATTAATAAATTTTAAAAAATTTAAAAAAGCACTATCTTACTCTAGAGTAAAGTACTTTAAAATATAATTTTACTAAAAACTTTATTAACGTTTTTTGTGGTCCCCAAGGTACTTAATTAGGATATTAAATTTCATCATAATTGGTTAAGTTATTTTCAAGATATTTAGAAAAAATTAAAAAGTACAGAAATAAAGTACTTATGTTTGTGGGCCGATATGTACCAAAAATCTAATCAACTCTTCATTTTGTTAAACTAATGGTAGGTTTTCAATTTCATTTCAATCGGTGCAACTGTGTGGAAAAAATCGTGGGCCAAAAAAACGATAACATCCATCCATCCATACACCCATACATCCGCACGCACTAAATGAAAAAATCGCACTTTTTGGCCTCTCGACGAGACCCCATGTAATTTTTGGCAAAACCGTCACGTGCTAAAATTCAACCTAATTGAATACCACAATTTGTGACTTTAATTGAGTCCATGGGTTCCGTAGTCTTTACCTGAAGACCCTTTGAAGTCGCGCTTGCCGCGAGACTGATTACAATACTTTCTCCCATGCTTCGCACTTGGATAAAGTAAAAATCTTGAATCTCTTTTACATAAATGGAGATACACAGAAAAAAAGAGATATTTAACCTGACTTCATTCTTCTGAAAAAACTATAACCTCTTTTATAATCTGCATAAGTTAATAGTTTTACTAGCAAGTTCACTTTTGATTTATATATTTATTTTATCTGTAATGAAATCATCTTAGTAAAAGAATTGTTTTCTATTCTTGGGACATGTTTTTTGACAGGAAGTGGCTATTTAGAGAGCCACGAGGAATTAATTCAACAGGGGACCTATGAATTCCGATGTCTCCGGATTTTTTAGATTCCCTAAGCATAAAAAACATTTTAGCAATTTGTTACTCTTGGGGTTGGCTCTGTTTCCCTTTTTATGGCTCGCACAGCTGCTGTTAACAATCCCAGTAGTCAATTAGCGTTGGGAAATTCCTCCTCTGATCCCGCCATCGAATTAAATCTCTCATTTTTTCCAAAAGCCCTTTTACAACAAAACCTTCTCCTCTCCCCTTTATATGTTCGATATGTCTGCCTGAATTTTTTCCCTCACTTTCATATTACGTTTATTCGCGCTAGAATCTTAAGTTCTATCGTCGGTTGTCGTCTTGGATTTTTCTTATTCCAATGTAATAAGACGGGTGAGAAACCTTTAATATTTTCTTTCATATGATAAAATATGACATTTACTTATACTTCGGCTGACGGAATATGTCAAACTGCCATATTTAATTTAACTCTTGAGTTATATCTCACAATGTTATAAAATAATCCGTTAATTTAATAATGTATAAACAAAGAAAGCTAGAAAGCTGCATTATATATGTTTGGTTTTCAATGGATTTCCTTACAATACAATCAAGTGCTGTTTTCTAAAGCAAGATTATTTGCACCATGCGATTTCACTGTGCTATTTTTACTTTGTCCATAAGTGCAGCATAGCGAAACTCTATGGCATAAAGTTGTTTTCGGACAGTGACCACAAGGTCAACTTCAAAGGATCATAAAGTAAAATGTATGGTTACCGTGGTCCCAACTAGAGTGAAAAATTGTATTCAATTAGGTCAGAAACTGATAATTTTACCCAAAATAACTCCGAATCTCGCCCAGAATCCCAAAAGAGTGACTTTTTCTTTTCTCGGCATTAGCCATTAGCCATTTTTACAATACTATGTATAAATTATTTAATTCTTTCTAAATTATGTAGGGATCAGATTAAAGTCGAATTGCAGCGACCCTGGCTCGAACCACATACTAGCTTGATTAAAAAGCATGTACGTTATCCACTCGACCAACCCGACCACCCAAGAGCGACTTTAATCCGTACGGATTGTTGGGTCGATGGATCCAGTTTTTTTCATCAATATTTATTCACACTCCGTCCAACTTATCGAAATGGACTTAAGAACTTACCATCATGGGGGTTAGGTTGGTCGAGGGTAATGTACATGCCTTCTAATCAAGCTAGCGGTGATTCAAGCTGCAAACAGACTTTAATCTCATCTCATCTCATCATAATTGAGAAAAAATTTATATAGTATCGTAAAATGCTTACTATGCAATCAAGTGATTAAAGCCGAGAAAGATAAAACAAAAAAAAAAAAAAAACTACCATTATTTGAACAAATTGAAGCATTGATTAGTTTTTTATGCAAATTGGTCCTCAAACATTAATACATTATTTACTTACTAAGATTTTTTAGTATTTTCTGAATATCTTGAAAATTGCTAAATTAATCTAGATTAAATTTACTGTTTTATTAAGCTATCTCTATTACACCGAAAAACGTTATAATATAAAGTTTTTATGTGAAATTAAATTTTAAAGTAGGTACTTTATTCCCTGTAACTTATTTTTATTTAGTTTGTTTCAATATAGCTCATAAATTATTTAATATATTATGTATGAACCATTTAATAATTTTTTTTAAATATTAATTTTTAATACAGCCACAATATACTTATAATATACTACGATACCTACATATTTAAAAAAGATCGATTTGAAGAAAAAATAAACTGATGTGGCCACTGGCCATCCATATGACTACCATACGCCTGGCCCCTCACTTGTATTTAATATTTAATAAAACCATTTATAATCATTTAATGTGGGGAAGGATGGTCAAAAAATGAAAATCTAGATCTTTGAACCAAACTCAATCAAATATCTATACATAATCATGGGCCATATTGGCGGAAGTTTTGCGCTTATATATAGACTTCTGGGGGCCCACTGATTATGTACAAAATTTGGTTGAGTTTGGTCCAAAGACCTAGATTTTCATTTTTGACCCCCCCCATTTTTGGTCTAAGAAAAAATATTATTATATTTCATTTTATAGTATATTTCATTTTTCTTGTTTTTTTTTTTTATTTTGAAAATCTTATAATTTTAATTTTTAAACTCCCCCCCCCCTTTAATTTTGGGTTCGATTTCAACTGAAATCTAATCAGCTCTTAATCTCAATGCACCAAAACTACGTGTGAAATTTAGATTTGATATTCACACTATTTTTTGAGCTAATGCTAACAGACTAACTAACGTACTAACAGACATTTTGACAAAATATTTAATACCTCGAAAAATATAATTTTTTCGATGTTCACATCTTAGGGCTTTTTTGTAGACCAAAATGCCATGGTTTCATGAAATTTTTTGAATCAAAATAGTTTCAGCCGTTTTTGAGATATTTCGAAAAAAATAAGCAAAAAAAAAACACTTTTTCTATTCACCATTACAATACTTGACCATACCATGTATGGTAAAATAAAAAAAACAGTAAAAACCCGTGGATATTTAGTTGTTTCTCAACAGGAATGAAAAATGTAAAAAATGTTAAATTTTAAAAAACCAGATAAAAACTTGTAATACAACCCAATTACACTATAAAACCCTTCTAAGTATTTACTAACAACAAAATTAGTTGAACTACAAAAAAACTATTTTTTTTTAATAAAAGGTACTTGTTAATTTGAATTTTCATTTTTTCTGGCCCGGGGGCAGGCTCCAAGCTACTAGAGTTCGGCCCGCGGTGTTTCAAAGGTTGGACACGCCTTCTTTATATTATCTCTATAATTTTTTTATTTTTGACCCCACGTGAAATTTGACCCTCCCCAAAATAATTATTCGATTAGATTTTAAATACAATTTTTGATTTCGAAGAAAATGAGTCTATAAAACTTCTAAATTTCAAGTTTGTATCTTTATGAGATACTATGTTCTGATAGAGACATTGTAGCGGCACTAATAGGGTCTGTTTTCACTTTTTAAACGGAACCCTAAAAATCTCGTCTAAAGCAGGTGTAAAAGACGCTTTCCGAATAGGGCCTAATTATTACGATATGTCTTTTGTATTGGACCACTCTGGAGCATATTCAAAAGAGATCACTCGTTTGATGGGACTGGTCAACTGAAAGGGATTCCGTGATTATTGGATAGCTGCAGGGACCAGATGGCACCGACGTGATATTGGTCATTCAGAGAATCCACGCATCAAATTGGACCATTATATTGCCTGCTCTTGAGCACTGATACGCCTTCTTTATTGACTCATGGATACCCTCCCTACTCAATTGAACTCTTCCTGGTCGAACAAAGAGAATTTTTATCCCCCAGCTTATATTAAGAGAAAAACGGTTTGTAAATTAAATAATTAAGTCCTTATTCTGAAAAAAAGAAAGGGTAGTTTTGATACATTTTATAATAGACGTCCAGAATAAAAGAAATGTAACATAGAAATCTTATGAAAAAATACAATTCGTTTATTTCTGGTCTATATATTAGACATTTTGAGTTCACTGGACTATTTTTTTATTTTTACATACCTTAAACTATTATAACGTAATACATTAATAAAAATTAATATTAAAAGGTAGGAAAAGAGTTCAAGAATACTTTCATAAAGAGAAACAAAGAGGTTGATTTCTGCTTGATGCAAATAAACATACACACATATATATCAAATATATAAATTATTTATTTGTTTGAGACAATAGTTTCGAAGGTTTGGCTTTCATCATCAGTCTTTTTTAATTCTAAATATTATTTTTCATGGGCTCAATATCCACGCGATACTGACCCCATGAAAAATAATATTTATAATTAAAAAGACTGATGATGAAAGCCAAGCCTTCGAAACTATTGTCTCAAACAAATAAATGATATATATATATTCGGCGGGCTGAAAAGTTCGTAGGCTGACACATAAATGGCGCCACTAGTATCAAATCCATATGATTTTTAGTTAGCTCCCAACCTTCAAAAGACGCGTGTATAAATTTTGACAGCTGTTGCACTATTAGTATCTGAGTTATAGCATTTTTTGTGAAAGAACTTTGACATATTTGACAAAATGGATAAAAAGGAATTTCGTGTGTTAATGCTTTTTGCAAAAAAATTCTGTTGAAACCAAGGTTTGGCTTGATAAACATTATTCGGACTTTGCACCACCAAAATCAACCGTAGAAAAGTGGTTTGCTAAATTTAAAACGAGGCGAAATGAGCACCGAGGACGATGCACGCAGCGGACGCCCAAAGAGGCAGTTACCGACGAAAACATCAAAAAGTCCCCAAATTAATTTTTGATAACCGTAAAGTGAAGTTGATTGAGATAGCTGAGACCATAAAGAAATCAAAGGAACGTGTTGGTCATATCGGGATGAATATTTGGATATGAGAAAGCTCTGTTCAAAGTGGGTGCCGCGCGAGCTCACAACCGACCAAAAACAACAACAAATCGATGATTCGAAGCAGTGTTTGGATGGGCTGTTCAATCGTAATAAATCCGAATTTTTGCGTCGATATGTGACAATGGATGAAACATGGCTCCATCATTTCACACTCGGAGTCCAATCGACAGTCAGCCGAGTGGACTGCACGTGATGAACCGACTCCAAAGCGTGGAAAGACGCAAAAGTCGGCTGGCAAGGTTATGGCATCAGTATTCTGGGATACTAATGGTATAATATTCATTGACTATCTTAAAAATGAAAAAACATAAACAGCGACTATTACGTAACGTTATTGGAACGTTTAAAAGACCAATTCGCGGAAAAGCGGCCTCATTTGAAGAAAAAGAAAGTGTTGTTTCATCAAGACAATGCACCGTGTCACAAGTCAATGAAATCGATGGCAAAATTGCAAGAATTGGGCTTCGAATTGCTTCCGCATCCACCGTATTCTCCAGATCTGGCCCCGAGTGACTTTTTCCTGTTCTCAGACCTCAAGAGGATGCTCGCTGGAAAGAAATTTTGCGCCGTTGAAGAGCTAATCGAAGAAACTGAAGCCTATTTTGAGGCTAAAGACAAATGGTATTATAAAAATAGTATCGAAAAATTGTATGACCGCTATAATCGTTGTATCGCCCGCGAAGGGAACTATATTGAATAATAAAATCAAATTCTATCAAAAAAATTTTTCAATGCTAGCCTACGAACTTTTCAGCCCACCTATAACATATATATATTTGTGTATGTTTATTTACATCAAGCAGGCTCTTTTTTCTCTTTATGAATCAACAACTCTGCTAGTCTCGTCAAAATAAAAACTTTTCAATTCAAGAAAACTTTATCACTTACAGAAAATAAGGGAAGTATTAGATAAATCGACTTTCTATTTATCGTTTTCTGTTTGCAATAAGTGAAAAGAGTAAATAACAGAAACAAGAAAATTAAAAACTGGAGTTAATAATTCGATAACACCAATTCGATTTTTTTTTTTTAATTATTTTCAAATGAAATTTCTGAAATGAGAATGCCAGCAATCTAATAACTTTTGTTTTGGAAATACAAACATTTTAGCACCAAAGTGAACTTTCTACGATCTGCTATCGTAAGAATTAAGATAAATAAAAAATTAACTTTGTTGATTTTCCCTAGGAAATTCAAAAAAATCGAAAAATCTTCTACATTTCATTTCTATACATAATAATATATAAAAATTTCAAATTTTTTAACATAATTATTTTTTGTCTATCTCTATTTCCATTATAACTTAAAAATAGAACCTAGAGAGTTTCTATGGCCAAATAGTTTTGTATTTTAATCATAAAACCTGGTTATTTTTTTTCCTCCAAATAATTTCGGGCTTCGGGGTATATATTCGGGGAGCCTTGGCTTGATCTCAAATTAGAAATCTTTCTTGAAAATCATAAGTTTGTGTTTTTTTTTAATATTTCTTCTTTTTAGTCAATAAATGTGTCTGTTGGTGTGTTTGACACCTCAAGTGACTATTATTGGGTTGTAGTATTTAAAATATCCCCTTAGAATAATTAGTATTACTTTTTATCAACATTTTTAATAGTTTCCTCAATTAATTGATCCTTTCGGAAAAATTTACTAAATCAGAAAAAATTGAATCGTTTAAAAAAATTATTTTTAGCTTTTATAGAAAATAATTTTTTTTTAATTCCATTTTCAAATATGTAGATATATGAATTATTATCGTCTGATCATTACGTGTTGAAATTAATTACTTAATTTAAATGTTGTCAAAGAAAAGAAATTGAGAATCTATAAAGTCACAGATAGGAGAATCCACTCGACTTATCTATTGATATCGAATAAGTTGAAAGAGGAAAAAACAAGTTTAGTTGTTATTTTCTGTTATTCTAAAAAGATCTCCACTTGGTCTGGCACGATGCCCTTTATACAGAAGTAGAGTTAATAAATAATAATCAATCAAACTTTATTAAAATACATACTAAATTAATATGCACATAGGTAAATATTTTTAACTGTGAACTTGCTAAATTCTTCTTTTTTGAGCGATCGTAGAAATTGGAACGGAGACGGCTTGAATAGTCATGTTCAAGATCTCAACGCTTTGTGATCTTCAGAATTGAAAATATGCTCTGATATTTTCTCATTGCAACAAGCTGTGATCGCGATGACTCAAGGATGGTTAATCTCAGAGATAGGAAATTTAAGGAGGTTTTTCTTGTACGTAGGAAGTCAAACGAGTGTCGCTACAGATTTTCTATGGACTAAAGTAGTTTCGTCATGAATTCGTCAAAGTAAATACATCAAAATATATATAAATATATGTATTTATAAAAATATAAATACAACTATTTCAAAATAACAAATAATGGACTTGCGCCACTTTCAAAATCTTGTCTTTTTTTGGCTTTTCGGCCTTTCTAGCCATAAGCCAATTTACGATACTATTTATATATTTTTTAAAATGTGTCTCTACCCCGGGGTCAGATTTTAGCCGGATGCCTCGAGTCGGATTCGAACCAGGGTCCACTTGGTTGGCAGGCTGACACGCTACCACACTGGCTTAACCCGACCACCTCTAAAATTGTCTGTTCAGTAATAGTAAATTTGATAAAAATTGAAGAACCTCCTTAAGACTTATGTTAGTTAGGCTGGTCGAAATTCCACAACAATTTTTTCTTTTCTCTAAATGGTTTTATCTCGGTGACCAACCTCCCTCTTTCTCAAGCTCTTACAATATCTAGTTCTTTAAGATATGAGGACATACATCAATTCCATTAAAAATAAAAATATATATTTGAAGAAATTTTCTCTTTGGAGAGAGACGGACTGGTAGAATTTTTAAATGCAAAGTGATAGAAGGCAGCCCAAGGATAGTGAAGTTAAAAATTATTACATTTCCAAATAAGATTTATTAATTGGACTGCTCATTCTCCCTTCCCCATTCTCTTTAAAACCAACGTTTCGGAGGATTTTTCCCTCCTTCTTCAGGGTTTCAAAGGTTCAATGAAGGAAACAAACAAGATGCTTCCCCTTCTCTCCTCTAGCAGTGTTTGAAATTTGTCTTTTCTTAACAGAAGCATTAAATAGAAGTTTTCCCCTTATTAAGGGGAAATAACCTTCTATTTAATGCTTCTGTTAAGAAAAGACAAATTTCAAACACTGATAGAGGAGAGAAGAGGAAGCATCTTGTTTGTTTCCTTCATTAACCCTTTGAAACCCTGAAGAAAGAGGGAATAATCCTCCGAAACGTTGGTTTTAAAGGAAAAGCAGGGAAAAAAGAATGACACTCCAATAAATACATCTTATTTGAAAATTTTATAATTTTGTCATCAATATTCTTAGCCTGCCTTCCATTACATTGCGATATAAACATATATTTAGTAAATTCGAGGCTTGAAATGCAGTCATAAATTAATCTATGTAGAAGATTTGGTGTGCCAGCTGAGAACGTATTATGTGCATATTCTGACTTTTATTATTATAGATTCAACTTTGAACATATAAATATAGTATACCATCATTATTTCGGATTATTTGATATACAGGCTATTATGTCTCTCTCTCTCTCTCTCTCTCTATCTCTCTGACTTCAAGTAAAAGCATTTTTACATAAATATCACAATACATAATAAATGAATACCTATATAAATCTATGACTTTATAATGATATAATTCTAGAATACGTTATTTAGAGAACCCTATTTTCCAAGGATTAACAGCTTATAGAAAAAATTGACGTTTTTAGATCAAATCGTTAAAAGATCAACAAAAATGAATTGTTGTGCGCATAGATAAAAATTTATATTTCTAATCCCCAGAGATCCTTAAATGCATGTTCATTATAATGAAGCTAAATAGATGTGTTTTAATGTATAAAAACAATCTCTCAAACGAATTCATTTGAAATTAAAATTGAGCTCTATTCTCTTATAAGATTGAATTTATCAGTTTTGTATGACAGTACTCAGTAAGTTCGTCTACTGCAGCTCTACCTAGTGACCTGTTCATTGGATTCACTTCAAAATAATAAATTGAATTTTTTTTGCATTTTCATGTTTAGGAATATTTGAAGTGTGTGGAAAAATAATTCTTTGAAGATTTTTTGTCTTTCTGGTTTCCAATACTCATTACAATAGTTTAGAAAACGATAACTCATAGACGAAAGGGTTCTATAATCGATTATTGTTTTGGGTAATGTATTTCGCATATTGTAGTTCTTGAGTCTAGATGCTCTTCAATTCTCAGTTTCAGGCTTCCAAATGAAAATCATACCATCATATGTTTTTACCAATATCTCATTTTTAATGTTAAAGCGACCAGGGCTGAAGACCGACATTTGTATCCACACTACTCCACTTCCTTTCCATTTCCAAGTGAGGCAATGGATGAAGGGGCATTATCAATGAATTCTGAAATAATTCTCACATAATTTCAAAGACGCTTTACGACTAATTCAAATCCTGAGTTCATCTCGTTCAAGATAGATGGCGATGCATAGCTCTCGGATAGATGCTCAAGAATGAAAAAGTTTTGGTCAATTTTTGTGCTTCTGATTTTGAAATTTTGTATATCAACACAATATATGATTGGTATTTTGAAACTTCCAACTTCAGGACTTCCAAAGTGAAATCGTCACCATCTTTTATATGTTCTCTAATATTCATTTTAAGATTATTATGGTAGCATATATATAGATGATACTCAAGAATGAAGGTTCTGCTTAATAACATTCTGGGTGCCAAAATCTAGCAAAGATCATGATTTTATTCAGAATTTTCCAACTTCAGAACTTCCTAATAAAATCAGTCACGACCATAATATTTTCTATAAATATCTTTTTCAGGTGTAGCATCCTGATGGTAGCCCTAATAGATGAGTCAAAAACGAGAAGGTTCTACATTCAATTTTTTGTTCTAGATGCCAGAAAGATCCTGTCACATATCATTTAGAATTTTCCAGTCAGATCTTTCAAATGAAATCGTCATTATCATAGTACTTTCTTTAACATTTGTTTTTTAATATATGTAGAGACAAATGCTGTATGAATGAGTTCTATTAAGCATTCAAGAGAGTGAACAACTACTAAATCTGGGGTGTTGTGAATAATTTTTATTGTGTCAGAAGGATTGTATTCACACCTTTAGAAATTGAACCAGAATACCAAAAATGCATTTTGGAATGAGGAAATATTATGTTAAATATATATTGTTAAATTATTACTTGATTACTTGACGAGCACGAGGCTGCTGAACCCTGATCTATTAGAATCTGGAACAAAGGCCCGTAGCTATATTTTTAATCCACTGTTAACATGCTCTTTGTGTATGAGTAGAATAAAAGTGTCAAAAGTATTTTTATTTATTTTTTAATTTCTTAAAAACGCATCGAAAATACTTTTTTGAACAATTTTTAGTTTTGTCATATTTCACATGAACTTTGTGCCCTATAATTTTTGCAAAAATTTGTATAAATGAGAAAAAGTTTATAAGTTTGTTTCAAAAAGATTAAAAAAACCAGAAGTTCCAATCTTGGACGCTGTATTTTTTAAAATTTATGTATTTGAAAAAACAAAATTCAATTAAAATAAGCTGGCGTGTTCTGATATAGCCATCCACTTGACTTTACCATACACCCTGGCCCCTATAATTGTTTATAATATGTAGGAGGGGGGTTAGCTTTTGCATTTTTATACTTCTGGTGTCCCACTGATTATGTATACAAAATTTGGTTGAGTTTGGTAAATGGCCACAGTTTTTTTACCCTACTTCCCCATTTTGGGAGGTTAGTTTGCTGCATTTTTAGACTTCTAGAGATCCACTGATTATGTATACAAAATTTTGTTGAGTTTGCTCAGACGGCCTGAATTTTTAATTTTTAACCCCCTCCACCCACCCCCTTAATTTTTGGTCGATTTGCACCAAAATCTAATCAGCTCTTAATCTCAATGGATCAAAAACTACGTGTGAAATTTGGTTTCGATATTCACACTAGTTTTTGAGACTAACTCATCCACGAAAATTTGATAACGCACAGACTAACGAGACAAACCAGATCATTTTGACAAAATAATTATTATCGTGAAAAATATAATTATTTTGATGTTTACTTATTAGAGCTTTTTTGTAGGCCGAAATGCCATGGTTTTGCTCAATTTTTTTAATCAAAATAGTTTCAGCCGTTTTTGGGATATTTCGAAAAAAAAAATCGGGAAAAAAACAACTTTTTTCATGCACGATTACAATACTTGACCATACCCTGTATGGCAAAGTAAAAAAAATATTTTTAATTTAATTTACTTTTACTATTACTTTATATTATTTTAATGTTGGTCCAGATATTGATTTTGAGTGAGTGATGTTGTGTGCACCAAACATACCAGAACATTTTTTTCTATGATATGCAAATATTCAATAAGCCACGAGTTTATTTACATTTTTGAAAAATAGGCATCATTCAAAAGGTCAACAGAAAGTTGTTTGTTTACCGATAGAAACCATTATTTAGCATTACCTGAGGCAATAGAAATAAAAATCTAAACAAGAAAATAGCTTTACGATGAATTGAAAAAAATATTTCCATTACTAGAAAATATCAAGAACAAGAAATATTAATCATGCCCTATTAGAATGATAAAGATCTTTTTCAATATATTCAATTAATCATTTTGTGTATATTAATTTATAATAATCTTAAATGATATTGCTCATCGTATTTTTCAAGCTGGAAATACTGGGAAAATTAAATAAGAAATCCTTTTTATTGATGAAAAATAAAGAAAAAAAAAATTAAAATAGTAGGTTAAGAATTTGAAAAAAAAATAATTCTTAAACAAAAAGAATTTTGGGGGATTTATTAATCTTATTAATTGAATGGATTTTGATGAGGCAGTCCAAGGTTCAATAAATTGGCACCTTCTGATGTGGCCATCCACTTGACTTTACCATACAACCTGGCCCCTCTCTTATATTTAATATTTAATAAAATTTTATAATCATTCAGGGGAGTGGCGGTTAGTTTTTGCAATTGTATACTTCTGGCGGCCCACGGATTATGTATACAAATTTTGGTTGAGTTTAGTACAAGGGCCAAGATTTTCATTTTGATCCCACCCCCCCCATTTTGCGTGTTAGTTTTTGCATTTTTATTCTTCTGGGGTCCCACTGATGATGTATACACAATTTGGTTGAGTTTGATAAAATGGCTTAGATTCTTAATTTTTTATCCCCCTCCACCCGCCTTAATTTTGGATCGATATGCACCAAAATCTAATCAGCTCTTAATCTCAATACATCAAAACTATGTGTGAAATTTGGTTTTGATATTCACACTAGTTTTTTAGCTAGCTCGTCCACAAAAATTTGTTAACGCACGTACTATCAGAAAACAGACTAACTAAGTAACTAACAGACATTTTGACAAAACAGTTATTATCTCGAAAAATATAATTTTTTCGATGTTCATATTAGAGTTTTTTGTAGACCGAAATGCCATGGTTTCGACCAATTTTTTAAATCATAATAGTTTCAATCGTTTTTTAGATATTTTGAAAAAAAGCAGCAAAAAAAACACATTTTCATACACGATTACACTACTTTGCCAAACCGTGACGCGTGACGGCTCAATCTCATTTACTGCCCATTAAAATAAAAATGTACATGAGCGCCAAAATTCAAATATAATATATTAATTTGAGTTTAGAGTTAATGCTGCAGCGCCAACCGTGACGCTCAATCCCATTTACTGGTAAGTAAAATAAATAGTGTGCAAGGCGCGCCAAAAGAAATTATCACTTCAAAAAAAAGTTCAATTCAGTAAAATTTATTGAGGCCATGACAAAAGTAATGTTATTTTGTTATAAACCGTTCAATAATTTTTTTTTTCTACTATTCTCTTTTGTCCCGGTTTTGATCTTTATAATTATGGTAGGTCTACTATACACGACATTTTCGACTCAGATGATCTTGAAACGAAAAATATGTATAAATCTCAGGGAAAACAAGATTTCCATTACTTGAACCTTCGAGTAATGAAAATACAATTATCTTTAACGCCTTGACTTTTTCAATTAAATTTCCATTCATTTCGATTTCGCAAGCTCTATAAAGATTCAGGGATGATTCTCTTTAATTTCATCTTTTTTATCAGTTTAAATATCTGATTAAGAAAATTAAGTAAACCATATTAAAAATACGAAGACTATTAGATAAAAATGAAGTCATACTTCTCTGGACTAAATTACTCATAATCATAATTAAATTTTAGAATGCCTCAATAAATTTAATTTAATTGTTTTATATAGAGACGATATTTTGATGAATTTCGCCATTAAAATCAAAGTTAAACTTGGAGTTTTATTTAATAAGCTTTTAGTGAAATGATGCTTTCAATTTACCTCTTAAATATTCTATTTAAGTATGCTTTTTTTAGAATCATTTTAAAACTCCATTTTCTCTAATTGAGTGGACATGTTTAATTTGATATTAAATTAATTAAAATTCCACCACAAAGAATGTAAATAAAAGTTTTGAAAATTTCTATTTCATTGAGGATTTGAAGAAAAAGTTGCAGGAATTAGTAACAAAATATATTTAAAATGAATATATCAGATGGCGCAATAAGTGCCGCCGTTTTTTTTTTTCGCTTTCTCGGATTCAACCATTAGCCATTTTACGATACTATATATTTTAGTTTATTCTCAAAAATGTAGGGAACATATTAAAGTCGGATTGACGAGAGTCGGGCTTGAACCCGGGCTTGATTACGAGGCATGTACTTTACCCACTCGACCAACCTGACCCCCACCGTTTTTTTTAATCGTTTGTTTATACAACTCTAATTATCTATCTATCTATCTATCTATCTATCTATCTATATATATATATAAAATTGAGGTTTTGTCTGTACATTGCTCCAATCACGCCAAATTTTGGTTGCACACGTTTCAAGCAAAGTTATGAATGAAAAGACCCTCAACAAAATTCCTGTAGGTTTGTCTGTCTGGAGGGCACGGGATGGTGGTGCAGGGTTGGTGGAGTGGGGGTTCAGGTGAGGGTCCAGAGGCGTAGTGGTGTGGTACGGGGTGGGGAGTGGAGTTGGAGTGATGGGGGGCACGGGTGCATGGTGCGGGGGTTCCGGGACGTGTGGTGGGGGTGAGGGGGTTCGTGGGTTGGGGGTCAGGGGGCGTGCCCCTGGCTCAGCAAGAGGACCGCCAAGAGGCGGGCCTTGCAGCTAGTTTATTATACTATTCTGTCAATTAAATGAGGACCACTTGGATTCAATACATATTTGTTTTGTTTGTAAATAAAGTTTTTCAAACTTAATAAAGTTGTTATTCAGTGTATCAAATAAAATTATTACGATTATTGCTCAAGAGATGCAAAATTGCAATTTTGCATTACTAGATTAAACCAGGGATTCGGAGTCGTAGTCGGGAAGAATTTCTGGCTATCGGAAGTCGGAATCGGGAATTTTATCGGGTATTAACTTAAACGAAACAATAGAGCAGGGGTGTCCAACCTTTTGGCTTACATGAGGCACATTTGAAGAAAAAATTGTCTCGGACCGCGGATAAAATATTATAATTCTATTGATATTTGTTATTCAAAAAAAGATAGTTAATAATGTAGAAATAAGAACTTGATTTTTTTAGCTCATAGTAAGCTTCTAATTTTACTTTTAGTAAATTTTATACTTGAAAATCGCTTCTCGTATATGTAAATACATATACGTACTTACTTATAAAAAGTGATATAATTATATTAGTATTTGTTTATATTTTTTCTGACTAAATAATTAATATAAAATTCTAATAAAGGGACAATATTCAATTTTTCTTTTAGATCAGTATCTAATTATTGTTCTAGAACAGAAAGTTTGCAACCATGGAGTTGAAAATAGACCAAAATGATGATTATTTTTTCGGAAATTTTTAAATCTAGTTCCAGATTCAAAATTTAAAATTAACACTTTTATTTTTCGAAAACTTTTCAGTAGAGTTTCTAATTTCTTATTTTAGAGAAAAAAAAATTATTAGGCCAAATTGCTGTGTGTTTTCCAGAATCTACATATAAATCTCAATGTTTTAAAGAATTTTATGAATATATTGGGCCACGGGTTGGACAGCCCTGGTTTAAATTGAATGGGATTAATGAAGGAAGTGAGGAATGATAATTTATTTTTAAAAAGGGTCACGGATATAATAATCCCCAAATTTTCATTATCCATTAGCATGTAAGAACGGTGCAAAAGATTTCAAAGACAAGTCCTCACAAGTTTTAGCCAGGAGAAAAATTATCAATTAATTTTGATTGTTCTAGAAACCCCCAATTCCTTGTTTATTTTTTAAAAGGGTCACGGATATAATAATCCCCGAATATTCATTATCTATTGACATGTAAGAACGTGCAAAGATTTAAAAGACAAGTCCTGACAAGTTTTAGTCCAGGCGAGAAATTACCAATTAATTGTAATTGTTCTAGAAAACCCCAATTCCTTGTCTCCTTGTACTAGAATGATATAACTATAGACTTGGTTAGTGTCTTAGCATATAAATTACTGAAATAATAAATATTTTAGAAAATGAAAATATGAGAAGAAGAATTTTAAATATCGAACTTATTATTTTTATCTTATATAGTTGGGCATATAATTTTGCTTTTAGTGAATTTTCTTCTTGAAAAAATCTTCACGTATTGTACCGAGTGATTCAATAAGGGTGACGAGGTACCGTATCTCAGGAACTAATAATCGTAGAAGTTTGGGAAAAAATCCTTCTGATGAAATTCACCAAGAAAAATTGCTGGAAATATTTTTTTAAGTTCATACGTCCACCGCTAGTTGGCTAAATAGCTTCGATCGTATAAAAAATGTAATTTTCTCAAAAATTTTCCAATATAAGTTTAGAAATGAATACTCTCACGTTAATGCCACCATAATAGTCCATCTTTTTGATGAATGACTTTTTATTGTAGGGTGGTAAAATAAAGCCGGGAAGGGATGCTAAACTTTTATGGACTCTAGTGTCTATAACTTAAGTTTGACTTAACGGAATTTTGTTAACTCAGATCTGGTTCAAGAAAGGAAGGTTTGGTGAATAAAATAAAAAAACCATCCATGCCATTCTAGTTCTTGTCGCCCTCGCTAAGGGCGTGTTTTATAAAGTTAACAGTTTTATTAATTTTGCTCCAAAATCTTAAATGGAACCATATAATTATTTTATTAGATTCAGAAAGTAGATCAAATTTGCAACAAAATATGTTCAAACCGCATATCGATATCTTCTTTCGTTTAACAGTTATTGCTTAAAAATACTTTATTAACGAATTTATTAAAGAAACAAAATGAAGTAATTGAGTTTTCAATTTTTTTAAGTTTCGTAGATCAAGCATGCCATGGATAAATAAAAAAACAGTTTAAGATTTGGTTGACAATTTCTATGAAGCGGCGATTTTCACAAATAGATGTCAATGTTGTAATTGTTATTTTATTATTTGTTATGTTATATCATTATTGTTGTGATTAGATGAAAATAAGAACAAAGTTTTAAACTGTTTTTTATTTTCATGGCATGCTTGACTACGAAACTTAAAAAATTGAAAACTCAATTACTATTTTGTTTCTTTAATAAATTCGTTGATAAATATTTTTAAGCAATAACTGCTAATCGAATGAAGATATCGACATGCGGTTTGAACATATTTTGTTGCAAATTTGATCTACTTTCTGAATCTAATAAAATAATTATACGGTTCCATTTAGATTTTGGAGCAAGATTAATAAAATGGTTGACTTATAAAACACGCCCTTGCGAAGCGGCAAAATTGTGGCATGGATGTTTTTGCATTTTATTCACCAAACACTTCCTTTCTTTGAACCAGTTCTTGATAACAAAATTCCGTTAAGATCAAACTTAAGTTATAGACACTAGAGTCCATAAAGTTTAGCGTTCCTCACCTTTACTTACGTCCTACAATAAAAGTCATTTATCAAGATGGACTAATATGGTGGCGTAGCGTGGGATTATTCATTTCTAAACTTATATTTGGAAAATTTTTGAAAAATTGCATTTTTGCTCCGATCGAAGCTATTATTACCTATGCGTGGCCGTATAATAATTTAAAAATATTTCCAGCGATTTTTCTTGGTCGATTTCCTCAGAAGATTTTTCATTCAAACTCTACGATTATCAGTTCTGAGATGCAGTACCTCGTCACCTATTAATCGCCGAGTACAAATGTACATTCATATTTTCCAAAAGAGAATAAATATATCTCTACATATAAATCTTAATGTTTTATGGAAGTTTATGATTTTATGTTGGGCCACACTGATTGCAGTACTGGGCCGCATGCGGCCCGCGGACCACGGGTTGGACTGCCCTGCACTAGAGTCTAGAGAGCAATAGGAATGAAGTGGAATAATAGAAGAGGCGAAACCATTTAGTTGTTGGCAAGGTGGAGAATTAAGACGGTGGCCAAGACAGTCAGCCAGCTCTCCAGGTTATAAACACTCGGCTACATAATGCGCCATACCTATTCATAATACCACCAACAAGCCTTTAGTTGCTCTCAGGCCGCTTAATTGCTCAGCCATTGCTATTAATATAAATTCCTTTGAATTATAAATGTTCAGAAATAGGATGATGGTGGCAAGATAAGGGTCTACTTTTGAACAATTTCCTCTGCCACGCACCTTTTTATTTACCTCGTTTGCGGTGAAATTACATTTGATAAGTTGAAACCCTGAAAAAGTCATTAACTCCTTTAAAAGTACTATTAATGTCATGGCCACTTTTAATTACTGATTTTTGAATAGAAACATTCTTAATGATCTAAATAATACCTTGATAAATCTTAATAAATGATTTTTTATCTATAGGCTTACCTTCATTAATTCAAGGTAAGGTGAAAGATTTTAGTATGATAAGTCTATTAAGGGGATGAATGTCTTTATTCTATTTTCATGAACTCAAATTCACAAAAAGAAAACAAATTAGGCTTTATATAGGTATATTAAAATACTCATAAAGAGAAACAAAGAGGTTGTCCTCTGCTTGATTCAAATAAACATACACACACATATTATATAAAATATACATTATTATTAATATATATAATATATATATATATATATATATATATATATATATATTATAAGACTATAGTTTCGAATGCTTGGCCTTCATCATCAGTCTTTTTTAATTATAAATATTATTTTTCATGGGGTCAGTAGCAGATATTGAAAATTCGTTTGCTCTTACTGAGACGAGAAACCACTTAGGATTAAAGCTTGTTTCTGTTTATGATTTAACAACTCTGCTACTCTCGGAAAAAAAAACTTTCAATTAAAATTGTATTGTTTTCAAAATATCTTAAAAATTAGTAATAAATTTTTCTTCAGTACCCATTTTTGTTAATTCTAATTAATAAGGCAAATGAATTTAAATAAAATTGTCTAATATAACTTGTTTTTTATATTATTATAGGTTGGAGTTGACTGTACCTCAGTGCATGGTTCTAGTGTTCGGTTCAAAAAGTAACATGGGATCCTATTAGTGTGGTTACAATGTCTTTCTGCCCATTTATCAAAGCAGTGAAATTCGTAAATAAACTAAAGTTAAAAACCAACTTAAAATTTGCAATTTAACGTATTCCCTTTTCCTGAAATCAAAAATATTTTTAACATTTTAATCAAACGCTTATTTTCGGAAGAGTCCAATTTTTGTGAGGTCCAAAATAAAAAAAAATAAATAAAAAATCATCTAAGTTGTGAGGTGTTCCTACTTTTTACTTTATCCAATGCGAAGCATGGGAGAAAGTATTGGAATCGTCGCGGCAAGCGCGACTTCAAAGGGTCCTCAGGTAAAGACTACGGAACCCATGGACTCAATTAAGGTCACAAATTGTAGTATTCAATGAGATTGAATTTTTAGCACGTGACGGTTTTGCCAAAAATTACCTGGAATCTCGTCGAGAGGCCAAAAAGTGCCATTTTTTTGGAAGTGCGTGGGGATGGATGGATTGATTATGTATGTGTGTTATCGTTTGTTTCGTCCACGATTTTTTCCACACCTTTGCGCTGATTGAAATGAAATTGAAAACCTACCATTAGTTTAACAAAATGAAGCGCTGATTAGTTTTTTGGTACATATCGGTCCACAAACATTAGTACTTTATTTCAGTACTTTTTTAGTTTTTTCTAAATATCTTGAAAATGACTTAACCAATTTTGATGAAATTTAATATCCTAATTAAGTACCTTGGGGACCACAAAAAGGTTAAATAAAGTTTTTAGTAAAATTATATTTTAATGTACTTTACTCAAGAACATATTAATATTTCAAATGAATTTGGATAAAGTTTTTCTTTAAAATGAGGGTACTACATATCCCTTAACATTTTTACATAACTTTGATCATTGTCTCCTTACCAACTACAAATAAGAAATAATTTGATATCCCAAGTATTTTGGAAGATATATTCATGTTTTCTAATGGCCTTTGGGCTAGTAGAAGCATAGAATCAAAGAGCGACCGTCCATTCAGCTAGTAGAATATTTATACTTATTATAATCGGCTTGCGCGACGACGCCGACGCGAATTTTTAATTTTAAAAACCCATTAATAGTTCATGAAAAATAAAATTGATTAAAATTAGGAAATGGAAATTATTATTTTAAAACCCACTACTGAGTCAGGGAAAAAATGTCCTGTAGGGAAATCGCATTTACGAACTTTACATACCACGAACGAGATCAAGAAAAAAATTAAGTTCTTGGTACGAGGTTCCACTGCAATAGTTACTTCTAGATCTCTGATTTTTTATTTTTGAATTCAAGAATTAACTTTTAATCTAACAAAATTAACATTTAATGGCACCCAGGGCACAATTTTATGTGAAAAATAACATCATTTAAATGTCCACCACGAGCAAGTCTAAGGGCTATCATATGAACACCAAAATTTTGAAGGACGCGTTCACACATTTCAGCATCAAGCTTATCAACTTCGACCCGAATGTTGTTTTTCAGCTGTGCAATTGTTGTTAGCTTATTCACATAGACTTTACTTTTCAAAAAACCCCAAAGGAAGTAATCTAATGGGGTTAAATCCCACGATCTAGGTGTCCAATTTACGCCACCATTATGTGAAATTAATCTTAATGGAAACTTAGTAATCAATAGCTGAATGTAAGTTCAATAACTTTAAAGCGCTGTTCTAGCGTGTAACGAGTGTATTCATGGTTAAAATTGTACATGTGTCCCCTTCACAAATGCCAAAGATGAACTAAAAAGAAGGTAGCGTTTAGAAATTATTTACTACTGACATATAGGCGCGACTTTTGAAAGACCCTATACAATTCATAAAAACTTTTTGGTTATCATTTCCCAATAAGAAGGTACTGAATGCATTAATTAAATTTTTGATAAATTAATTTGTAAATTAAATATCCGTTGTCTGAGTAGTAATTATAATTGGATAACTATAATGTTCTCAGATGCTGATGTCTCTTTGAAGATGAATATGAATTAAGATCGTTTATAATAAATTCAGGGAAAATCATGTTTTCTAGGTTCGTTGATGAATTAATACTATATGAAAACATCTCTTAATAACAACTCAGCTAATATGCATCTTATGGTTAATCACGTGGGTTTAATTAAGATGATGGATTGTTAAGCCGGGATTATTCCCCATCATGTTTCAATGGCCATCAGAAATGAATATTAACTGCAATGCAACGAGGTGAAAGGCGGCTTATAGCGCTCGCTGCAACAGAACATCCTTTGATGACATTTGGCCAAAAGAGCTTATATTCAGCCGGCTATTTATCATCTCTCCAATGTCAAATTGTGCCCTATATTACGAGTTTACGTCCAACTTGAAGCAACAGATGCTCTCCATTCAATTTTTGCCATTAAAAGAGACAAGTGGGTTAAAATGTGGGAGAAGTTCACGAGGATTAGGGTCATTTTTTTTTAATATATTCTTGATGGCATAATTTCAATATAACAATTAAAAATGAAAGAGGATAATAATAATAAATAATTATAATTATCGTTCTAAGTTTATAAATGATACTAGCTGCAAGGCCCGCCTTCGGCGGCCCTTTTGCTAGCCAGAAGACACAACCCTGGACCCCCAACCCACGAACCCCCTCACTACCACACTCCCCCGAACCCCACCCAGCACCTCCCACCCCCCGGACCCCAGCCCCCGCACCACGCCACGACTCCTCTGTCCCCTCACCTGAACCCCCACTCCACCCTGCACCACCCCACCCCCGACCTCACACCCGCGTCCTACACCCCCGCACCCCCATCCCCACTATGCCTCTGGACCCTCACCTAAACCCTGCACCCCCGGACCCCACCCGTGCCCTCCACCCCCTCACCCCACCCCCGAAACCAGTTTTTTCATTTCTAGTCTTCTAGTGACCCACAGATTATGTATACAAAATTTGGTTAAGTTGGCTATAAGGGTAAGAATTTTCATTTTTTGACCCCATCCCCTTTTTGGGTGGTTAGTTTTTGCATTTCTAGACTTCTATATACAAAATTTGGTTAAATTGGCTCTAAGGATAAGAATTTTCATTTTTTGCCCCTCCCCTCCCCCCTTTTGGGAGGTTAGTTTTTGCATTTCTAGCCTTCTAGTGACCCACAGATTATGTATACAAAATTTGGTTGAGTTTGGTCCAAGAGTAAGAATTTTCATATCAAAAAGTTATGTAGCTAAAACGTAAGTTAGAAGACATCTGATGTAAATTTGAAATTTCATAATAATCCCTTCAGCCGTTTTTATGTGAATCGTGAGCAACTTTTCGCGGAACCCACGGAAACATACATACAGACAGGAATTTTGTTGAGGGTGTTTTCGTTCATAACTTTGCTTGAAACGTGTGCAACCAAAATTTGGCGTGATTTGGAGCAATGTACAGACAAAACCTTAATTATATATATATATATATATATATATATATATATAGATTCTTGGCTGTATTGAAAGAAAGAAATTGGAGGGAAGAGTGAAAACTTTTTCAACACTCGATAAACTCTCCATAATTTATGAATATTTTTTGATATTCATCTATGGAGGTAGAAAGGGATAACATTCTCAATGTTGAAAATGATCCATTTCAGCCTACTCAGCTCATTAGTAAATCGACCATTGAACAACTCTCTAGAAAAAATCTTATAAATCCCATTGAGAGATATTTCTTTAATTTAAATTGTTGTAAAAATTGACAATTTTTAACCGACTTTAATTTAAGAATTATGCTTTCCTAAAAAATTTTTGTGAGGAAACTATTTTAGATAGAAATGTAAAATTTCAGTTTACTATAATTCAAACTTTTTGAGGTATTTCAGCTCATCAGGTAAATATATTCGTTTGCTTTCCATATAAGAATTCGATTTTTTAAGGCCTTAAAAGACACCAAAATTTCGTACAAATTGATCAAAGAGTAGGACTTTTAGCAATAATTTTATTCTTTGAAAGTTTCAAAAGAAACATTTCATCTCTTTTTAAATATAACAGTCTTGATTAGTAAATTTCACCTTTCTTGGTTCCAAAATTTTACAATACTCATTTTTTAAAAATCACATTATTTCTCTTAATTTTGGGTTTGATTGCAAACCAAAAATCTAATCAGTTTTAAATTTCAATATATGAAAACTAAATATTAAGATTCGTTTTGATATACTCTTATTGGCTTTTTGAGCTAGATCTTAGACAAAATTTGGTAACTAATTCAATAACCCCGAGACACTTGGACAAAATAATAAATATATCGTTTAAAATATAATTCTTTTGGTGTTCTCTGCATAAGACTATTTTGTAGACCACAATATTTTTTTCGAGTTCTCGCTTTACAACGGATTTCGAATTGTATGGTTTTTATTGTAAGTGAATACAAATGTACAGTTTAAGTGTTCAATCAGTTTAAATGTGAAAAAAATACTACAACCAGATACGAAAAGAAAATATGCATTGAATGACCCAACAACAAAATGTACGTATTTGTATTGTCATCATCATCATTGAGTATACAGTCCTAAGACTGGTTTGATGCAACAATCCGTCTCCACTCGACTCTGTCCCCCGCCAGCTGTTTGGCCGCTCTAAATGTCTGGCATCCCATATCCCCAATTATTTGGTTGAAATATTCTAATCTGAGTCTTCCCCTTCCCCTTTTCTTTCCCACCTCCCCTCCAAGATATCCCTAAGCAGTCCCCCATGTCTCAGTGTGTGCCCCATCATCTGACCTCTTCTCGTTTTCAGACTCTTGCACAAGGTTCTTCTTTCTCCGATTCTTCCAAGAACCTCTTCATTTGTAATTTTATCCATCCATTTGATATTCATCACTCTTCTGTAGCACCACATTTCGAAAGCCTCTAATCTCTTTCTCTCCGCTTCTCTAATTGTCCAGGTATCACACCCGTACATGGCTATGCTCCATACATATGTCTTCAATAGCAACTTTCTGTTTTCTAAGCTGATTGAGGAGGAGCATAGTAGTTTTTGTTTTGAATTAAACCCCATTTTTGCTTGGGCAATTCTTGATTTAATTTCGTTTTCGCTCCTCCCATCCCATGTTATTTTACTTCCTAGGTAGCGGAATTCCTTAACTCCTTCTAGGTTTTCTTGGTTAATTTTGATGAATTCCTGTCTCGTTTGTTCTTTTTTTGTACATACTAGGACCTTGGTTTTATTCTTGTTTATTTTCATTTTGATTTCTTCTATTAGGATTTGGTTAATTCCATTCAGGGCGTCCTCTAATTCTTTTTTATTGCTTCCTAGAAGGGCAATGTCATCGGCAAATCTTAACATAGCGATCTTTTGACCTTGGATTTCGATACCTGCATCAAATTTGTCTTTGAATTCTTTAATCGCTTCTTCTATGTATAAGCTGAAAATCATGGGTGACAGCACACATCCTTGTCTTACACCTTTTTTTATTTTGGCTTCTCTTTGCTCATCTCCAATATTTATAATTGCCGTCTGGTTTTGATATAGATTGTAGATTAGTCTTCTCTCCCTGAATTTTATTCCCGTCTGTTTTAAGATTTTAAACATAATTTCCCAATTGACGTTATCGAATGCTTTTTCTAGGTCTATGAATCCGATGTAGACAGATTCTTCCCTGATAAAAGCCCTTTCTATTATTAGTCTAAGAGAGAGAATTGCTTCTCGGGTGCCTCTGTTTCTTCTAAAGCCGAACTGGTCTTCCCCCAGATTTTCTTCAACTCTTTGTTCTATTCTTCTTGGATTATTTTGGTTAGGATTTTGGAGGCATGTGAGGTTAAGCTAATGGTCCTGAAATTTTCACATTTATCAGCGCCTGTCTTTTCTATTGTAATAACCATAATTAAAAATAGTTTTAACTATCAAATTAGTATTTATTTTTATTTTTTATTTTAGTGATAGGTAGGTATTCAAAACATAAGGTTTTAATATTTAACGCCTAATGATGCAGCCCGCAATTCAGAGTGTTCAATTCGAATGCATAACCTGGAATACACAGGCGAAGCTCTATCTTTCTAATCTTCCCCCTCCTTTCTTTATGGTCACTATCGCTTTCACATATTGGTTTTGTTAAAGGAGAATGGTGTGGGTTCTTGGTGAAACATATTAAAACAAAGTAAAGAAAATTTAAAAGATATAAATTTTTAAAGTTTTTTAAATTTTCTTTACTATATAATTGGTCATGTTCATAAGGTAAATAGTTTTAACTTTCAAAATTATTAGTCAAATGACATACCCCGAACAATATTTAGAGTCATATCAAGATAAAGAACAAATGTCAATGGCTATTTCTCTCCCTGTGATTTTTGCATTTCATTTCGCTTATTTTTAAGGGAGTTCAAGAAAGACATCTTATCTATCTGGTTGATCTTCGAAAAATTTTTTCATATTTCTGCAGAGTGACAACTTCTGCCCACTAAAATGTTTAATAAAAATAATTGTTAATAATGAGGTTAATTTCGAATAAAAATCTTTGTTTTGATAATATTAATAAAAAGAATATTGAGATAAATTTTTTCTCATTATAAAAACATTTATTTAACACGAAAACATAGATTTGAAATTCTATACTAGTGATTTTGTTATATTCTTTTGGCTGCAAATAACTTTTTATTTTTACATTTATGAATAACTAATTAATTAGACTGTCAAATATATGAAAAATGTATCATTCGATTCAGAAAAGTTGAATTATTGATAGATATAAATTTGTTGAAATGGTATAATTTATATAGAAGTTATAGCTCTTTTAAAAGCTCGATCCATTTACTTCCATGTTAAAAGGACAATTTTCAATCATTTATTTCTCGATAATGGGACAGACGATCAACTTCAAATTTCGGGAATAAATATTTAATACATTAATGATTCGATGATAAAAATTTGAGAATTTTCTTATAAAAATGATTAACAGTCCCGAACCCCTTAAATCAAATTCTCTTGTTGAAGTTTATTATTATTATTTTTTATGTCATTCTTTTGCAATTATAGGAAACGGTATTTCTTTTAACTAATTTAATACCGGGGGTCCCATGCGGCTTGCGGGCCGCGTGTTGGTCAGCCCTGGTCTAGAAGAAGAAGAATAAAATTTATTATATATAGAACAGGCTCGATGCAACCCCTGATATGAGAATTTAACTATTTAATATTGTGCCCGATTTCAAGAAAATTTCTAATTAAAGAATCCGAAATTATGTAAGTGCATTTCTTTAAGAACATTTTTTATTTTTCTATTTTGATGTGTTTTATTATAAATAACAAACATTTAAGAATTTATTTTTTTAACTTGTTTAATTTTATTGATTGTATACCTATATCTACTATACTTACCCTATAAAATAAACATGGTGTTCCGCTATATTTCAGGATGTATGAAGTTCGAGAAACTCTGCACTAGTGGAAATAGCAAAACATTTTAATCATTTTAAATGTTGAACTAACTAACCTATCACTTAGAACTCAAAAAGTTTGTTGTAAATAAATTGCTTTATTTTTAATTTTTAAAGCTTTTCTTTCTTTCTAATTGGTTTTATTCTTCTTAATTGTAACATATAGTTTTGTAAAATTCATTAATTACACAGTCAATATTAATGAAATTAATTAATTCAATTATTAAAACCGCACTATATTAATGTTATTTTCTTTTCTTTCTAATCATCATAATAATTCCTTTTCTATTAAGCAGCTGTCTAAAAAGTATTTAAAGATTTTAAGGATTGACTGTCTGCGAAATTGGACAACCTTTGTTTAAAGTTAAATAATTTATATGAAGGGACGGGAAAACAATAAATAAGAGAAAAGGAGCCTCTTGTCATTATCGGGGTGAAGAAATTCCACAAACTTGATGGAATTTCAGAAATTGTCCTTTTTCTCTGTTTATTCATGATGAGTAAAGTTTTTCACGCGAAGTCTTTATCATGTTAATAATTAAGAAAATGTACATTTAGGTTGTTTTAGAGAGAGAATTTTTTGAATTAACGAGGCCATTTGTCTCTATGAAAAATAATAGCCTCAATTTAGCATGTGGCGTGACCTTTACTTTCTGTCGAACATTAAAGCCGTTATTCATTGAAAGCAAAAAACACTTCTAATCTATTTCGTCCTCCCTTTTCTGAATGTTAATTTATTTTTCATATTAATAGACTATAACTGCAATCAGGAATGAAAGTTGGCAAACGATTTCTCGAATTTAAAATATATGGTAAGACGACGAGAAGACTCGGATGTGATACTCTCATCAAAGTTCACACTATTTCGAAATTCTGAAATCGATTTCATGCGCTTCTGAAATTCCAGAGAATGTTGATGAGCCTGAGTGTTGACTTCTCTCGATTTTCGGCTTATTTTGTCTAGAACTTGAATAAAAATCATTTTCAACATGATTCTTCCTGTTTTTTTTTTTTTTTTTTTTGTAATTAAGTATATTGATACAAGAAGAAGTTGCACCAAAACAGTACCAGACCTGTAGTCTGGGATGGATCCATGTATCGTGATAAGAAGAAGAGTTTCAGTGATTAAGATCACAACTGAAGGTATTTGTGGATCCGGGTCTTGAAAGACTGAAAGACCTGAAAGTTATATGTAACCTGAAAGAGAAGAAGGAAGAGAGTTCCAGTCTCTAGAAGTCATAGCAAAAAACAATTGGTGAATGCCTTTGTTCGGTTAATATTTAATTTAATTGCGAGGGGTGTTGAATGTTTAAAAATCGCGTATTTCGCCCAAATGAAACTTTAAGAGGTATTGTTGATTTTATCTCGTCATAGCGAACGCCATGATAGTAACTATAAAAAAGGGTGGGCACAGTTCTACGATGAGACAGACAGTTGAAAGCGTCAGTTAATGCTGGATCTCCTATTACTCTGATAGTTCGAATCTAAATTGAATCCAAGGTAGCAAGGGAATACTTTGGGGTGCTCTCTATAGAGGCGAGCTATATTAGAGACAGGAATAAATTTGATCTTTGTATAAGATAAGAAGTTCAGAGGGCGTGAAAAATCATCTAGTCCGTAAAAGAAAGCCAAGCTTACATGCATCAACTTTTGCTACTGAATAAATGTGGTCATTCCAAGAAAGGTCAAAATCCACGGGGAATCCCAACGTTGATATTTTGTCACAAAATTCCAGTGTGCTCGAATCAAAGAAAGTGTCAGTAAGGTTCCTATTTAGAGCCCAAAAATCAAATGTCGAAACGTTGTATATTTTGAGAAGATCACATCGAAAATCGTTAATCACGTTGGTTTCAGCAGAAACTTCTCTTTTGATAAACAATTCAGCCAGCGAAGGATCAAATTTACAAGAGGTGGAGTATTTATTAGTAATTTCCCGGGCGGATCAAGTCAACCCTTTTCCTTCTACCCTAGTTTGTTTGAGTTAAGACTTGTAAAGAAGCTCTGGCGCCGTTGTTTGCTGTTTGATGGACAGCTATACCCTTTCCTCGCATTCGTCCCCCTTTATGGTAATGGATCAAAGGCCAGCACTAAATTAAGCCAATTTTCTAGGCTTCAAAGAACCGATTCAACCAGGAAGCTGTCATTTTATCAACTAATCAACTTTTCACTTTTCAACAAAAATGATATTTCTATTAAGAGTTGAAATTTTATTAAAATTACACATAATTAATTACAATTATTTATTGAACACGAAGAAATAATAAGATAAACTACAACGTTTCGTTGAAAAGTTTTTGTTTTGCCGAGAGTAGCAGAGTTGTTGATTCACAAAGAGAAACAAAGAGGTTGTCCTCTGCTTGATGCAAATAAACATACAAACATATATATCGAAATGATATATCTGTATATATATATATATTATTTATTTGTTTAAGACTATAGCTTCGAAGACTTGGTCTTCATCATCAGTCTTTTTTAATTATAAATATTATTTTTCATGTAGTCAATACCGTATGGATATTGAAAATTTGATGTTTATTAGCTGGTAGCCAGTTTGGAATTCAGTGTGTGTATGTTTATTTGGATCAAGCAGAGGACAACCTCTTTGTTTCTCTTTGTACAACGTTTCGATCGGTTTATTCTGCGATGTTCTCAAATATGAGTACCCACTCCGATTTTAGGTTAACTGGATTGGCGACGTCATTGGCAAATTATATATAGGGTGGAAGTACAAAATTCAAACCTCAAGTGTGAGTTCGCAGAAACAGCGAAATGGAAAAATCTAATCGTAAATACGACGAAGATTATTCAAAAATGGAATTTTCACGAAAATGAAATCCATTCGCTCTTGTCCCATTTGTGTTGTCTTCTTTAATATATAGTAGCACCAAACCACCAAATCTTTTGCGTTACTTTCAAAAGTATTGAATTAGGTCATCGGAGAAATGACCTTATCAATATGGTAAATCGAATTAGCAGTTTCAGGTAACTTTATCACTAATAAAACCTATGCCTCGAGTCATTTGTACATTTAACAACTCCCGAATCAATTTTATTAGAAAATGTGAAAAGTACCATAGATTATATTTCTATGTTTATCATTGCCTACTTGAAAACGAGGTTAAAATTTGAAGCCGAAACGTCATAAAAAAACCCGATTTTCTACACTGGATATAGAGAAGTTTACCTTATCAAAATGACACCAAGTTTGATTAAAAAGTTACCCACAAACCTGCCTACACTACTAAACTGGCCCCCAACCAAGATAGTACCCAAGTCCGCAAGCTATAGCAGTGATGCCGAATAATCTTATTTCTTTGTTCGGAAATCTTATTTTAATTATGTTACGAGAGATGTGAGACAGTCTTTGGCACACTGATCTAATATTAGAGGAATTGGTTTATGTGTATATTAACAAACAAATTATACTGTAATTAATGTTTCTATTAAATACAAGATAAATACAGAATGACAAGAGAAGCGGGTGCGAATGTTAACGAGTGAGTACCGCTGGAAATTATAACTAAGGGAGTTTTGCCTGTAGGCTTTCGAGTTTCCTGGGCCATACTTCAGCAACCTTTGAGAGCCTCTAGGCTTAGCTCGGCGGAAGTGAAGGAGCTTGTTAGGCAGGATTTCAGCTGAAGTGACAATTAAAAAAAATATTTTAATATGCATTTAAAAAGTTATTATTAGCTCCGGGCAACACGCAGGTTCTATACGCTCTCTCTTTATATTGGTCAATAAATAAATAAACATATCTCACTAAATATTAGAACATTTAATTTTTAAATTAAGAGATCTTTTAATTTTTTTAAACATAAATTTTAAATATAAAGAATTTGAGAATGTCATTTTTGAAAATTAGATTAAATGTTTTTCAAAAAGACAACTCTACATTTTTTAATTAAAATACTGGCTCTAGCCAAGAGTTGTCTTTTTGAAAAACATTCCATTTAATTTTCAAAAAATGACATACTCAAATTCTTTATATATATAAAATTAAGGTTTTGTCTGTACATTGCTCCAAATCACGCCAAATTTTGGTTGCACGTTTCAAGCAAAGTTATGAACGAAAACACCCTCAACAAAATTCCTGTCTGTCTGTCTGTATGTTTCAGTATTTTCAGCGAAAAGCTGCTCACGATTCACGTAAAAACGGTTGAAGGGATTATTATGAAAATTCATATTTGCATGAGATGTCTTCTAACTTACGTTTTTAGCTATATAACGTTTAGATATTTTGACCCCAAAAGGGGTTTGGGAAGCGCACAAATGAAAATTATCAAATAACTCCTAAACTATTAACCCTACTGCAAATTTTATTATAAACAAAGTTGTAGGGGATGTGATTTCTGACAACTTTTGTTTAGAGAAATTTCCTCAAAAAACCACCCAAAAGGGGTGATGGTAAAAAAAATGTAAATTCTTGCCCTTGGAGCAAACTCAACCAAATTTTGTATACATAATCTGTGGGCCTCTAGAGAGCTAGAAATGCAAAAACTAACCACTCAAAATGGGGGGGGGTCAAAAAATGAAAATTCTTGCTCTTGAACCAAACTCAACAAAATTTTGTATACATAATCTGTGGGTCACTAGGAGGCTAGAAATGCAAAAACTGTGTGCGGGGGTGGAAAGGAGTGGGGATGGGTTAGGGTATGGGTTCGCGGGGTGGAATGGGGGTGGGGTGAGGGAGTGAGGCGGAGTAGGGTGGAGGTGCAGGAGGTGGTGCGGGTGGAGTCCAGGGGGCGTAGCGGGGGTGGAGTCCAGGGATAGGCGGTGTTGGAGGGCACGGGGTGGGGACCGGGCTGGATGAGGGGTGGGGGTAGGGGTGCAGGGTTGGTGGAGTGGAGGGTTCGGGTCCAGAGAGGTCCAGAGGCGTGGTGGGGTGGTACGGAGGGTGGGTGGTGTGCGGGTGGTGGTGTGGGGGCGGGGGTTGGGCACGGATGCATGGTGCGGGTTCGTGGGTTACGGATGGAGTGTTGGGGTGATGGTGTGGTGGCGGGGCTTGGGCATGATGCTGGGGTGGGGTGGGGTTCGTGGGTTAGGGTGCGGATGGAGTGTTGGTGTGGTGGTGTGGGTCGGGGGTTGGGCAGGGCAGCTAGCGAAACGAAAGCCGCTAGAGAACGACTAAAGGCAACGGAACTGCGAAGAACTAAGAGTGTTACACTTGGCGAAGAACGCAGTTGCCATTGGCATATATAGAAATATTTCTATGTCCTTAGTACATCTGGAAAATGCACTGGATATGCTATATTATGTCATTAGACATATATAGTCCCATGGATGATCCTCCATTATGGGCTATCTTTTTAGTATATTTGGTGGGCCAAGAGGTGCTATGTTATGCCTGGCAACAGGATGCAGCAGCTGCTGCATCAAAACTAACTATGGTGAATAAATCTCTTGAATTTATCTGATAAATTCTAAAAGAGATAAAATGCTATGATATTACATTAGAAATATCATAAACACGATTGTTTCTACAAATCCTACTACATCGACTCTGTCGATTATGAACTTACAAATTTATGAAAATATCACTATCAAAATGATGATGATATCATATTGCATAAGCAATTATGCAAGAATGCATGTATTGGAATGGTGACTTACACATCTCGACATATATAGAATCTTTTCTATCCTTTTAGTATATTTCGGTTGATCCTGCCAGATATGCTATTTTATGTCTATGACATATATAGTAAGAGATACTCTATCCTTTTAGTATATTCAGATGCGCTGCTCTGGATATGCTTCATTATGCGAGATGTTGGTGGCTTGAACCAAATACGCCGGCACTGCGGGCTTTGGCCTGGTTGAGTGGTGCGTGCGGCCGGGCTGATCAATGGCACAGCAGTAAGCCAATAACTCACGGCGCATGGTTTGATGGTGGCCATGCAAATTGATAAGCATAAATAAGCTGTCATTCCTTGATGATAATTATAACTATTTCATAAGACAGTAAACAGTACTAACTGTAACCAGCAGTTGAGGGCGCTGCTGGAAATTTGCTTATCAATATGAATAATTTACAAATGCCGATGAGAATCACCAGTATATGGTGATGGCTACAAAAGCTGGCCATGATTGATTCCGTGACTAGCTCATCGGCTTCCACGCTCGGAGCACCGCGGTGTCCACGTATTCAGGAAGTGACAAACCTGCAAGCCGAAATTGGTGTTGCTCTGGCATTATGCTTGCTAATCAGTGCGAGCGGGGGACGTACGTGTATTGTACCCGCTCGCATGCCATGGCCGTAGTCATGACAAGGGAGATGACTAGCCCTCTGATTTAAAATGGTCCAGCGGCACATCTGACGGTGGTGCAGATTGGGCTTGGCGAGCCCACGCTGAGTGTAAGCCAATCAGTGCGAGCGGGGGACGTACGTGTATTGTACCCGCTCGCATGCCATGGCCGTGGTCATGACAAGGGAGATGACTTGCCCTCTGATTTAAAATGGTCCAGCGGCACATCTGACGGTGGTTCAGATTGGGCTTGGCGAGCCCACGCTGAGTGTAAGCCAAAACGGTAAACACACCTAAAGTGGTCTGCGGCTGCCATTCAATTGGTGTCTTACAGGTCCCTTTAGAATGAAGGACTGGCGCCCTTTACCGTAGTGAATGCCAATCTGTGCCACTTGACTGTGGTATGCATGGTTGATACCATGAAGTCCGATAAGCTGCATGGTTATATATCATGTAGAAGAGGTTGTCGACTTCCAGATTTAAAAGACAAGCCTGGGTTGGCACAAAAGGTGACGAACCGCTGGCCAAGCGAACAATCGGTTCACGAACTTAGGCTGGAGATTTTGAATCTTACACCTAAAAGCTGTAACACAGTGGGTTTGCTTTGCACACATAACAAATAGAGGTATAGGCAGAAGGCCGCCTGGAATGGAGGGTGGCGAGTCGTTTGCCGAACGACAACCGGTCGCGGACCTGGGCTGAAGATTCTGAATCTTCAAATCCTACTGGTTGTTTTTACAGCGGGCGTGAACCGCGTTGGACGCTTTGTAAGCGCTCGACTACCATCGTTTCGGAGCTTGCTTGGCGAACAATGCTTCTGATTATGTAAAAACGAAGCATTCGTCTACTTGGCTGTTTGCAGCAGGTGTGAGCCGGCTTGGGCGATTTGCAAGCGGTTTGTCAGGTGTATGTGATGTTGCAATCACATCAGGTTAACCAACCGCACATGCAGTCGATCACGTACTGGGACTGTGGGAAGAGAGTCCGAATCTGAAGAGGTGGAGCATGGAAAGTCATGTGCAAGAGAAACCTCGAACAACCATACCAAAGGTTGTTGAAAACAAATGGTGCCATGGGGAATGGAGAAAGCCCTAGGGACGAAAGTTCCTAGCTCCATTCGACTGAGGTTGGTCTCGTGGTGGCACAAGGTTTTGTCTAGATAGCTGTTGTTAACTCGCCAGCTGTTGATAGCTTCAACACTAGCGAGGGTGGAATATACGCCCGCTATATTTCACGTGTACCTCTGCGTACACACCTATACCCTGATCGATGCCATTCGTGGCCTGTTTCGGATCTTTCGGGGTACACATATGATACGAGAGTATGTATGCGCTGGTTGCGAGTGCGTGTGAAGGCCTCATCGCTATAGACACCACTTTAAACAATTCAGTGCGTCATTGCGCTGTCGAATCTTTGGGCATGGGGCGGTGGGTTGGGTGCTGGGTGGGTTTAGGGGGGGTGGGGCAGGGGGAGTGCCTCCTGGCTAGCAAGAGGGCCGCCGCCGAAGGAGGGCCTTGCAGCTACTTTAAAATATACCTACTAAAGGGTCCTTCACTGAAAACTACTATATTTTCAGCCAAAGCAGAATTTTTCAGATCATTTCTTAAATGAATGAAGTATAATTTCCTTGCTTTTATTATATCTGTATGTCAGTGGCAATTATTTTTTATGGTAAGCTAACAGCCCCGATAGTAACGTTAGCCCTTGGGTTCGATCCCAAAACATGAAACCCTGAATCCCATGAAACCCTCTGACATAGAATATATACATAATTATCATTAAGATAATTTTCACTAAGATCACATTGTCCCAAAAATGTAAATTCTTTTTTTAATTAAAAAATTAGATAAAAAAAACTGGTTAAATACATTATATTTTTCCCATTAAGCATCCCTTAATTTTTTGGTTTGATTTTTATCCTTAAATATATTATAAAATGTACATTAACATTGTGAAAAATATATTACAAAATCACTTTGAAAAAATAATACGATTAATTGCTCTTCGATTAATTTGCCAGCGATAATCTGCCGCGATGAATTTGACCTAACCTCTTAAAAGTTACATAGGTACATATATGCAAAATTTAGCAAAAGATGAATTAAAGGGTCTCAAAGAAAATAAAGTTAATTTTATTTTTTGTCCACTTTATCAGGATGACTAAGGAATATTCACATCTCATTTTACCATTATATTATACTATAAATAGGCCTCTTATTTCTATGAAGACCCAACTAGGGTTTTTTTTATTTTTTATATTTTCTAAGGGCCGGATTAGTATGTCGCAAAGTAAATGCTTTTTACCACTAACCCATGGGTAGATGGTAAATGGAGAGACTGGGATGGCCAATCAGATGACAGGAACTTTCAGTGCCTGTCATCTGATTGTCCATCCCAGTCCCTCCATTTACCATCTACCCTGGGTTAGTGCATACTTGCACATTACAACCGGCCTAAGTATCTTGGGGATATCATAGCTAAGTTTCCAATTTACATATCATCGTCTTAGGGCCGGTTGCATGTCACTGAAGTAAATGCTTTTACCACTAAACCTGGGTAGATGGTACAATGGAGGGCCATCCCAGTCACTTCATTTACCATCTGTTGGTTAGTGGTAAAAGCATTACTTGCGACATGCAACCGACCTGAAATGTAAACATGCTAACCCACAACAAAGGAAATTTTACAGGGCAGAGAAAAACAAGCAAAATTTAATATTGCTGTTATGGAAAAAAAATATATATTTCACATTTTCTTTCTACAACTTACGATCGTAATTTTAAGTAGCAGTTTTTCTTCGACGAAGCTAAATCTCTTTTCTTTCGAATGGTATTAATATGTCATATTTGAAAAAAATGGAGTTATGAGTCTTACGCCTCTAAGGCCGGTTGTATGTCGCTTAAGTAAATGCTTTTTTACCACTAACAAGGTAGATGGTAAATGGAGCCACTGGGATGGCCAATCAGATGACAGCCACTGAGGGCCAGTTCTTGCCTAATCAGATGAAAAGGAACTTTCATCTGATTGTCCATCATCCATTTACCCTTTGCCAGCGGTTAAAAGAGTTACCAACCGACATACAACCCGGGGCCCTGAATGCCTGTCATCTGATTGGCCATCCATCAGTGGCTCCATTTACCATCCACTTGGTTGCATGCAAAACGCATTTACTTTGCGACATACAACCGGACCTAAAGCCGACGATATGCTTTTAAATAATTAAAGATACCATGCTAAATTTTAGCTTTTTCTAATTTTTTAGATTTAGTAATTTTAATTTCTTTGAGAACCCCCTATCCTTCGTAGTATATTTTAGCACATCCTTTTAAATTAAAATATATATTGTCAAATTCTTGAAGGAGACGATAAAATTGTGTGTCTATCAGCATCACACACTCTTTTATTATCTCCTTCAATGTATAAAAATTCTGCTATCCTTTGCACAAAAACTTTCAATTTAATTGTTAAATTTCATAGTTTTGTGTTGGTAAAAATATTTTTGAAACTCAAAGAGAAGAAGGGGAATTAATTAAACTAAAATCAAGGGAGGCTCTGTGGCTTTGTCCTCTTCTCAGTTTCAATGCATCCACCAATAGTCATTCAGTGCAAACATGTCTCAATGGAGTAATTGTAATTAGTCCTTTTGGGGTAGTATTTAAAACTGGTCCATTTAGAACTGCAGCATTCAAAAGATTGTTCGGATCATTAGAGAACGAAAAACCCGATAATTTAGCTTTTGTTAAGAGCCAATTTAAGTTTTTTTGTGAAGATAATGAAAAATAAATTGACACGTTCTGATGTGGCCATACACTTCTGAAGGAGTTTCGATAGAAGAGCCTAGATTTTCATTTTTTTGATCCCTCCCCCCCATTTTGGGCGTATAGTTTTTGCATTTTTATTCTTCTGGTAGCCCACTGATAATGTGTATGAAATTTGGTTGAGTTTGGTCCAAGGGCCTAGATTTTCATTTTTTGACCCCCGCCCCCCATTTTGTGGCGTTTGTTTTTGCATTTTGTATTCTAGGGGCCCACTGATTATGTATACAAAATTTGGATGAGTTTGCTCAAATGGCCTAGATTTTTATTTTTTGACCCCCTCCCCCCTAATTTTGGTGGCAGAAATTTTTTTTCGTTATTATAGGTTCATTTTATAGTATATTTCATTTTTCTTGTTTTTTTTTTAATTTGAAAATATTATAATTTTAAATTTTAACCCCCCCCCCTTAATTTTGGCTCGATATGCACCAAAATCTAATCAGTTCTTAATCTCAATGTACCAAAACTACGTGTGAAATTTGGTTTTGATATTCACACTAGTTTTTGAGCTAGCTTGTCCACACATTTGGTAACGCACAGACTAAAGGAAGATTCACACGACACATTTTCTCTTACTTGTTCCTTACTTGTTCGACCTACTTGCAATTTGAAGCAAAAATTTTCAAGTCACCCAGCTAGGCTGTGCGCGCATGTGTCAGTCCAAACAGCCGGACTATCATCTTTCAGTTTCAGCTTAGATGCAAGAAAAATAGCTGATAATAATATTGTTGCAGAAATTATCAATCACAGACGAATTTGGAAGGCATATTCTCTTTATTCATTGCAGTAAAGAGTTGATCAGTGAGAAACAAAATATCAGCTGTTCTGTGATATCAGCTGATGTATTGTGTCAATGCGCGTCATCCATGTGATAAAATAATGCTTTCCGATTGGCTGGCCACTGCCAGGTTCAAGTAGCTAATTTTTTTTAGAACATGAGCTATCTTTTGAATCAAGTAAGCTTGCTAGTAAGACAGTGAGGAGTGACGCCATTTCGACCCCCTCCATGCCTCCAAATTGCAAGTAAGCCGAACAAGTTAGGAGCGAAGTAGCAGAAAAAGCCTCGTGTGAACCCGCCTTAACACACTAACAACCTAACAGACTAACAGACATTTTGACAAAACAGTTATTATCTCAAAAAATACAATTTTTGTGTTGTTTACTTATTAGATCTTTTTTGTAGACCGAAATGCCATCGTTTCGCTCAATTTTTTTATCAAAATAGTTTCAGCTGGTTTTCGAAGCTATTATCAGAAATTTATCATTTAATCAATACGTTAAGGGAGAATGTTGGTGGCTAGTAAATTGGATTCAATTTTACAATCAAAATTAAGGACATTCAAAAAAAGCAGGCTTTAATATTTAAGAAAAAGTAAATAAAATTTTAGCTGGGAAAACGGTCTCAACTTACAGTATGCACCTGTAGCATAATATTTTATACTTATAAACACGTACTGGACGACATGTGTTTTGATTTCACTGAAAATAACTTTGAAATACATCATGTAATTAGTAATTAACCTAAATTATGAATTATTTCAATATATATATTTTTTTATTGTTTTAAATTTTTAATTTTAAATAATTTTGTCAGCATATTTTATGGCATATTTAGGCGATTTTTGCTGCATATCCGATCTTTAATCATAATGCTTCAGAAAAACGATTCTTAAAGTTAATAATTATCTTCTTCTTCAAGTGCCATACTCGAATCCGAGCGTCGACAATTATGTGAGAGTATCCTCTCCATTGTAATTTTCTGGGAAATTTTTCACAGGGGTGGTTTTCCATTGGCTTACTTTGAAGGGATCAGATTTGCAGCGAGTCGGGCTTGATCCCGAGCTAACTTGATTAGAAGGAATGTTTTATAACCACTCGACCAACCCTCTTAAAAATAATTATATGTTGAATTAATAAAAGTTAATAATTATATTTTGTTTTGGAAAAATTCACCAGATGATTTACAAATTAAAACTTATTCCTCATACACAAATACCCTTTATGTGTACTTTGTATATTATTAAATATTACTAATAAAAAATTACCTAATTACCTAGACCGAAGGGGGTAAAATATAATTTTCTATTCTTTAATATTTCCTCTTATCTCTAGAGCCCATCCCCTGTTAAATAATTAGAATTGGGGTCAATGAGTAGTGGCTGTCTCTGCCTGAAGCGGATGTAGAGGCAATCCGATTACAAGCTTGCCCTATTCATGGGCTAAGACCCAGAACAAGTTGCAGCCAGCCGTTCAGGAATTATCCCCTCGGTTCTTCTTTAGTCTTAGCACTTTAATCAATTAATTTTTGGGCCAAAGTAGAAATAACCAAGAATTCAAAATGAATATCATCTGGTGATGAAAGAAAATGCATATTGACCAATATAAAATTATCTATTTGATCTTTAATTAAATTCAAAATAGTTTTCCATAAAATAAAAATATTTCAGCGAGTTTAATGTACGTTATATATGACTTTCACTTGTCCCGTGTTTATAACCCACCAAAATTAATACATTGAAAGTTTTTTGTGCCGGGGGTAGCAGAATTTTTATATATTGAAAGAGACAATAAAAGAGTGTGTCTTCTGCTGGAAATTCCTGCAGAAGACACACTCATTTATTGTCTCCTTCAAAATTAATACAAATAAATTAAAAGTAGCTACCTTCCTATTATTAAAAATACATTTACCATATTTGTTTGCATTGTCTTTTTGAAAGATAAGCAGTAGGTTTATAGTTGTTTCTATTCTGGGGATGTAACTAAGTAATGCTTCTTAGGTATACTCGTATAACTGGATGTATTGGTAGCTGATTGTATAAAAAATAATGGAGAGTATATCATTCGCATCCATAATAATTATTAATTAAAACAGGAATAGCAGGGAAATGGACAATAAATAAAAAACAGAATTTTTATTAAATGGGCCAGACGTTTCGTCGATTTATTTCGACTTCCTCAGTGGTCTGTTTAAAAATAACATAAGAAATTTTTGTAAGTATACATTTTTTATGAATTTTTGATTTTTAATTGTTAAAAGGAAAAAAGTTCAAGATTGTTGAGTAATTGAGGCCAATAATATATTGAAGATATAATAAAAAAGTAAAAAGATTAAGGATGTTTGGTCGCATAGTGGAGTTGTCTTTGACAAAGAGTGATAAGATGGGCCACTGAGGAAATCAAAATAAATCGACGAAACGACTGGCCCATTTAATAAAAACTTTGTTTTTTATTTATTGTCCAATTCCCTGCTATTCCTGTTTTAATAATCGAGAGTTTCGTTACGCAATTTTAATGCAATTATTGTTTATTTATTAAATTATAATGCCAAATTTTGTATCAAACAATAATAGAAGGTAAAAATCAATTGGTATGAGCACCACAGGACTTTCACATTAGTTTCTCCTTTATTTGAAATCATCATGCCGATTTTCTTTCTTCAAATTACTCCAATTTAGATTTATCAAAAGCTTTTTTGAGAAAAACTGTTAAAAGATCAAAGACGACTAGACTAAATAAGCACACCTGTTCTATAATTTCAATCAAAACATATTATTTCTTCTAGCAATAGATATCTTAAGTTTCATAGCTAAAAGCTCTGCGAATTACCATATTCGAAATATATATGAACATTTAAATATATATATAATTTATTTTTTTATGTTTAGCTCCTTCGTATTAATAATAGAAAATTTCAAATGTATTGTTCAATCAAAAGAATTTTATAAACAAAAAATGTAAATAGGTCTGATGAGCCAAACAATGGCGAAACTAGTAACTTACAATAATAAATAATTCAATATGAACATTTATTAAATTTCATTTATCCATTTAAAATTTTCTATTATAAACATAAAAAATAAATTAAATTAATTTCTCACTCCTAAACACTAAAATACTATTTAAATATATATATTTTTTTAAGACATTACTAATTTACTTCTCTACCTTGATTCGAATTAGAATTTTTACTAATTAAAGAAATTAAAATATTTGATAAGCACACCGATTATTAATAATTTATTTAATCTAGAGCAGAAAATAAACTCATGTTTTGAGTTTCTAATCCATGAGATTTATTGTTTTTGAGTTATTTTGTTTACTGACAGTTATTTTTAGGGCTCTAGGGAACTTAAAAAGATTAATTTTTGATCAAAAGTTGATTAAAGTGATCTTATTGGAACTTGTAAACTACAAAAGATCTCTTAAAAAAAAACTATAATATATCAGAAAATGAATTAGAATAGACTAGAAGACCCTAAACCATTGTTTGAGACAGAACATTATTAAATGATTGCCACCACACCCTGAAATTATTCTTTTTCTCCGAAGCCAAACGCACAACGGGAATCAATTTTACTGATGAAATTGTATTGATTCAGAGAATATACTTTTTTTTTAATAAAAATATTTTCCAAACAAATGTGTGTTTAGAAGAGCAAAGAAGCAAGGGATGGAGATAGAAATCTAGGAAATAATAAATAAATTTTACAAATGAAATGCATTTGCTTAATGAAAATTGCTTATTGCTGTAAAATAAATATTTGTTTGAAATGTATAGTGAGGTATTGGTAATTAAATACAATCAAATTAATTAAATTCCCTGTAGCATTTACATCCCCATATATATAATTTTCAAATATTGGATTATGAAAAAACAAATTCAAAGGGGACTCCAAGGAATCATGTTTTTATATAACAAAATTTAAAACATGCTCTAAACTACAAGGTTGATACCCGTTATTTGACGAGGGAGCACAAAATTTTAATTTATCCAACAAAAGATGATTTTAGATAAGTTTTACTCGGCTAAAGGAGACAAATAAGAGTCTGAAGACACTCTTTCTTCTGTAACATAAATAAATTCAAAATTTATTTATAACAAGACTATAGTTTCAATTTAATTTTACGCTACTAGTTATGATGTTGATCTTGGACTGATCGGTGACGTTTCATTAACGACAAATATAAATAAAGCATTTAATTAAATTTAATGGACCTAATACTTCAGTCTTGATTGCTTATCATATAATATTAATATAAAGCTCTATGTCAATATCATCATTACCTTATGTATTTGAAAGTTGTTACTAAGTAGGTATATATCAAATTATCATTATGTATATATCAAGCTGTCTTCATTTTATTTGTATGAACTGTGAAGTTGGCACATTAGTGAGCTAGTGTGGGTAAGTACCTTGTAATTAATTTTCAATACCTGTAAATATCAGTTAAAGACCTTTTAGACCCACTAAATCCCACCATTACCAATTTTACGGTATCTACTGAGATGCTACAAGCCCTAGAAATATAGCATTTGCAACTAATAATCACTTAATTAACTAAAATTACTGGAAATAAGTAAAAATTTAATTACATCCTTCATTCTATCTAATTATGTATAATATAATCCATGCAATCTACAATAAATCAAGTAATTTTTCAAATTGAAATAATTGTATTTAAAATTATAAACTGGTCAAGTGAGAGTTGGATAGCATACCGAGGGTTCCATACCTAAATCTTGAAAAAAAACTTTACTTATCAAATTTATTCTTATTTGTCGGTGATAAGAGAGAAAATACTTAAAGATAGGACACGCTTCTTCAATGGGCCAGTGAGTTAAGGGATCCGGAGAGTGTCGGGTCATTTTATAATGGTTTGTACCTCGTTTTTGTTTTGCACCAAAAATGGAAAGAGAAAACGTGAAGGTGCGAGCTATATTCTAGATCATCGCTGTCCAACCTCGTGGCTCGCGGCCGCATGCGGCCCGCCCTGTAATGAGTGTTGCGCAAAATAAAATCATGAACTTCCTTAAAATATTGAGATTTATATGTAGAGATATATTTATTCCCTTTTTCGAAATATGAATGTACTGAAGTAGGAGGGAATAGCCTCCGAAACGTCGGTTTTGTGAATAAAAAGATAGTGTAAATTATCTTCTTCTTTTTTGGACTGCCTCATCAATATCCACTTAATATGAATGTACATTTGTACAATACGTGAAGCTTTTTTCAAGAATAAAAGCTCAACTATATAATATAAAAAAATAATGAAGTTGCGAATATTTAAAAATTCTTCTTCTTCTCATATTGTCATTTTCTAAAATATTTATTATTTCAGCAATTTATATGCTACAACACTAACCAAGTCTATAGTTATATCTTATATCATTCTAGTACAAGGAGACTAGGAATTGGGATTTTCTAGAACAATCACAATTAAATAATATAATCAATAGATTATAATATTTTATCCGCTGTCCGAGACAATTTTTTTCTTTAAATGTACCCCGCTTAAGCTAAAAGGCTGGACACCCCTGTTCTTGATACTGGCGGATTTGGGCTTTGCAGGCGCCTGGTAAAATCTCGCCCCCGGGCACCTACAACCCACGCGACTGCCCTGTCCCTAGGGAAGACAGACGCGATGGAATCACTTATCTTCAGAGTGTTCGATCCAAACAGCATTTTTGTCTGGGGATCTTAAAACGCCTATTTTTAGTGAAACTCAACACTAACTATACCACCTTTTGTACATTTTAATTATAATTCATAAATTGTAGGTTCTTTTAATCCAATTGGAACATGAGACTTCATAAAAGCCATTGGTACAATAATACACTTTCTTTTACTTCAGGTAAAGTAAAAAAAATCAATGGTAGTCCTTATTTTATTAACCGACTTCAAAAAAGGAGGAGGTTCTCTATTTGACTGATTTTTTTTTGTGTCTATGTTACCTCATATCTCCGCCAATTGTAAACCGATTTTGATGATTTTTTTGCATTGGATTCAGTCTAGCTTCCGATTGGTCCCGTTTTTTTCATTCGTATTGTACCTTTTTGGATATGTTTGTTCAGGCATAACTTCTTTGTTTATGAACCGATTTTAATGATTCTTTTTTTATTGGAAAGAGGGTACCTTAGGGGTGGTACCATATTAATTTGGTCAAGTTCTAAAGATATGATCAATGTCGAAATAACGTAAATCTCTAATTCTTATGACCAAATAATCGAAATTATAATAAATAAAATCTTTTATAAAAAAATCTTAAAACATTTATTTAAAACTCGCAAACGTTTCGAGAGAATTTCTATATTTATGAATTGAATTTTATTATCATTTTCTGATTCATTCGCCCGACGCTTTCTTTTACGAGATTCATGCAAGGTATTATATTAAGTCACTATTAATAACATCACTAAAAAGAGAAAAATAAAAATAATTTTTATAAAAAAAATAAAACCGACTTCAAAAAAATTAAATGCATCAAATAAAATAATAATAACTTAAAATTCAAATAAAATACACTAAAAGGTATAAAATAATTATCTTATTTAGTTACAACTAAGCGACGAAATATTAACATGAAATTACTTTTTGAAGTCGGTGCCAAATATATATGTACAATATATCAATTGCACTCGACGGATCTTACTTAGTACGTTTGGCAGGGTACGCTCGCTTATAGGTATAGTTTGTTTGGCACCGACTTCAAAAAGTAATCATTGTTAAGGTTTGACCAGGTTTCCTTAACAACTTATGGCAAATGCCGGGATGGCTAATGCGCCGCTTGCTCCCGGTATCGGGTTTTTCCGCGGAATTTTTAAATTACTTTTGTCTTTTGATGGAAATCTATGGTCATGTTATTTGTATTAATAACATCACTTCTTTTTCTTTTTTTACTTGTTTATTATTTGTTAAATTGTTATAAGTAATTTGTATTGATGTTTGTTAATGTATTATAGTGTAGATTGTATTGATGTTTGGAGGACCTAGCCACCGAGGACTTGTGCCTCTAAGCAGGTCGAGGAATAAAGATTTATTTATTTAATTTCATGTTAATATTTCGTCGCTTAGTTGTAACTAAATAAGATAATTATTTTATACCTTTTAGTGAGTGTATTTTATTTTATTTTTAAGTTATTATTATTTTATTTGTTGCATTTAATTTTTTTGAAGTCGGTTTTATTTTAATGAATTCGAAATCAATCTGTTAAAAAGTCGAAGAAAAAAAATAATATGATCTTAATTGAGAATGAAATAAATTGAGAAGCGAGACGACCACGAATCTCTGACTAAATGAAATGGAAAGTTTCCTCTCGGAACTGATTAAGGGTGGGTTGCAGTGGAGCATGCAAATACCAGGCGGAGGATGGCCTCTGCCTCAGCCTCACCAGAATCAATGCATAATGAATGCGATGCAGGGCGCATAAGCCGCTGTTGCTGCCCCCTTGCAGCAGGAAATGCAGCAGGCTATTGAAACGGAGCTGGGTGGCTTCAGCAGCCCTTCAGCCTTTCAGCAGAATAGGAAGGGACCAGGGGGGAGCCGACGCTTGCAGATCGATTGCCCTCCCTGCGTAGCAACACGTGTGCGGAGCAGAGCGCGAGCTCCGGCTGACACGTGGCCCACTTCCAGCTTCCAGGGGATATTACAAAAAATATACATATATATATATCTCTCCCTTCTCTAATATTCCAGATGTTCCTTTTTTCAATAGGAATTCCAATTTTTTTATTATTTGTTTAATGGTCTAGAAATAATCAAGGATTAATTAATAACATTCTTTAGAAATTAGATACATGGGTGTAAGTGTCAATTGGAAAAAGATAAAAAAATCGGTACGCTCACCGGCTACAGCCTCCCTATAGTAATTAACTTAAATATATACCAAATCGACCCAGGTTCGAATCCGACTCGAGGCATCCGGCTAAAATCTGACACCGGGGTAGAGACAAATTTAAAAAAAAGAAGTAGTATCGTAAGTTGGCTTATTGCTAGAAAGGCCGAAAAGCAAAAAAAAATTAAATATAAAAAACAATTACTTATTAATTTAATTAATTTTAGAAAAATTTAATTTTTTTTTAATTTTATTTAACCAATTATTTTACATGAATTAATAATGGTCAGGTGGGGTAACTGGGCCAGTTTCTTTTGTTTTCCCAAGGATATTACTCCATATTTTTGGCTATAACTAAGCTTCCTCACAATTTATAGATCTCGTGACTATATTAATTGAAAGAAGAAATTTTCTTCAAATAATCATGATACTTTCAACTTTTGATTATTTCTCCACAAGCTCTGGTGTTCCCCAAGGCTCCGTAATCTCCTCCACACTCTTCCTGATTTATATAAACGACCTTATTGATCAAACGGCAAACCCCACACATTGTTACGCCGACGATAGCACTCTACACGGCAAACCCTCACTCCGGAATAATCGAATCAATGTTGCCTCCTCAATTACTCTCGACCTAGACAAACTGAATAAATGGGGCTCTCAAAATTTAGTTAACTTTAATTCAAACAAGACTCAATGTTGTCTAATTTCTAGGCGCGAAAATAAAGATTTCCCTGATATTCACTTCGATTCGAATACCCTGAAAATGTGTGACAGCCTATCCATGTTGGGCGTCTCTGTCGCATCTGACCTGTCTTGGAATGAACACATCTCCTCTGTAGCGAAATCTGCAGCAAGGAAGATTGGCTTCTTATTCAGGTCCAAGCGATTTTACAAACCCCCACAACTTCTCACCATCTACAAGGCCCAAATCCGCCCCTGTCTCGAATACGGCTCTCATCTATGGAGAGGAGCCTCAAAATATTCTCTTGCTACCCTTGATGCAATTCAGAAACGAGCCGTCAGGCTAATTGACGATTCTACCATCACCGACTCCCTCGACTCGCTGGCTCATCGAAGAAACGTCTCTGCCCTTTCCCTTTTCTATAGATACTATCACGGCAGGTGCTCTGATGAGATAAAATCAATAATTCCCCCCAAAGCATGCTTTGCACGTAGCACGCGTTTTGCCGACTCCCAACACTCTTTCGCGGTCAAATTAGAAAAGTGCCGGACCACTTCATTCGCCAATTCATATATCCCCATGACTTCAAGGAACTGGAACTCTCTCCCAGCCTCCATCTTTCCCAGCACTTATAATCTTCAAACCATCAAAACCGGAGTGCATAGACACCTACGTCTACACCCTCTCACTTAATCAACTTTCCCTTCTCTTCGGTAATGCAAGGGTCTTTCGAGATCCATAGGGGCTGCATCTTTACTGGTACACCCCTTCTTGCATTCGATTGCATTGAAAAAAAAAAAGAAATTTTTTGGAATTATCTTAAGTTGAATGTAAAGTTTTGCGGTTGGCTCAGTTAAACGCGTTGTGGGGTAATTGGACAAGCCCAGCCTATTTGCTGTTTTTTAATTTTTAACATATTTTGAGCAGTTGGACATGTTCCCCTATCCCTCAAGGCCCTGGCCATAGGTAGAATTAGTCTCATTTGTATATGGATTAAAAATAATCAAAGATGTAAGCGATTCGGGGTAATTGGGCCCTGACTAGGCTGGCCCAGTTGCACCAAGTCTATTTTTTTATTCTAAGTTTAAACGCCAAGTATAATTTTTCAAATCGATTTTTATTACAGAAAATACAAAAAAAGTATCATAAATCAAACAACTAAACAAAATATTTTCATTTTACCCATTGAAATAAAGTTAAATAAGTTCCTTATGCTTAAGAAAGCCTTAATTAAGTACTTACTCAAGTCTCAATATTTTCAAGGAACTGGATAAGGCAACTAGGTAAGAAGTAAGCACATAACTAGGTAAATAAGTAAATAAGTAATTAACTTAACTAAGTACTTAAGTATAAAATAAACTTAAAGAAATTTCTCTAATTCAGGAACACTGAAAATTTCCCACCAATATGAAAAAGTGAATTGCGCTAAAAAATGCGGTAAAATTAAAAAGCTCTGGGGTTACAGGACCCCTGGTCCAGTTGCCCCCGGTCCCAGTTACCCCACCTGACCTTACATTATATTTGAGTTTCGACTTCGGAGATTACTTTTCCACCATAGACTGTACTTGATCATCTTTTTAGTCCTTGTTTTTAATAAGAGGAAAAAACTAATTAAATAAAAAACTCTTTTCCGATAATTCATTCTTCCCAATAATCTTAAGAATCCGATTTCGACAAATTTAATTTTTTTTATTAATTTTATTAAACCAATAATTTTACATGAATTAATGTATACATTGTATTTAAACTTCGACTCCGGAGATTACTTCTCCACCATCGACTGTCCTTGATCATCTTTTTAGTCCTTGTTTTTAATAAGAGGAAAAAACTAATTAAATAAAAAAACCTCTTTTCCGATTTGACTCAATCCGTCAATCTCTCCAATCGTCGACAAATTTAATTTCTTTTTTTTTTTTTATAAATTTTATTAAACCAATTATTTTACATTAATTAATGTATACATTGTATCTTTCGCTTCGATTCCGGAGATAACTTCTCCACCATCGAGTGTCCTTGATCATCTTTAGTCCTTGTTTTTAGTAAGAGGAAAAATCTAATTAGATAAAAAAACCTCTTTTCCGATAATTATTTAAATTCCATTATTCCCCAATCAAATCGATTGGTATTCTCCCTCCTCCTCCATCCCTCCATATCGACAAATTTAATTTCTTAATTAATTTAACATATAAATCATTTGTAGTAAAGTATTAGTGGATTTTAAATTGTTTAATTTAATATATTAAATATAGAAGTTTTCCTGATGTGATTGAGTATAGTAATATATGGTATAGTACCTGGAGCCACCGAACAATGCACGGTAACCAAATTAAAAAAAAATACAAATATATATATCACACGCTTCCTGGACCCCATCCTCCTCCCGAAACCACGCATCTTGCCCCCACCACTGCATAGATGCGGCGTTTGCCTAAAATTCCAAACATTTAGAGTATTTTCTTAAATATGTAAGGTCGACTTCCAAATTTCGGGAGGATCTTTAAATTTTCAAATTATTATCCTTTATTCTAAATATCTCTCGATATAAAAAACATTTTGTTTTTAAAGCATAGGTATTGGTTCTCGAAATGAAATAAAATTGTTGCATAGTTTCAAGAGACAATTAAAATGAATGATTTTCCGAAAAATAACGTAAATGATGCCGTTCGATGAAATTTGCAAAAAAAAAGCGAAAATTAAAATAAAATTACTTTTTTGGACACCATCCCTTGAAAAGTCACCAATCGCCACTGGTATATAGCACCTACTTGCCCTACAAATTACTGAGCCCATGTTCAAACTCGGTACATTGCAAAAATTTGACCGGCTATAATCTGACATCTACACAAATTTACACACATAAACAAACATTCTTACATTTTTTTGAAATGCATAATATAACTCGAAAACTGTCTTAAACTGAATTATCCCATTTTCAAAATTTATCGTTGAGTTTTGAGACACCATTTATAAAACGCTTATAATTATTGTGTCTTTAGAGTGAGTCCGACCACTAGCGGGAATGTCCGAAGACATTTTTGGTCACTTATAAGCCGAAGGACCGCTAGGCAGCTGGTTTCTTTATAATTAACCTTACTTTTAATTTCAATAAAATTTAAAAAACAATAAATATAATTTGAGAGTTTTGATTACCGTAATTTGGGCCAAATATAAAACCCGCAATATACCTATATTAAATTGAAAGTTTTTGTTGCGAGGGTAGTAGAATTTTTATATATTGAAGGAGACAATAAAAGAGTGTCTTCTGCTGAAATTAAAATTTTTATTTATTTATAACGAAACTATAGACTCGTTATAAATAAATCTTATTATATTAAACGAGCAAAGTTTGTATATCTTATTATATGAAACGAGCAATGTTATATATATATATATATATATATATATATATATATATATCCGGTCGGGTTCTCGAAAACGGCTCTAACGATTTGGATGAAATTCACTGGTTAGGAGGATTTTGTGTTGGACATTCGATCTGTCACGGTCTCATCTTCTGCTAAGTTGTTTTTGATGGGTTTTTTGTTAATTGAAACAATTATTCACAGGTGGTTGTCTCGATAAAAATGTATAATTACATTTCAATTCAATTAGATTTTTCCTCTTATTAAAAATAAGGACTAAAGATGAATAAGGACACTCGATGGTGGAGAATAATCTCCGGAATCGAAGCAAAAATACAATGTATACATTAATTAATGTAAAATAATTGGTTTAATAAAATTTAAAAAAAAATTTTAATTGATTGGATCACGAGAAGAATGGATATGGATTGGATTAATTATAGGAAAAGAGGTTTTTTATTTAATTAGTTTTTTCCTCTTATTAAAAACAAGGACTAAAAAGATGATAAAGGACACTCGATGGTGGAGAAGTAATCTCCGGAGTCGAAGCTCAAATACAATGTATACATTAATGTAAAATATTTGGTTTAATAAAATTAAAAAAATAAAATTTAATTTTATTAAAAATCGAGTTTTAAATCCCACAAATATTAATTTGACAATTTAAGTGATGAACTCAAAAATTGTTATTTAATTAAAAAAAATATACCGTATTTATTTATTTATATACCTATATATACATAATCTGTGGGCCACTGAAGGCTAGAAATGCAAAAACTGAGTGCGTGGGAGTGGGCGGGGGTAGATGTGGGGGTGCAGAATGTGGGTTCAGTGGTGGGGGGCCGGGGGGAGGTACGGGGTTTCGGGGGAGGAGTGGGGGTGTGGGGCTGCAGGAGGTGGGGTGAAGTGGGGGGGTCCGGGGGCGAGGGGAGTTTCGGGGATTAATATATAGCTTTTAACTGAAGCAAAATTTACCGAGCATCGCTCGGTGGTCAAGTACTAAAATTTATAATTCCAGCAGAAGACACTCTTTTATTGTCTCCTTCAATATATACCTATACCATAAATTAAGAAGAAAGAGCGTGAGTTTTTTATAACAATTATTTTTCTATTTCTTAATACATATTAAAATAAATAATATAAATTATCTTACGTCCAGTCCAGCTTAAACAAATTTAATATCTGGTCATCTTAACTAATGATATTTGAATTTTCCGGACATTTTCCACATCCTCTTCTCTACCTTCTCTAATCTCTTCCCTAAGTAGCAACATCGAAATTTGTCTCTGAAGTTCCAGCATTCGAGATAATTCTACAAAGACCAAGCCGACCCTTGTTGCGAAATATTTATTTGGTATTCTTCCTAATGGATTTAGTTCTCAGATCGGCTTTTTGTTTCCATGAAATATCAATTGTGTTCTCTCTCGTTCCTTTTGCAATTTTCCCAAATGGGGTTGTTTAGGGGAGAACGATCTCGTCCATAGACAAGAAGATAAATCTAATTTAAAATAAATCTTTCTTAAAATGTGTTATTGTTTAAATTAGCTTGAAAATAAATATCTACACCTCGTGGAAATAAAGACTAAACATACCCCCTCTGTGACTTATCTCCTATAAGACTTTGCTTTCATCAAAATGTTTTTCACCCTTATGAATTATTAATTTAACAAAATGTTTTTATTTTTCTCATTTGATTATTTATTTCTTATAATCTATACTACTATATAAAGCTGGAGAGTTTGTATGTTTGAAAGAGCTAATCTCAAGAAATACTAATGGTATTTTAAAAACTTTTTGCTTTAGATAGCCCGTATATTGAGGGAATATTAGGCTATATTGGAGAATGGTTTAAATAATAAAATTATCAATATAAGGCACTTTATTCGATTTATACGAAAATCGCATATGCACCCTTTATGACCTTATGAAAATAATTCACTATGTGACCAAAAAATGGAGAAGGGGGTTCATAAATTATTTAAAATAGTAAAATGTTCAGACAAAAATTAAAGAAAGCTGATATTTCTAATAGAATACTCATAATTAAAAGGAGATATTATTAATTCCGAATGGGCTCAAAATTAAGAGGTGGGGGGGATAATTACAAATTATTTTATTAAATATTAAATACGTGCCCCGTCCCATCTCAATTGGCCCACCAATATTTTTTCTTTTTAAATAAAATTATACTAATTCACGGTAAATTTAATTTAAATATTTATGTTTATTATCATTTGGAACAAAATTTTTAAACAATTAAAAACATGTTATTGTAACATTTAACTTAAAATTATTTTTTAATTGTTAAAAACAGTTTGTTTTGTTTATTATTAGTCAAAATGACTCGTGGAAAGGTTGTTGATGAAAAAATTCGCTCAATTATTATCAATTTATTTAAAAAGGGAAAATCAAACGCGGAAATTGGCGATCTAGATAATTTATCAAAGTTTACCGTCAGAAATATTATTCGAGTTTATAAAACAACGGTTACAATAGCTACAAAACCTCGGTATGCGTCGAAATCCAAAATATCAGATGCTGATAGACGGACATTGAAGAAGATTATTAGAAAAAACAGGCGTTCGAACTATGGTGAATTATCTGTTCTTTGGAGCGATGCTGTGGGTCGAAGTGTTTCAAGATCTTTGTGGCATAGAGAAGCCCTTAAGTTAGGTTTCTTACAAGGATAATTTTATTGCAACTTATTCCAAAATTTTTTTTGTAATTTTACTAATTTTTTTAGGCGAAAGAAAATCCACTTTTGACATTAAAACAAAAGAAAAACCGGCTTAAATGGGCTAAAAGTCACATTAATTGGACGTGTGATGAATGGAATAGTGTCCATTGGAGTGATGAGTCTCGTTTTGAAGTTTGTGTTGGGGACAATCGAAGCAGTCAGAAAAATGAAGCTTTTAATTCAGATTGTTTAAAAAAGAAAGTAAAATTTCCTGCTTCAGTTAAGGTATGGGGTTCAATGTCTGCTAGAGGTGGTGGAAAACTTCACTTCATTGATGGCATTGTAAACACCAATAAATATTTAGAGATTAAAAAAATCGTTGCTTCCAACAATGGCAGATGCATTGCAGAATAATAATAATTTTGTGTTCCAACAAGACGGGGCGGCCTGCCATACATCAAGAAAATCTTTAAAATGGCTTTCTGATCATAATGTTCCACTTTTTGGAGTGGGTGGCAAACAGTCCCGATTTGTCACCAATAGAAACTCTTTGGCACCCAATGAAAAAGCTATTACGAATACAACCAGCTAGAAACGTAGTCGAATTAAAACTTCCAAATATTTGGGAAACTTTCACTCAAAATGAGTGTCAAAACTTAATAAGTTCGTTGCCCAAAAGAATTCAAGCCTTAATTAAAAATAAAGGCGACGTCACACAGTGGTAAAGGTTTTGGATTTTGTATGTTTTCCTTGTTTTTAACAATTGAATAATAATTTTAAGTTAAATGTTACAATAAAATGTTTTAAATTGTTTAAAATGTTGTTCTAAATGATAATAAAAATAAATATTTAAATTAAATTTACCGTGAATTAGTATAATTTTATTTAAAAAGAAAAAATATTGGTGGGCCAATTGAAATGGGACGGGGCTCGTATAAGAAAGGGAGGAATTATAATTATATTAATAAGTTGTTGTAGGGGACAATAGCTTATGCAAATATTTTTTATTTTATGACAACGTTTCGTCAACTTTGTTGACTTCCTCAGGGCTCAAACAAATTAAATTCTTTGCATATTTATAAATTGACAAATATGGAAAGAAGTTAATTTGTTTGAGTCTGAGGAAGTCAACTAAGTTGACAGAAACGTTGGCATAAAATAAAAAATATTTTCATAAGCGTTTGTCCTTATTTCCCTACAACAACTTATTAATTTTATCGATGGACATAAACAATCAAAATAAAATATAATTATATTATTGAATTATTTTTATAACATCTTATTCCTCAGAACTTATGGACAAATCGTATTTTGTTTAATGCTCGAGTTTAACTCCCGGAGAGATGAAGCCATGCAATATTTTCTACTAAAATCGGAGATTGTGACCATAGAATTGGTTTTTTTTTAATATAACATATATGGTTCCGCCAGTGAGTTGATTTTTTGAAAAAATTTCATATATTTTTCTAAAAAAAGACACACATCTTTGTTTTAAAATGTTTGTTAAATATTCAAATATTTAGTGAAATATGAATATTCATTCAAAAGAGACTCTCGACCAAGATTCGATCACGAGAAGGGAAATAGAGCTCAAACATTGCCTGGGGCGATCCTCAGGGGATAGCTAGGTTATAAAATTAAATCATAATAATCAAGAATTCATATAGATATATTTAAAGAATAGATTATGAATTATTAATAAAATGTTGAAATAACCATTCCATCTATATTATGTTTAATTCCCCTTTGGAATTAGAAGTTGTTATTGTTGCTACTCTGGATTTGCATACATTTTTCTTGTTCAAAGGCTCAAACTTCGAATTTCCATACATTTATAAAGTTTAGGCTTTGTAATTAATCATTATTAAATAGTATCCAAGTTGAGAATCTATTTTTATTCCACCCAATTTACAAATAATTTAGCAAGAATAATAGAAATATTTCTCCCCTACAAGATAACAAATACCGAGCGGTGAACCGCCACCTAATATCGTGCACACCTACTTCCACTTCCATTTCCAGCTAGAAGACAATAGATGAGGGGGCATTATCTAATGAATTCCAAAATAATTCCACATAATTCCAAAGAGGTGTACACCTACCAATCGCTGTTCACCCTTCGACAAATACGAAAATGGCGACCATAAGTTGTGTGTGGCGTGTCGGGCCATTGATTCTCTCTTTATTTGCTTCTTTTACGATCATCTATTTTCTTGTTTCCGAGTCCTAACCTAAAACTAGGTGTATGTATCATTGGACACACTTCAAGCTCCATCCAGTATCCTAAAAGTATAACTTTTCTTTAGACTGAAGTAGAAATAAAATGAATTTCGGTTTAATCTTATTCTCATCTATTTTAGTAACAACCGGTTTATCATCTTTCTTCTTATTCTCTTATTTAATTTTTTTTCATTGTTCATTTAGAATCTATAGGGAATGAAAAAATTGTTTTTACTTTACCATACCCGGTATGGTCAAGTATTGTAATCATGCATGAAAAAAGTGGTTTTTTTCCTTCGTATTTTTCGAAATATCTCAAAAACGGCTCAAAGTATTTTGATTAAAAAAATTGGGCGAAACCATGGCATTTCGGTCTACAAAAAAGCCCTAATAAGTGAACATCGAAAAAATTATATTTTTCGAGATAATATATTTTTTGTCAAAATGTCTGTTAGTCTGTGCGTTACCAAATTTTGTGGACGAACTAGCTCAAAAACTAGTTAGAATATCGAAACCAAATTTCACACGTAGTTTTGGTCCATTGAGATTAAGAGCTGATTAGATTTTGGTGCATATCGACCCAAAATTAAGGGAGGTGGAGGGGGGTTAAAAATCAAAAATCTAGGCCATTTGACCAAACTCAATCAAATTTTGTATACAAAATCAGTGGGATACCAGAAGTCTAAAATGCAAAAACTAACCCCCCTCCCCTACATTATTATAAATAATTTTATTAAATATTACATATAAGTGAGGGGCCAGGTTGTATGGTAAAGTCAAGTGGATGGCCACATCAGAACACGTCAGCTTATTTATTAGATGCTTTGGTGGACAAGGATCCTGCTGTTTAATAATAAATATATATAGGATATACTTACTACCTTTTCATAATGATGGTATCCTTTTGTCTTCAGTTTGAACACAATATTGAATGATGGAGATGAATTGAAAATAGAAACCAAATGCATTTAAGAGAGTGAACCAGTTTTCACAGGAGCCATAAGCCATAGTTGAGATTAATGAATCTGAAAAAATAATAAACAATTGTTTTAATAAATCGGTCCACATGGTAAAAAGAAATCGAGGCACATACTAAGAAAAAAAAGATTTCGGTGAATTGATAACCTCCTCATTTTAATGACAACAACACAATCACGAAAAACGTTAAATTATTAAAACGTAAATTAATTAGTCTTATTAATGATGAAAAAAATTCAAAATTTAATATGACCAATTACTCATTGAAAAAGTAAAAAAGAAAAGAAAGATAATAAATTCAAGTTATTTAACAATATATTGTGTATGATTAATCCATTGGAATTATTTAATTATTGTAATATATGTATTTGCAAGATGAATAAAATTATTTTATAAGGGTTTGTCGGAATAATATAACAAAATGCCAAGTGAGATAAAGAATATCAGAGGAATTCATCGATTTAAGGAGCGATTGTTGGAGTTTGTGTATTCAAAGAGATTATGGAGGTCGGGTTAGGCCAAGGGCGGATCCGGGGGGGCGAGGGGGCGATCGCCCCCCCCCCCCATAGAGGCCCGTGCCTGGCAAAAAATTTGTAAAAAAAAATTTATTTTTTAAAAAAATTTTAAAATTGAAAATAAAGTTCTATATATGTGTGTGTGGGGGGGCGTCTCTGCCCCCCCCCCCCCCCGGTTGGACAATTCGATCGCGACACACTTCCGAGATAAAAAGTAGATCGGGTACCTTATATACATTCACCCCCCCCCCACAAAAAATTCCTGGATTCGCCCTTGGTCCTGACTTGTTCTGACTATTATGTATTAATTTCTTAATTCTACTATATAGGACTGGCCTTATGCCTTTTGCACTTGGACCAAAATGATTCTCGTTATATATAGAGAGAATAAGAATATCGCGGTATTCGAGGAGTCACCATAGCACTCGACCGAGAATAGGCTAATTATTGATTTTTAGTCATTTATTTTGTTTTTTGGGGTCTTTGGCTGATTAGTTGGGTTTTTATATTGATTTGTATCATTTGACTGATTGAAGTTTCCCGTGTATGTGTATTGATATATCAATTGTGTTAGCTATGAACTGATTAAAAAGCATGTATGTTATCCACCCGACCAACCTGACCCCGTAGTTCTAGTTAGAAGATAAGGAAAAGCCATATTTTGTATAAATATTTAATATTTCTATTAACAATGCATTCAATTCACAATAGAGATTATTCTTCGCAAGTACATATTATTTTTAACCCTTTTTCCAAATAAATATTAATTCATAAATCAAGCCCTTTTTTTGGCCACCGGATTTTTATGTTCCTGTTTAGTATTCCCGGTGGATAGCTTTGCTAGTGCCTGCTCCCGACTTTCTATGAATTGCCTTAGGGCCTTTAATAATGTTTGTCTTTAGTAAATTATCATCAAATCTGATTCTTGAATTCGATAAGCCGAGGAAGAAAAGCAACCGACTGAAGAATAACAATTGAACACAACAGGTCACGACCGATACCTATTACTATAAATTTTTATATTTTACTTTACCATAGAGGGTATGGTCAAGTATTGTAATCAGTGCATGAAAAAAGTGTTTTTTTTTCTTCTTTTTTTTCGAAATATCTCAAAAACGGCTTAAAGTATTTTGATTGAAAAAATTGAGCAAACACCATGGCATACATCTACAAAAAAGCCCTAATAAGTGAACATCGAAAAAAATTGTATTTTTCTAGATAATAATTGTTTTGTCAAAATGTCTGTTAGTTAGTCTTTGCGTTACCAAATTTTTGTGGACGAGCTAGCTCAAAAACTAGTGTGAATGAATATCAAAAACAAATTTCACATGTAGTTATAGTGCATTGATTTTTCGTTTATTGGGCCACGCAGGTGGGGGCCTCTACCAACAAGAAATATTTACATAGTCAGGTTGAATTTAATTACAGGAGAATTTACATAATTATAGGAATATTAACATAATATATTTACAAAAAAAATTTCTTTTTTTTCTTTTTATATACAATTTCTAGCGCATTGCGATTTCCCTATAAGTTCTCCTGTTGAAGCTGTAAAAATTCATTAATGAACCCCTCATCGCCCTGAAGGTCATATCGTATAAAGTTCTCTGAGAAATTCCCAGGGCGACAAGGGAGGCACCGCTTTATGCCACCACACTCCCTTCCACGAGAGTGTGATGGCTTCAACTCTCACAGAACCCGAGCCCACCCCAAACCTTTGCCGCAATGTTGCTCACCAGACTGGAGTTGCCCTTATAATAATTGATTTTGTTTCTGTGGGCAACCCCCAGTCCGAGGAGCGCTGACACTATCTGCACATCCAGAACCCACACCGTCCCCGACCCGGCCTTCGCCACGATGTCTGGCTTCCTGTTCCCGCCCGAGCTCTGATATAAATATTCGAGCTCGACCCGCATTTCCTTTTTTATTAATTCATCAGCCAGACGTCTCACCACTGCATCATGCCTCCTGAGCCTTCCATCGTGCGTCCTCCCACACAACTGGAGAATATGCCCTGTCGTCTCAGTTTTTCTAAGAGCTGATTAGATTTTGGTGCATATCGACCCAAAATTAAGGGGGAGGAGGAGGGGGGGGGGTTAAAAATTAAAAAAACTAGGCCATTTGAGCAAACTCAACCAAATTTTACATACATAATCCGTGGGCTCCCAGAAGACTAAAAATGCAAAAACTAACCGCCAAAAAATGAAAATCAATGCCCATGAACCAAATTCAACCAAATTTTGTATACATAATCAGTGGGACCCAGAAAACTAAATAACCCCCCATCCCTACATGATTATAAATAATTTTATTGATTATTAAATATAAGAGAGGGGCCATGTTATACATATAGATAGATATGTATAACATTTTAACAATGTGACTAATGTAAATAGAGAGGGAGAGAGAAAATATAAATATTGCCTCCAATTGTATAAATCTGATTTTTAAACTTCTTATCTGTTGTAAGAGGAGGCCCCTCCTGCGCGGCCAGATAAATAATATATAATAGGGAGTCATGGAAAAACTTTAATTGTAAAAAGGCGCCGCAACTAGGAAAAGTTTGAGAACAAAAACAGTTTGCAACCATTCATAATCACATTCGATTTCCATTGCATTCTGATACAGTATAGAAAGTTCATAGAAAAACGTTAGAACTAGGGCATAAATGTGACTAAATTGAAAATTAAATGCTAGGAGTGTAGGAATTTCAAGTAGTAATACCGATTCTGATTTGAGGGTATTTTCGGGACAAGAACTGGCATAAAAAGAGGTATATTTAATGAAAAAAAAAAGATTCATTTGAAACTTTTCCCGTCTAATTCATGAACTTGGGCCATAAAGGACTTGCTCAAGCTAAAATGGGATTGAATTCTAAAGCAAAAACTGTTATGGTTCTCCTCAATCAGCATAGAAAATAGGAAGATGCTATTGAAAACATATATATGGATGTGAAACCTGGACCTGGAGAAGCGGAGAGAAACAGGATTGAAGGCTTTCGAAATCTGGTGCTATACAGAGGAAGATGAATATCAAATGGATGGATAGAATTACAAATGAAGAGGTTGAAAGAAAAACCTTGTGGAAGTGCCTGAGGAAGAGAAGAGCTCAAATGATGGGACCGGGACGATATTAAACATGTGGGATTGCTTGGGGATGTCAGGAAGGGGAGGTGGGAAAGATAAGGGGGAAGAGGAAGGCACCGATTAGAATATTTCGCCCAAATAATTTTGGATATGGGATTGAGTCATTTAAAGAGATCAACAGAGCCGAGTGGAGAAGGTGGTTTTGTCAAACCAGTCTTAGGACTGTGAACTCATGGTGATGAATAAGTCACAGTCATAATATAGGTATAAAAGACCGTATCGATTCTCAAAAATTCTTGAAACTTTTTCCTCAACTTATATGATATTAATTTTCTCTTTTTAAAAGTAATTTCAATTCTTTTTCTCTGATCTACTGTAGATTAAATAAATCTTTTGATTGTTATGTTTTTTATAAATTTAATATCGCGTGCAAAAGAAAAAATATAGTCTATCACGATGATTAAATGTCGAAAATGTTTTTCATTGTATGGAAAAGTATAAAGTAAGCAGAGATCCCACTTTTACGTTTGAATTGCATTCGTGCCGCCTTCTTTCTTCTATCGTTAGTGTTGGTTAGAAAAGTCTCAGCAGTAGCAGAAGGGAAAAATTGAGCTTTAATAGAACAGCCATGCGATACAATTGACCTAAGGATAAAATTCAAAAAATCCAGCTTGAGTTCACAGAATGAAATTCTATTCCTGGCATGATTTAATAATAAAAATGTCTACAAAAAAAAAATGGTGGAAAATTCCTTTTCTTATTTGAGCTAGCATTTAGATTATTTATGAAAAAGAATATTGTAGGTAAAATGCTCAAAAAATAAATTTATCTATACCTATATATAAAATTAAGTTTTGTCTGTACATTGGTCCAAATCACGCCAAATTTCAGTTGCACACGTTTCAAGCAAAGTTATGAACGAAAACACCCTCAACAAAATTCCTGTCTGTCTGTTTCAGTGGTTTCCGCGAAAAGTGGTGGGTGGGTGGGAGTGTGGTATGAGGTTGGTGTTCTTTGGGTTGGGGTCCGAGGTGGGTGGGGTCCGGGATGGAGTGTCAGAGTGGTGGTGTGGGGGTGGGGGCTGGGCACGGGTGCATGATGCGGGGAGGGGGGAGTGGAGTGTGAGGGTGGGGTTCCTGGGTTGGGGGTCCAGGGGGCGTGTCCCGTGGCTAGCAAGAGGGCCTAGCCTTGCCTAGCCTTGTATCTAGCATATATATATATTTAAGACATTGCGGATTCTTTATCTTTTAAAAATGTATTTTTTTTTAATTTTAAACACTTGTATTATTAAAATTGATTTAATATATATATTTTTTGCTTGTTGTGAAAAAAGAAAGTAGAAAGTTCATTCTGGTGCGGGGGATTCATGAATACATTTATGAGTAATTTTACAATAAACCTTTAATTAATGTATATGTTGCAGTGAAAATCGGTTTTTAGTAAGAACGGGTTCTTACTAGTTAAAACACGTTTCTCTGAATACCTTTTGGCTTTACAGAATTTACTGATGTTGATTGATTAGGTCCAAAGGTCTAGGATCTTCATTTTTGACCTTCCTCCTCACTTGGTGTTTATTTTCAAAAAGTTTTTAAACAAAAATGTCAAAAATTACATCCTCATTAGAAGTAAAGTTGTAGAAGATGTAATTTTGGACATTTTCGTTTAAAAATTTTTTCAAAATAAATACCCAAAATGAGGTGGAAGGTCAAAAATGAAGATTCTGAGACCTTTGGACCAAACTCAACCAGCAAAGATACTCAGTGAAAAGCGTTTTACCTAGTAAGAACCCGTTCTTACTAAAAACCGGTTTTTACTGCAACTATATACAATTTTTGATTAGATACTTTCGCCCTAAAGTTATGCAACCAATAGGAATCAGAGACGTATCATTTATATACCTTATAGGCTGTCGTATAAAGATCATTATCGGTTAACGAACAGAACTACTAAATCGATTAACGAACTTTTAATTTGCAAAAAAATTTATTTCGGGTGGCGAATGCAATCACAGGCCTGTTTTTTGTTTAAATCATAGTGTTGTTAGGAGTGTATGTGTAAATATTGCTTATCCGAATTTTTGTATTAAACTTTTTGTTTTTTACTTTACCATACAGGGTATGGTCAAGACAACCCTTTAATAGATTTGTACGAAAATCGCATATGCACCCTATACGATTTGATAGTGAGCTAAAAAAGGGGAAGGGAGGACAGTTCAAAAATAATTTAAAATAATAGCATATTCTAACAAATATCAAAGAAAGCTGATATTTCTAATAAAATAGTCTCATAATTAAAATGATATATTATTAATTCCTAAATTAAGAAGGGGAGTTCTTTCGTAAATAATTATAAATTATTTTATTAAATATTAAATATAAGAGAGGGGAGAATTGTTAAATTTTTAAATTATTTTCAAAAGATCTTATTCTCTCAGAAATAAATTTTTTGAATTTATGGTGAAATTTCATTTTGTTTTACAATAAACTATCTTAAACACCCCTTAAATTCTTAAACACTCAATTAGAATACCATGTATTTATTACGAGATAGAGGTTCACTGGGTTGAATTAATTTGGTCCATATTCTTCTTGAGATTAAACATGTAAAAATATAGTAGGTAATAATAACCTCAAAAAGAATGGATGCCATGGAATTAACTAGCTAAGAGATGTTTAGTCTATATAACAGGGGTGGCCACTAACCTTCACTTTGGGAGCCGCAAATTTATAAAACTGTTTCAAAGCGAGCCACATTGTTTGGAGATTAATTAATGGTTTATTAAAAAAAAGACACCTTATTTTTTATTTTATAAAATATAAATGAAGTAACATATATTTTTGCTCTACTTACTTATAATATTACAAATTACAAATTAATTTAATTTTTGTATTATTATTTTTTTAATTTAATTATTATACAGCATAAAGATCTACCACATTTTGAAGAGATACAAAAAATGAAAAAATTTAACTAGAAAAAAACTAAATATATTTTTGAAAATAAAATAAATGAAATTTTTTTTAAATGTATTTTAAACATTATCAGACAGAGGGGGGAGGGTCAAAAAAAATTCTAGCCCTTTTGACCAAACTCAACCAAATTTGTATACATATTCTGTGGGCCCCCAAAAAGGCTAGAAATGCAAAAACTAACCTAATTTTGTATACATAGTTTGGTCGAAAAGGCTATAATTTTCATTTTTTGACCCCCCCCCCCCTTTTTGTCTGATAATGTTTAAAGTACATTAAAAAAAAATTATTTTATGTTCTTTTCAAAAATATATTCAGTTTATTTTTAGTTAAATTTTTTCATTTTTTTATACCTCTTTATAATGTGGCAGATCGTTATGACCCCCTGTGCTTTTTAAAATCACTATTATTCAAGAGGGTTCAAGAGCCGCACGAGATTGACTGAAGAGCCGCATGGGGCTCACGTGCCACGTTGTGGCCACCTCTGCTATATAACCATCATCTCTCAAATAACAATACTTGATTAATATTACCTATTTTAAATTGATATTGAAAAACGATTTATTAATTGTATATACGATCTATATATCGAATAAGCGTCAACATTGTATTTTCTTTAAAATATTCTGGCTAATAATTTTAATTTTCACAATTTGAAAATTGAAATTTCTATTAATTATCATTTATTATATATTTTTGGAATTTTAATTCTAGAGGAGGACTTTTAGAACCTATTTGAATTTCAAAGAAATATTTTCAGTGTATATGCAAATAAAGCTGAATTTGCATTGACTTTTATAAGTTCATTTTGTAAAATCCTTTGATAATAATGTTGCATTCAATTGATTTTTTTTCATTTAATTTATTTTCTTTTTTTACTTTTAAAGACAAATATTGAGTGGAGAAAGTAGTTGTGAAACAGTGTTATCAATTCTTTCTTCTAATCCAGAATGTCAAGAACAAGAGGGAAAAAAAGTTGAATCTTCTTTTAAAGTTTAATGTTATTAAATTCAAAGAACAGAGAAATTTAAATTTAAAATAAATATACTAGTAAACTAGAGAGGAATTTTTTTACAAGTCTTATTTTTAATGAGAGACGATCATATTTCTTCTTATTTATTTTACTAAATTTTCTTTTCTTTTGTTTCCCTTACTTTTATTAATTAATTAATTGAATTCTTTTTAAACTTTTTGGTTATTCGAAAAAGTATTTTTATGAATATTAAAACAGTTATTATTTTTGGGGAATTTTTTAAGAATACTGATTCTCTTACTTCGCATTGGATAAAGTAAAAATATATAAAAAATAGTTTGTTTGTTTTTTTTAATGATATTGATGTGAGAAGGAGATACACCAGAAGGTCCATCGCCTAAAGGCCTGTATGAGCTAGCCCCTCCATCGTGAAAAGAACAGAGTAGAAGGAAAAGAAGCCGGGATCACGAGCCAATCTCAGCAACTTAGATACAATCCAATATCCAATTTACCAAGGTTTTAGGGACTTCGAGCAGTGGTAAATTCTCCGCGCGATAAATTAGGTTAAATTTATCTCCCACTTAATTTTTATTACCAGACCCTATACTTACAGAAAAAATATCTGGGTATAGCCGGGAATCGAACCCGAGTCCTCCGGGTTGCCAGCCAGTTATTCTGACCATTACACCATGGAGGCGGACAAAACAAGTTATAGTCCAGGCAAATTTGACTTAAATATGCACAAACTGGAAATAGTTTTAATCGACATTACGACTGCCAAAATGAGGCACGGGTTACCACGGGTTACCAATTAAGATGAAATTTTGCATATCTCATTTTTTAGCCAATTGACAACTATTATGGGGGTTAGCTTCTAGAAAATTCGAAAAGTGGTTTCTTTTGTGACCATGAACATAATTCACTTTTCCGCCAAGTTGATGAAAATTGCCTATCTTTGACGATCGATTGTGGCTAAACCGCTGAACCGATTTAGGGTCAGTTGTATGTCGCAAAGTAAATGCTTTTTACCACTAACCAATGGTAGATGGTAAATGGAGGACTGGGATGGCCAATCAGATGACAGGCACTGAAAGTTCCTTTCATCGATTGGCCATCCTAGCCCCTCCATTTATCATCTACCCTTGGTTAGTGGTTAAAAGCATTTACGTTGCGACATACAACCGGCCCTTAAACTTTTAAGTGCGTTATTCGACGCAAAAATTTTCTGCTTTTTCATTTTAGTAGGGGTGAAATTTTCTGTAGCACACATGGTTTTCGTCTAAAGTTTTCGTGGTTTTTATGCCCTCAAAAATTTAGCACCATCCAAAATCCGTCGCAAACTCATATTACTCTTATTTGGGATGCCTAACGTCGATTAAAAAACTATTTCCAGCTTGTGCATATTTATTGGCCTTCGTGGCCTTTTTTCAAGTCTAATTCGCCTGGGCTATTAAAATTTCATACATTTTTATTTTATTCGTTATTCGAAATTAAATAAATATTTGAAGCTTCAAAACAATTAAACTTTGGTAGATTCAGTGCCGTTGCCAGCTTTTTCTTTTCGGTTGGGCGACAACTGGTAGAAGATTTGGAGAGTGGGCAGCATTATTTAGAGTAATACAGATTTTTGTATAATTTAGATATTCTTTTTTAATAGTATAGGTATGATATATAATTATTTATCATTATTATATATGGTCTTTAATATTGGAAGCGATTTTCTTTTTTTTAATTTTATCAACTGAATGTTTCAATATTTTTTGCTCAAATGATCAATTTAGCAGGTTGGGCAGACGGTTGGGCGAGAGCAATTTGGGCTGGGCGGTCGCCACACCTCGCCCAACCCTGGTGCCGCCACTGGTAGATTGATTTATTTATTTTCAATTTAGATAGTCCAAAGAAGAAGAAAAATTATTTTTAAATTTATTATTATTAATAATAGCGAGAAATCTAACTTCCACAATATAATTCAACTTTCCATAGGCTAGGGTTAATAAACATCCACCTGAGCCATAAGCACGCTGAACATTTATTTTAATTACTAAACATATTAAAAAGTTATAATGAAATTTTGTAGATTTTAATTTGATCCTACCATCTTACTATTATTAACAAATTACAAGAAAAGCAGAAGAAGAGAAAGGAGTTTTCTTCATTTGCTATCGTAAAACTTTCATTGAATTAAACTAGAATTTAATTCCTCCTCCATTAAAAGCAAAGAGTTCTTATTACCATTCGGATCTTCTGTCTAGATGCGCAAGCTGATCCAATAGTTAGATTCAAGTTGATAATCAACATTTCAAATGTAATACATATCAAATCCTCTCTGAGCCAACTCTCAAAATAAATTCATCATTAAAGAGATAGAGAATGCCAACAGAACATGATGAGCTTATTAAATTCGCCTTAAAACTTATCTTTAAAAAAAGTTTTTTTTAAGAGATATTTAAAAATTAATTTAAGGATTTATAAAATCTTCAAAAAAATACATAGAATCAATGTGAAGTTAGTAAAATAAAAACACACATGTATTCAAAACAAAATTTGAAAGATGCCATCTTAAGTTTAAAAGTGTAAGTAATTATAATTGTTTTGAAACTAACATTTTAATCGAGAGAAGATATAATTAATGAAAATACTTGAATGCAGGCAAAACAAAATCTAATCTAGTCGACAAGAGGCATTCCAGGATTGACTTTGATTCGAACTAATATTGTGACAAAATATTCATGTTAGGAGTCCTTTTTTTGGAATTACCTATCAGATTACTTCTGTAGTCAAATCTGAAGCCTACAAGCTTTATTTCTGTTAGGTCCAGACGTTATTTTACATCCACTCACGTCTTTTAAAATAATATGTACTCTTGGGCATTACTGTCTTCTTATTGAAGGAGACAATAAAAGAGTGTGTCTTCTGCGGGAATTAACAATTTTATTTCCAGCAGAAGACACACTCTTATTGTCTCCTTCAATAATATAAAAATTCTGCTACTCTCGGCAAAAAAAACTTTCAATTTAACTGTCTTCTTAATTATAGACCTGATATATACTTATATCCAAGTCTAAAAGTAAATTTAAAGATTTGCTAGTTTTTCTTTACTGGATATGCATGAAATCAAAGAAACGTCGAACCATTTTAAATTTTAAATAAATTTTTACTAGAGCATCTGTAATGAAATTTATAAGGTATGCTTTTAAATAACTTTAAGTACACTGAATGAGTGACTAAACATTTTTCTAAGATGAGAAAAGTTTTCAGTTTCAAATTAAAAATAAACTGATGTGGGCATCCACATGACTTTACCATACACCTGGGTCTTCACTTATATTTAATATTGAATTAAAATAACTTATAATTATTTACAAAAGAACCCCTTCTTCCTCTTAATTTTTGGTCCATTATTAATTAATAATATCTCGTTTTAATTATGAGACTATTTTATTAGAAAAATCAGCTATCTTCGATTTTTGTTTGAAAATATTTTTAACCCCCCTTTTTTTGGTCACTATCAATTTCACATATTGAGTCATTTTCATAAGGTTATATATGGCGCATGTGCGAAATTTTGTACAAATCAATTAAAGGGTCTACAACTTATATTAATAGTTTTATTTTTTGAACCCCCCACCCAATTTTGGCCCCCGAAGAAAATAATAACTCTCTTTTTTAATATAGGTTCATTTTATAGCATATTTCATTTTTCTTGTTTTTTTTAGTTTGAAAATCTTATAATTTTAATTTTTACCCCCCCCCATCCAACCCCTTAATTTTGGGTTCGATTTCAACCAAAATATAATAAGCTCTTAATCTCAATGCACCACAACTACATGTGAAATTTCGTTTTGGTATTCCGACTAGTTTTTGAGCTAGTGCGTCCACAAACATGTGCTAACGTACTAAGATACTAACGTACTAACCGACATTGTGACAAAATAATTAATATCTCTAAAAATAAATTTTTTCGATATTCACTTATTAGGGTTTTTTTGAAGACCGAAATGCCTTGGTTTTGTTTAATTTTTTTAATCAAAATAGTTTCAGCCGTTTTCGAAAAAAGAAGCAAAAAAAGAATTTTTTCATGCACGATTTAATACTTAACCACAGCCTTTATGGTAAAGTAGAACTAATGCTTCTTCTACTATCTCAACACTTCTGATAAATGGTTTAAATGCTTTTCTTTAAGTATTCGATAATATTGATTTTTTGAAGGACATTTTAGAAATATCTGCTGGCAACTTTGTTTTTAGTGATTTCTCTGTCAGGGCGTCAATTGACATGGTCTGTGTTAACGCGGTGAAGTATAACAGCGTAAGAGTGCAAATTTATGAACCAAAAAGCAATGGGGCCGAAACGGAACCAATTGCAGCTCCGACCTTCAGAATCGGTTACGGCTGGCGGAGAGATAATCTTTTCTTCTCAACTAATCATTGATCCATTTTTTTTATTATCTAACATTTTTTTTAATAGTTTTCTCCATCTAGCATTGAATGAAAAATTCAAACAAAATCGGAAATTGTAAACAAGATTTGTTGGGCAATCAGATAGAACCTAACATATTTTCGGACAGAGGAGTATTATCACAATTATAGAGGTAAGAAATAAGAAAGCAACCATAATAAAATATATTATAAAAATATGAATTTTATAAATTAAAGGATTTATTTAGTCACATTAAATAAATAGAGTAATTTTATCAATTAACATTATTTATTTGATAGATTTGCTAAACAGTTTTGGATACCCTGGTAGACTATATTCAGTAGTAATTACTGAAAATTGAAACAATTTATAAGATTTTCTTATACAATTATCTATACAAAATAAAAACCATACAATTTCACAATTATACATAGAATTTCGTTCAAGATTTGGAATTTGTCACTCTACATACAATATAAATCATTCTTAATTTATGAACATAGATATTTCAATAAATTTCAATAAATAAATAATTTATGAGCTCTTTTGTCATTGATTTTAGAATCTAATTTGAAATGAGGATATTATAAAAATAATGGTGTATATATTAGAAGAAATTTTCTCTTCGGAGAGAGACGAACTGGTAGAAATTTTAATTGAGAAGTGATAGTAAGGCATCCCAATGATGAGATTCCCTCATTGACCTCTTTAATTAAGTGATTTGTTTGTTTCTTTTTTGATAATCTTGTTATATGTGTATAAGTATATGTTTTTATGAAGGTATGATTATGAATGAAAGGAATGATGGCCAACCCCGTTATGTAGGTATAGGGTGGGCCACGGAAACCGGACGTTTTTGGAATAGATAGTACTCGGCAAGTAAAGGGGTTAGAAAGCTAGCGAAGGTCGCATAGAAATCCTCTTATTGTACCATTCAGTGTTCACCATGGCTCATTGGAAGTTGGAACACCGCGTTTTTGCTTATGAAAGTTTGGTGAGCAATGAAGAATCAGTTGTAGCGGCCCAGAGGAGTTCAGGCGGCACTTCAATATCGGACTTCGGGTTAGCTGGTACCCCAGTAACGACATTTTAGCCGATTGACGAAGCCATTCAAATGAAAATGAGCTTCAACACTCATAAGAATAATGGCATCTTCATTGCTATCTAGAAAATCTAGCATAGTCTCCGAGAAAGCTCTCCTTTGTGGACAATCGTTTGGTTTCAACTTTTGAACTAGTGCAAGCTTATAAGGGTGTAAACAAAAATCGCTATGGTGATCCCTAAATGGTACAATCAAAGGATTGGAATGCGACCCTCGCCAGCTTTCTACCCACATTACTTGCCGAGTACTGTCTATTCCAAAAACGTCCTATACCCGTGGCCCACCCTATATACCCTCAAGAAGGAGATAAAATTCTCCGAAACGTTTGTTTTTGAATTTCAATAAATCTATTTTATTCGAGAGAATTTGTTCACTATCCTTGCGCTGCTTTTCCATCCCTTCTCAATTATAATATTGAATAATAAAATATAAAGAATATAAAAGGGCATAGGTATTTTTATTAATTCCCATTAAACAAGCGAAAATAACACACAAGAAGTATATGATCTCATTATCTTTTTGATATCACATTTAGATTTAGATTTCGTGACGTTTCTAGAAAGTGAGATAAGATGAGGAAAATGATTCGTTGAAATTTCATGTTTATGGGTTCTTATAAGTTTATTATAATAATAGAAAATAGAATCTTATAGGTTATAAAATACAAGTTTTTCTCTGAAATCATAGAGGTGAAATAGCATCATTTTATTTCTACATTAAGATGGGATTACATCCGTAAAATATCATATATAGGTATATATTTAAAAGACTTTTTTACGACTTGAAGGCCTTTCCTTATGGATTTACATAATCCCTTAAAGTGAGATCTTTTGCATTATAAAAATTGCAAAATAACAGACTATACGAAACTAAAGATATTCTAATGTACCTATACTAAAATTAATTGAATTTTCTTAAAAGGAAATATTTTTTTAACAATCAGTATTGAAACCTTAAATTCAGGACCTTTAAAAATATTAATCATTATTAAAATAAATCTTTTTTATTATTATTATATAAATTTATTTATTCATTAATAAGTTTAGAAAAATTTTTAAGAAAAAAATAAAAACCGACTTCAAAAAATTAAATGCAACAAATAAAATACACTATAAAATAATTTTTAAGAAAAAATAAAAACCGACTTCAAAAAATTAAATGCAACAAATAAAATACACTAAAAGGTATAAAATAATTATTATCTTATTTAGTTACAACTAAACGACGAAATATTAACATGAAATTACTTTTTGAAGTCGGTGCCAAACAAACTATACCAATAGCGAGCATACCCTCCAAACGTACTAAGTAAGATCCGTCGAGTGCGATTCATAAAAGGTATATGTTTGGCACCAACTTCAAAAAGTAATTTCATGTTAATATTTCGTCGTTTAGTTGTAACTAAATAAGATAATAATTATTTTATACCTTTTAGTGTATTTTATTTGTTGCATTTAATTTTTTGAAGTCGGTTTTTATTTTTTTCTTAAAAATTATTTTATTTTTCTCTTTTTAGTGATGTTATTAATAGTGATCATATCATCAGAACTTGATCAAATTAATATGGCACCATCCCCAAGACACCCCCTATCGGATAAAAAAAGAACCATCGAAATCGGTTCATAAACAAAGAGGTTAGGTCTAAACAAACCTAATAAAAAAGGTCTAATACCTATGAAAAAAAAACGAAAAAAAATGGGACCAATCGGAAGCTAGACGAACCATCGAAATCGGTTCATAAACAAAGAGGTTAGGTCTGAAACAAACCGAATAAAAAGGCCTTAAATACCTATGAAAAAAAAACGAGAAAAAAAATGGGACCAATCGGAAGCCAGACTCGGACCCAACGCAAATAAAATCATCAAAATCGGTTCACAATTGGCGAAGATATCAGGTAACATAGACACACAAAAATCAGTCGAATTGAGAACCTCCTCCTTTTTTGAAGTCGGTTAAAAAGAAGGGGCCACTGACTAGAAATAAGAAATTTAAAAGAATGGATGGATAAAATTACAAATGAAGAAGTTCTTGGAAGAATCGGAGAAAGAAGAACCTTGTGGAAGAAGTCTGAAGATGAGAAGAGGTCAGATGATGGGGCACACACTGAGACATGGGGGACTGCTTAGAGGATATCTTGGAGGGAGGTGGGAAAGAAAAGGGGAAGGGGAAGACCCAGATTAGAATATTTCAACCAAATAATTGGGGATATGGGATGCCAGACATTTAGAGAGGTCAAACAGCTGGCGGGGGACAGAGTCGAGTGGAGACGGATTGTTGCATCAAACCAGTCTTAGGACTGTATACTCAATGATGATGATGTAAAGAATGTGCTAACTGCCAATTCTTTCAATTAATAATGCACTTGGGACCCAGGAAAATGTGAGAGATGAAGTTGGCTAAACAAAGTTCTTCTGACCATTAAAAAGTATTTTCTTTATTTTCACTATAACCCATTCAACTATATTTTATTCTCGAGCTATCTTTGGTATCGAAATTCAGCCACATAATCAGGCAGACCCCAAAACTTGTAAATTCACTAGGTAGGCCCGAAAGACGATGAAGCCTGCCTGCCGGCGGCCTTTCTATTGAATGCATACTTTTTTTGCTCATTGAGTTTGAAAATGTCCCCTGAAGAACATAAAGCCGTAGATAAAGTTCGTTCTGGTGCCAAAATGCTTGTATTTCCAACACCGATAACTGATTATGATTTTAACTTTAAAACTCCATGCTCAAAAATCAGAAAATATCATTTTTTCTCTTTTGAAAAAGATTTAACTTATTCCACTATTTCTTCACCGCTCAGACATTTATAAGCGAAAATAATAGCAAAAAATTCTGAGCGAATTCAATCCTACAGCTAACCATACCGTATAAGTGTCTGTTTCTTAGCTATTCATTAATTTAGGACCTAAATCTTAAAAAAATAAGGCGGAATTAAATTTGTTTACTTTGAATAGGTAGAAATAAATATGGCTATAATAAAATATTTAATATTTATAATACCTCTAAATAAATAGAATATTTCGATGATATTATTATTCATCGTCCATTTTTCCGATTTTTTTACGACTGGAATACAAACTCAAGCCTCATTTAATGATTCTTATATAATTACTAGGAAAACGACAAAATAATTGACCTTCTATAAATAGCAGTCTACTTGTTGCATTTGTTTTCTTGCTAGATATTTTTCTTTTCATGCATATATACAGGTATATTCTTCTAATGTCTATTTATTAAGGAGGATAACAGAATTTTCTTTTATATTTCCCTTAAGGATATTTTATCATTTCATATCCCGAAATATTTCTCGTTTTTTACCCTATCAAAATACGTCAATAAATTACCCCACTGTCTAAAGAAAATATTATTCAGATAGGAATAGGAAGGAAATGAATAACAATCAAGAGGAAAGCCCAAAGTCGCCTCGATCAAAATTGTCCATCAGGGCAAAAAAGGCCAGTATTGTCTCTAGTAACATCATTTATAAGGTACTGTATCAACCTAATAATATTTAACTATTATTAATGTCTAATGAAATTGAACTAATTCTGATTTTAAAAATCAAACTGAAAAAAATCAATTTCAATTAATATCACCAAAAGGCTTTTCTGTTTTAATCACTTGAGGAGTTGTAAGCTCCTCCATACCAAAGGGCTTAAACTTTTGAATAGTTATATTATTCTCTCAGAAGTCGAGAAATCAATATATGTACATCTATAATGAATTACAATTACTTTAATTTAAATTAAGTAAACCATAAAAGATCCTTTGATCCAGTACATTATCTACTTTATAATTTCACTTTAGTACTACGATTCCTCTAATTAATAATTATCATGTGAATAAATAAAAATATATCTGGATCAAAGGAGTAGAGCCTATTGATCTATTGAATTAGAGCCTGTTTGTTTAAAATTATTCTAGTTCAAGAGAAATTTTAATATAATTCCATATCTACAGATATGTATGTGATGGAAATAGGTAAAAAGTAAAATTATAACTTTAATACATTAATTAATCAAAATCATTTATTTTAAACTTCCATTACTTTAGTCGAGATGATGAAAATTTCTAAGTCGCACATTTTTTTGCCTATTGTGTTCAGAAATTTTGTAACATGTTGAAAAAATCATTTTTAACAACTATTTTTTTAAAGATAAGAGTAAATAAATATTATATGTAATATTCATTTACTATGAGTTAAGGATTCTTGGTCACTTGTTTCACATTAAAATTAAAAAAATTAAAGGATGTATTTTTTTTCAATATATATATTTCGGGCTATCAACCCATCTTCAGGAAGTACAGAAAATAACGTTAATAAAGTTATTTTCTGTACTTCCTGAAGATGGGTTGATACTACTCAAGCTTGAGTTGTTTGCCATAAAAGAATTTAGTCTTTTTGGTTTTAAGTCGATTCCCCACGTTTTCAGTAGAGGTTGCCATTAATAGTCAAAACATCAAAAATGGAATGCAATAAAATTATTCCTCTAGTATTAGATAAGAATTGATCGTTATTTTTGATTTTAAGTCGATTCCTCCATGTCTTCAGCAATGGTTACCAATAATAATCGAAACGTCAAAAACCTAATGTAGAATTATTATTCCTCAAGTATTAAATGAGAATCAATGGGTATTTTTGATTTTTAAGTCGATTCCTCCATGTCTTCAGCAATGGCTACTAATAATAACCGAAACGTCAAAAATCCAATTTAGAATGGTTATTCCTCGACTATTAAATGAGAATCGATCATTATTTTTGAATTAAAGTCAACATGAACTGCAAATTGCAAGTAATATCTGATTAATAATAAAGGAATAAACATATTGATATTTCAAATGAATTTGAATAAAGTTTAGCAACGATCCGTCGCAGTTTATTTGCTATTTCATCAAAGAGCATTTGTTAAAATTTTCTGATGTTTGCATAAATAACATGACCTTTAATACTCGTATTCTCTGTAAATTTTTGTTTTTTACTTTCTTATAATTATTAAGGAGTAGTAATTGAGAATTTTTTTAAAGCCTTTATAAAATTTATAAGAATGAATGTATATTGAGCTAACTCTATTCTTCTGATAGAAATAAATTCATAAGAAATTGGAGAAATTGTCAAAAGCTTTTTCAAGACTACTAGTATTTTAGCAATGCGGAAATTTTTTTATTAATTAATAGTTTAAGATAAATTGAAACATGCTATAGAGTTGCAGTCCATTAGTGCGAGCTTGTGTTACAAATTTCAGTACATTTGTTCGATATCTCTCTCTCTATATATATATATGTCGTGGTCATTTGGAGAAACAAATCATATCGTGTAATCCCAATTAATTTCAGAGAAATAATTACACTATTTTAATAATATGTAATATTGGGGAGAAATATTCCCGCAGTGTAAATAGGAGTGTCGTAAAATAGATATTTTTTTAATTGTTCATCTACGGTAAAGTCGCAGAGCTTTGAGATTTGAAACTTAAGCTGTCTAATAGAGGCTAGAATAAGTACTTTAAGATTTTGGTTAAAATCGAAGAAAGGGAAGTTGCTGTTTACTTGAAGATTTTTGGTATTTTGCAATTTCGTGTTTTTCCTGTTTTCTAAAAACGGCTTGAGAGAAACCCAAATTGAAGTAATTTTAACAGACTTCAAAAAAGGAGGAGGTTCTCAATTCGACTGATTTTTTTTTGTGTGTAGGTTACCTCATTTCTCCGCCAATTGTGAACCAATTTTGATGATTTTTTTGCATTGGGTTTAGTCTAGCTTCCGATTGGTCCCGTTTTTTTTCATTGGTATTGGACCTTTTTTGATATGTTTGTTCAGGCATAACTTCTTTGTTTATGAACTGATTTTGAATGATTCTTTTTTTATTGGAAAGAGGGTACCCTAGGGGTAGTACCATATTAATTTGGTCAAGTTCTAAAGATATGATCAATGACGAAATAACGTAAATCTCCAATTCTATGACCAAATAATCGAAATTATAATAAATAAAATCTTTTATAAAAAAATCTTAAAACATTCATTTAAAACCCGCTAACGTTTTGAGATAATTTCTCGATTTATGAATTGAATTTTATTATCATTTTCTGATTCATTCTCCCGACGCTTTCTCTTACGAGATGCATGCAAGGTATTATATTAAATCACTATTAATAATCACTAAAAAGAGAAAAATAAAAATAATTTTTATAAAAAAAATAAAATCGACTTCAAAAAAATTAAATTCAACAAATAAAATAATAATAACTTAAAAATAAAATAAAATACACTAAAAGGTATAAAATAATTATCTTATTTAATTACAACTAAACGACGAAATATTAACATGAAATTACTTTTTGAAGTCGGTGCCAAAAATATGCATTTTATGAATCGCACTCGACGAATCTTACTTAGTACGTTTGGCGGGTACGCTCGCTTATAGGTATTGTTTTGTTTGGCACCGACTCCAAAAAAGTAATTTCATGTTAATATTTCATCGTTTAGTTGTAATTAAATAAGATAATTATTATATACCTTTTAGTGTATTTTATTTGATTTTTTAAATTATTATTATTTTATTTGTTGCATTTAATTTTTTTGAAGTCGGTTTTATTTTTTTTTAAAAATTATTTTTATGACTGGTACGTTTTTTCATCGATTTTATTAATGTTTCAATGAAGTTTTGTGGAATATTGTCCCATTCTTCTTCAATGGCCACTTTAAGTTCCTGGACTGACTGAATTACAGGATGCCTAGCCTGGATCCTTCTCTTGAGTTCGTCCCAAAGGTGTTCGATAGGATTAAAGTCTTGGACTTAGTGCTGGCCACTCCATGACCGGAATACCGACGTCATGCACGTACGTGCGACCGTTGTCGCGACGTGAGGCTGGGCATTGTCATGCTTCAACATGAAACTCTCACCAACATAGTCAGCGTAAGGCATCACGTGACTCTCCAGAACCTCTTCAATGTAACGAGTTGCAGTTAAGTTGCCCAATTTTGGCCCAGAAACGAAAACAATATCAGTCTTTCCGTCATGGGAAATGCCGCCCCAGACCGTCCACGAGCCACCGCCAAATGCGACCCTTTCTGCGATGCAGACTTGTGCGAAACGTTATCCGTCTCTTTGATAGACTCTTCTGCGTCCGTCATTACCATGAAGATTAATTTTACATTTTTCCGAGAAGAGAACAGTCCTCCACTGCTCCAAGGACCAATTAAGGTGTTCCCTTGCGAAACGAAGTCGCGCTTGTCGGTGAGCTGTGGTCAATTTCGGACCACGTACAGGTAGATGTGGAGTCGGGCCTCCTTCTCGAAGTCTTTGTCTCACTTGTCCATCTACTGACAGCCACTTCTCGGACCTCATGTAGCTGCTGTTGCACTTGAACGCCAGTGAGGTGACGATTGCGCAAGTATGTCAAGCGAATAAACTGATCGTCTCACTCCATGGTAGATCGAGTTCTTCCTGATCCGGGCCTTCTGGCAAAAGCGCCGGTCTCCTGATAACTTTTGTATGCTCTTCTAACTGTTGATCGGCTCACATTGAGCCTCCTTGCCACAATTCGCTGACTCAGTCCACTTTGAAGAAGCGCAACCGCTTGAGCGGCTTTTTCTAAAGTGGTATGTATTTCGATAATTTTTTTTAATGAGGAGTAGTATGGGATGTTAGCAAGTCAATCAATGATATGAAAATGAAAATGATGGCACTTCGCAAAATTAAGCTAATGGTGTGCATATCAGATAGCTATCATGGGTGTCACATACTTTAAATTTTAATTTCAACAAATCGATATTTATTTGGAAAATTATTTAGAAATAAGATCAACTTTGAAATAAGATATTTTATTTTAAAAGAATTAACATTATCATTTTTTGAAATCATTCATTTTAATTCCTCCTTGAAACTATGCAGCAATTTTATTTCATTTTGAGAACCAATATACTTTTTAAAATAAAAAATGTTTTTATAGAAATATTTTAAAAACGGATAATAATTTGAAAATTTTCAGATCCTCCTGAAATTTTGAAGTTGATCTTATACACATATTTATGAAAATACTCTAAATGTTTGAAATTTTAGGAATGCGCCGCATCCACGGCATTCATGAGTCGCACGCCACTGATATATATATATTAATATTTGATTGGTTAAAGGGATAAAAATATAATCAGTAAGATAATAAACAATGCTATAATAAAAATAATAAAGTTTTGTTTTTAATTGAAATTAGGGTTATTTTACAGTATGTTCAGAGAAGAAATAAAAAATTATTTTCTCTTATAAATCATAAGGTTAACCTTTTTTTCCTCTCGAAAATGATGGCAAATTAATTACTTTTCTTTTACGCCGTTTGTAGATATTTCATTCAGCCAGCACAAAAACACCTTTCTTTATACTTTTTCCATTTTATCTTTTTTGTCCGTAGCAAAGGATTTATTTTATTGATTTCCCTGCGGGCATAATTGATATGAATGAGATGAAGATAAATCTTGTCATTCCGGTGGCCCCGAGAAATTGAAATGAACGGATCGTACTTCAATTGGAGAAGATAAATTGCAAATTTTAACCTATTTTCTTTTCAATTATTCAATAAATATGAATTATAATGATTGGAGAGTTTGTGAATAACCAAAAATTCATCAAATCTTAATTAACGAAATAAAACAAGAAAAATGTAATTTTATTCAACCTTTAAATATTTCTCTGTAAAGTTTTCACATGGACCTAAAATGGGGAGGCGGTTCAAAAAGTTACAATTTTTAATTTCAAGCCCAGGAAATATTGTTAGAAGAAATTTACTCAGAATTTTACCAGAGATCCAAAATTGGTGAGGAGGTCGAAAAATTGAATTTTCTATTGAGGTTCAAATGTGTAGGTACCTATATGTGTGTAGGGTGGGGGGGGGGGGTATTAAAAATTACTTTATTTTAATATTTTTTTAAAGTAAGATTCAAAATTTTGGGCTTTAAATTCTTTTAAAATTATTTCGAATTATCCTCTCTTCCTGAGAATTATTCGCTCAGCATTTTAAATTAAAGTCTCCTTCAAAGTAAATTTTATCTATATCTTCACTTCTTGGCTTGAAGCTTAATAGTTTTTATTTTTAAGCCCTCTCTACCATTTTGAGTTTTTATGGAATTTTATTTTTTCTCAAATCTTATTAAACGCCAATCTTCCTACTGAATTTGAAGTTTAATAATTTGAATTTTTGAACCCATCCTCCTCCATTTTTGGCACCAATGAAATATTAATTCAATTTTTTAAAGATGCTTGATTCTTTTATTCCATGGCTTAAAATAATTTTAATTTTTATAACACCCCCCCCCCAGGTGGCCCCTGTTAAAATATTTCTTTACTCTTTAAATAAGCACCTCTTCCCTATTATATAACCGATTTCTTGTTTTTTCGGGTTTGAAGATTTAATAATTTTATTTTTTGGAACCATCCTCCCTCCGAATTAACTTTCAACCCCTAATATATATTTTATTTTTAACATTCCCTATTTTAAAATGATTTTCCTTAGGTTGAAGTTGGATATGCATAGAATGTGCTCTCTTTAATCGCTAGTTTCTGTTCTGAGCGCTTGTTTATTTTGATTTTTCTCTGAAATGTTCAAAAATCGTAAAATAAAAGCTAAAATTAGTCTTAGTAATCACACTCAAACTACTCTCTTTTTTTGAGCGAACCCATCAGACAAACACATAATAAACAAAAAGAAATAAAAAATACTTAAAATGAATTTCCAAGTTATAATTTATTGAGTTTAAATTAATACACTGATTGTTTTTTCAAAAAGAAAGAAGCTCAAATTGTCATTTAAAATTGACTCTCAAATCTTCGAAGAATTTAATTCACAACAAATATCCTAGTAATTAGATCACATTGTCTTACCTATATTAAAATTAACTAAATTGTAGGTGATCACCATTTTCTATTAAAGGGACGATGTGGTCTTTGTTTTCTACTTCAAACGCAATTATAAAGTGTTGATTGACATATTGAATATTAATTTCAAAATATAATTTTCACTTCATCTGCAATTTAATTGTGAATACTAAGGGTTTTAGAGCTTTTAAACATTAACAAACCAAAATATCTCGGTGTTTAATAAATATAATAGAATAGGTCATTATGTCATTATTCTCGTTCGTTATTATCAAAAACACCTTTAATTTAATATTTTTAATTTGAAATAAATAATATTAAAAATATGTGGTGTGACTTGTGCATACTGGGTTACTATATATAATCTTACCCCCAGGAATCTTTATTTTATTTACGACACACAATGTAGTATCCATTATTATATTTCAGTAGTACCCGTTAATTTTTTGGGTTAGTTAAGGGCAGTAAACTATTTGACCGGCTATAATCTGATTCCTACACCAATTTATCCCCACTTGACGCTTCCACAGACAAGCACACTCTGCTGTGAACGACTTAACAAACAAAATGGGCATTTAGTTCCCTAGGCCAATAAAAAAATGCAGTATATTATAGGAAATTATTAAGATGATGGATGAATTTTAGTTTTAGCTCGAAGGGTTAGTTAGATGGATATTCGCCGGACTTGGATGAGAGTAGATCTTCAGAGATTAAAATCTCTTTTGGCAGGCGTAAAGCCAGAAAATGCTATTTTAAAATAAGAATTTGCACAAAGGCGGTAGAAATATGCTTTAAATAAAATATTGGCACAAAGGCCGCATTTATTGCCTTTTCGTTACCTTTTCTTGGCAAACTTTAAACACAACGTGTATAAGATTACTTCTTCGCTTCAGAGCCATGACATAGACACAAGCCGTCTCTTTAACAAATCGTTCCCAGGTAATCACCTCGGAGAGTTGTCTCCTTCAATGAGATTCAGCAACTGATCTTTCTTCAAGAGACTTGCTGCCTTTATAAGCCTGACGGCTCTAATTAACAATTAAACTGATTGGTTAATTGGTCGCGGTTTTAGGGTTGAGGTATGCGTAAATATTCGCGCTCGCGGCCTGTGATTATAAAAGGGGCGTGGTCTCCGCCGTTCACCTGTCAGTTGATCGAAAGATTCTGACTGGTGAACATCAAACAAGCGCCTTTCTCAAGGCGAAAATGAATCTTTATTTTTAAAAAGCATTTTATATTGAAAGGAGTAGAGAATAAAATCCTACAATATTAACATTATTTTTAATTTATTATTGCTTATTTATTCACCTGACATTGCTCCCAGGGCGTTATACCGACGAGTCTCCTCTCCATTGCTGCCTCGATATGGTGTTTATTTTTTGTTTTATTTGATTTTTCATTACGTATTTATAATCAATTTTGCTTTGTAAATTGTGTTTATTATATTAATCATTGAAGCTGTTAATAAGAACGTACTTACAGCTACGTCTTTAGAAAAGATTAAACTAAAGTTTGTTTGCTCATTGTGTTTAAAAATGTTTACAACCATTATTTTTGTGTCTATGTGTCTGCCTGTTTTGACTCTGATACCCATGATAACTCAAAACGCAGAAATTACGTACTGGTGCCAAAATGTTTGTGTTTTCAATGGCGAGAACTGATTATATTTTACTTGTTCCGATTGGCGTAGTTAGGGAATTTTCCTAGGGGGCAGTCGGTCAGCTGATTAGCCACTACAAGATTTCAATTTCGGTAATCCGATTAAAGATCAACTAATTTTTTAGTAGAATTGACAAATTTTGGAAGTAACGAAATAATTTAATGATAAATACATAAATGATGCCTCGTAATAATGGAGTTTCGATTTTTCTAGGGGGGGGCAGCAATGAATTTTGTAGGAGACACTCACCCCCTAACTACGCCCATGATTCTTCCAGCTTCCGGCACAAATATACAGATAATATTTTAATGTTTTGTTGTCATAAAAGATAAACAACTTCATTATAGATTAATTTTAAAGAGATAGGTGTTGGTTCAAGGTGAAACATTTTTTAATAATAAGAAATTAATTAAAATTACGAGGTGGGTTTCACATAAAATAAAACAAAAATGAGTTTTTATCTCTGCTGATAATCCGAAATATATAAGTAAGATGACCGACCCCCCCCCCTAGGAAAATTTCCTAACTACGCCAATCGGAAGTAGTAAAATATCGAGATAAAAACTCATTTTTGTTTTATTTGATTTGAAAACCCACCTCATAATTCTATTTAATTTCTTATTATTCCTTATAGATATTTAATTTTTTTTTAATTAAAATACCATTAATATTTCATTACAAATATTATTATATAATATAATTGGGAAATTTAATTATTAAATCTCTTACTACAAACACGGACTAAAAACATTATCGCAAGCCCGAGAAGATCAAGAACAGTCGATGGTGGGGATGTAATCTCCGAAGTCGAAGCTCAAATAAAATGTATACGTTAATGCATGTAAAATAATTGGTTTTGTTTCACAAAGAGGAAATAAAATTAAAAAATTAAAAATCTTTTAAATTATTTTTGGGATTTTTTTATTTATCTCTATACATATTTCGGGCTATAAACCCTTCATCAGGAGGTTTAACAGAAAACTGTTTTCTGATGAAGGGTTCATAGCCCGAAATATGTATAGAGATAAATAAAAAAATCTCCAAAATAATTTAAAAGATCTTTTAATTTTTTAATTTTATTTCCTCTTTGTGAAACACCACTACAACCCGTTAAATAATTCCTGTGTTTAATATGTTTCACTATAAACCAACACCGCTTTCCCTAAACTTTATTTTTATAAAATAATTGGTTCAATAAAATTTATTATTATTTTTATTAATTATTAAATGGTTGACTAAACACAAAAACACTCTTTGATTAGTTGATTAGGAACAGCGTGTCTATTCTTGAACATTTTTAAAACAGTTTCCTTCAATTTTATTAGAACAAGTGCAAATATGTAAGTATTTAAAATAATAGAGAAAGTATACTTCTTTATTAATCTTGATGATGATTGTGTTTGACACCCAGGAGAACAAAGACGGCCAGACAATTGTGACCGCCTTGGTTGAAAATGCTAACTGGGATCTTCAAACAGTGGGCGAGAATCGACAGAGCAAGGGAATCCGCTTTACGGGAAATCAATCGAGCGACATCGTTTTTGCCACCTACCTAGGGGGAACGCATACTTCATCATTTAGTTCACTCCAAAATCTCCAGGCACTTCTCATCAGGAAAGAAAATTTCGCTGTTGGAACAAAATCTTCAGATTATAATTAAAACAAAAAGACTAATGGGTTTAATATAATCTGATTAACAATCTTTTTCTGTCAAAGACATTCTAATCTTCTTAATTATTTCCAACTTCTTTTTTGTGACTCTATGATACGCATATTTGATTCTAAGAGATCGCTTGATTACGGTATATCATAATCCCTAGAAAATTCAAACTTGGCTCTTTTCAAGCAAATAATATAAATATATCTGGTGGGACTAGTGTAATCCATGTGGCTTTCGATTACCACGTTTTCACAATCCAATATTATAGAAGTAGTTTTTTCTTAGGAGAGAGACGGACTGGGAGAAGTTATAATTGAGAAACGATGGAAGGCAGCCTAATGAAAAAATTCTCTTGAATAAAATAGATTTATTGAACAATCATTTTTCTCACTCAAAAACCGACGTTCCGCAAGATCTTTCCTCTTTCTTCAGGGTTTAAAAGGAGTCACTGAGGGAAACATACAAGATACCTTCATTCCTTCAGTAGTGCTCAAAATTTGTCTTTTCTCAACTCAATAATTGATGACTCTGTTGAGAAAAGACTAATTTCAGGAACTGCTTAAAGAGAGAACAGGGAGGTATCTTGTATGTTTCCCTCATTGACCCCTTTTAAATCCTGAAGAAAGAGGAAATCCTACGAAACGTCAGTTCTTGAGAGAGAAAATGACTGTCCAATAAATCTATTTTATTCGAGAGAGTTTTTTTCATTCTACTTGGGCTGCATTCCATCATTTCTCAATTATAATTTAATCATAAAAAATACCTACTCCCGTTTCTTTGTATTTTTATATGACTATGAAAATTATATAAATGTTATTTTAAAAATAGTTTTTTTTATGATAATGATGAGAGAAGGAGTTACACCAAAAAGGTGCAACCCCTAAAGGCCTGGGTTGGCCCCTCCATCGTGAAAAGAAGAAGAAAGAATTTTATGGGTTGGGCGGAGGTCAAAGATATCTGTGGATACGGGTCTTAAATAGCTGAAGGTTATAAGTCGCGGGAAAGATGGTGGCAGGGAGCGAGTTCCAGTCTCTGGAGGTCATAGGGATAAAAGAGTTGGAGAAAGCGCTTGTTCGACTTTTATCCAATTTGACAGCGAAGGGGTGCTGAGCGTGAGAAAACCGCGTGTTTCTCGTAAAGAGGGCATTAGGGGGATAAGTGATTTCAGCTCGACTGAACAGACACCGTGATAGTATCTGTAGTACAGGGAAAGGGCAGAATACGGTTCTTCGGTGAGCCAGGGAGTCGAGTGAGTTGGTTAGAGCCGGGTCTCCTATTAGTTTAATTGCTCGCTTCTGAATTGCATCCAGTGTAGCAAGAGAATGCTTGGATGCACCCCTCCACAGATGAGAGCCATATTCGAAACAGGGACGAATTTGAGCCTTATACAGTATAAGAAGTTGACTGGGAGTATAACAGCGTCTAGACCTAAATAGGAGACCAAGCTTGCGCGCTGCAGCTTTAGCAGTGGTTGAGATATGGTCATTCCATGAAAGGTCAGACCCTAGAGTTACGCCTAGCATTGAAATTTTATCCCTGAATTCTAGTGAGTTTGAGTCGAATGATATGTTTGGGAGGTTTCTGTCGACGCGCCTAGAAATAAGGCAACACTGAGTTTTCCCTGCATTGAAGTTAACTAAGTTTTGGGATCCCCAGTTTTTAAGTTTTATAAGTCTAAATTAATTGCAGAGGCACGTCTTCACGGTTTTTATGCGATGCAGGGGGGTTATGTAGGGTGCTGTCATCTGGGTAACAATGTACCGGATTGGAGGGCAAGTTTAGAAGGTCGTTGATATAGATAAGAAAATTCGTAGGGGAGATAACCGATCCCTGAGGAACTCCAGCGTTGGTGTGGAAGGGGAACGATGATATTCCATCGATGACAACCTTAATACTCACATAGGTCACCCCTGTTTGTGAAGAAATTAAAAAAAAACATGACAATCAAGTTTAGGGATACTTAAAACGATTGGCATTTAATTTAATTTCCAAATAGTTTTTCGCGGTTAAATTAGAAAATTGTGGGACCACTTCATTTGTCAATACGTTTGTCCCCATGACTTCAAGGAACTGGAACTCTCTCCCAGGCTCCATCTTTCCCAGAACTTATAATCTTCAAACCTTCAAAAGCCGAGTGTATAAACACCTACGTCTCCACACTCTCACTTGATCAGCTTTCCCTTCTCTTCGGTAATGAAAGTGTCTTTCGAGATCCATAGGGGCTGCATCTTGCATTCGATTGCATTAAAAATAAATAAAAAATTGTGAAGACATCTCCAAGTGATAATCGAAATAACAAGTTAAAACTATTTCAAGACTCTGTTCTCTCTCTGTTAAAGCTGCTATAGTAATAATAAAAATAAAAAATCATTAATTCAAAATAGTTTCTGGTTCAGTGATAAATGTTTTTATAAATTGTTGCTATATATATATGTGTGTGTGATTGTAATGAATTGTGTGATGTATCTGTATTGAAGATTTGGGAATGAATGTTTCATGTGAAATGACAAATTCCGGTTCTTGAACGAGATAACTACTGAGGATGGTCAACCAGTGGTGACCGAAACTGTATAGTTATCAATTAAATAATTCAAATAGTTATTGAAATTATTGTTTTATTATATTTGTGACAAAAACAACCCTTCAATTTAACAAAAAAAAATAATAAATAAATATAATAAACTATTTAAAATTAATAACTTTTAAGGAGTTAGGTGTTGGTTGTAGGTGAAACATTTTAATATAATAATAAAAAATAAAACTTGAGCAAGATGAGAGGTAGGTTTCACAAAAAGAAATAAAACAAAATTGAGTTTTGAATTCGATATATTTCGGGGGTGAGCCCATCATCAGGAGTCAAAGTAAACTGATTATACAATGGAAAAATAATTTTAAAAATAAACAATTTTTTTAATATTTTTTGAAATGTATGTGGTGAGGGAAAATAGGGGTAAGGAGGGAAGTTGTTCTAAGAATTAATATTTTCGACAAATTAAAAAATTGAGTTTTGAACCAGCTGGTCTACCTACTATTGTACTATTATAATAATAAAGAATGGGAAAGTATGTGACAGGGTACAACTACTTTCCACTCACCACATACATTTCAAAAAATATTTAAAAAAATTGTTATTTTTAAAATTATTTTTCCTTTATATAATCAGTTTACTTTGACTCCTGATGATGGGCTCACCCCCGAAATATACCGAATTCAAAACACAATTTTGTTTTATTTCTTTTTGTGAAACTTACCTCGCATCTTGCTGAAGTTTTATTTTTTTATTATTATATTTAAAATTATTTTTTCAAATTTAAGTAAGTTGATATAAGCTTAATTTTTTAACTATTAATTTTAATGTATCAATTTTAGTTAGTTATTAGTGAATTTAAAAAAGAAAATGTTTATGGTATTTAAGAGTTTCTATCATCATAACACCTTAAAACCTCTATAAAATCATATATATGTAAATGACGCTTTCTATATGCATATAATTATGTATATGGTTATTTGTTGCCCTGTGGGTTGGGCGTAGAATAGACCCGCAGTACTCCCTGCTTGTCGTAATAAGCGACTAATAGGGAAAGGGTGGATGGGACTCTTCAGCCTTGATCGGCTACCCGTCTAGGGGAGAAACCCCTAAACAAAATAGGAGTGAAGCACCTTTAGGCTCTTGAGAGACAAACTTGAACCTCCTGCGGCTGCTTCTGCATTCTGGCTGACTCCAGTTCACCTTCTCTCTGGACCCGTCATCGTCAGTTCAAACGAGAGCCTATACTTCCATAGATAGAGCCAAGGCAGAAGTGTTTGCTAATGAGTCACCTTAGGAGCTGCACGGCGGTTCACTCTCAAACCCTCTAAAATTGTCCGCTAGGACAAAAAAGGACATTATTATTATTATCATCTGAAATTATGACACTTACTCAGCACAAGTGCTGGTAAACATTCCCCTACCCATGTTGTTCCTATTATTATTATTATTATTATTATGTATATTTGCATCAAGCAGAGGACAACCTCATTTCCCTTTATGAATCAACAAGTCTGTTTCTTGGCAAAACAAAATCTTTTCAAACAACAAACGAATTTCCTACTATTACCTTCCGTTTTTTTATTTTATTTTATTTTATTATTATTTTTTTTTAATTTATTTCTTCCATGTATTTAGATAGACAAAAAACAAAACATGTTTGAAAATGATTTTTCCTCACTAAGCACTATAAGCAAAATAAATTGAAAGCTTTCGACTCAATTCAACACTTCGACCAGCCCGACAGGTAGGCTGCTTGGCTTTAAAAATAAATTAAGTATAACTTCATTCACCAATACGTTTGTCCCCATTACTTCAAGAAACTGAAACTCTCTCCCGGCCTCCGTTTTCCCCGACGCTTATAATCTGCAAACCTTCAAAATTCGGGTGCACCAACACCTACTCCTCCACCCTTTTGATTGATCAATTTCCTCTTCTTTTCGATAATTCAAGGGTCTTTCGAGATCCATAAGGACTGCGTCTTCCTGCGTCCCTTCTTGCATTCAATTTCATTAAAAAAGGGTAAAATCTCGGCAACATCCTCTGAATTGCTTGAAGATGGGTTTTAGAGATCGGATAATACTTGAGAACAATCAAAAAGAGAGGTGGAATAGCGAATCAAACAGACCGTTTCTTTCTACGTGGGGAGGAATGGACAAGCTCAAAATGAATTATTCACTTCGCAAGTTTATCACTTTAAAAATGAACCCTAGCAGCGAAGAAGGTGGTTTGATAAGAACTCCTCGAAACCTTACTTGGGATTTTCTTCTCAAACCGTGATCTAGCATAAGACAAATCCAGTGCCAACAATTCGTTTTTTTTTTCAAGCTGAATAAGGCCTCGACTTTTCAAGTATGTGATTCAATCAGATAGAGCAGGAACGTGCCGAAGAATCATTTATTAAAATAAAATAGAATCTCGAGATTTAAGAAACCGTTCTCCAAAAGAAAATTAAATACTATGTTTTATTTAGAACAGGGATGTCAACCCGTGGCCCGCGGGCCCCATGCGGCCCAGCACTGCAATGAGTGTGGCCCAAATAAAATCATAAACTTCCTTAAAACATTGAGATTTATATGTAGAGATATATTTATTCCCGTTTTCGAAATATGAATGTATGTACATTTGTTACAATTCGTGAAGCTTTTTCAAGAATAAAATTCACTAAAAGCAAAATTATAAGCTCAATTATATAAGATAAAAAAATAACGAAATATTCATCTTCTTCTCATATTTTCATTTTCTAAAATATTTATTATTTCAGTAATTTATATGCTACGACAATAACCAAGTCTATAGTTATCATTCTAGTACAGGAGGAATTGGGGTTTTCTAGAACAATCACAATTAATTGATAATTTCTCTTCTGGATTAAAACTTGACAGTACTTGTCTTTTAGCTCTTTGCACGTAATTACATGTTAATAGATAATGGATAGTCAGGGATTATTATATCCGTGAACTTAAAAAAAAAAATTATCATTCATCATATCCTTACTTCTTTAATCCACATTCGATTTAAACAAGGGCTGTCCAACCCGTGGCACAATATAAAGTCATAAAATTCCTTAAAACATTGAGATTTTGATGTAGATACTGGAAAACACACAACAATTTGGCCTGATAATTTTTTTCTCTAAAATACGAAATCTGAAAATCTCTACTATGAAGTTTTCGAAAAATAAAAGTACTAATTTTCAATTTTTAATCTGGAACTAGATTTCAAGATTTCCGAAAAAAATGATCTAATTCAAGTCGACTTCTTTTTAGGTACTCCTTATTAGTGTAAGAATGTATTTACCTGTTAAAAATCATTAGTAGTTAATTAATATAAGTAATAAATAAATCCGCTGAAAGCACATTCTTATTAATTAATATATAAACTTCTTCTTCGTCATTAATTTGTCTATCTGGTCCCGACTTTTGCTGTTAGAGCTTCATTTTTGATAGACTTCTCGAACATGTTCGGATTTTTTGTGCGGGGATGTTAACTCTATAAAAATAATTCCCACCCCCAAAAAAAAATCACATTGTCCTTTGTTTTTTATGAATTTTATTATTACCAATGGCATTTCCCATAAAAATATTCCGTACATGTTCGAAACGTTAACTAACAACGAAGCTAATGACTGGCTTAATTTTTTAATGAGAGCTCATCTTCGACCTATTTCTCTATGGCTAGGCTTTTTTCTTTAACCCAGGGGTTCCCAAACATCTTGAGTTAATTTTTCTGTGAAATTAAAATATTCAAACTACATGAGGAGCCCTTTGTATAATTTCATAGTTTTTCGAGGGTGTCAAAGTTAAATTTTTCCGCTTTATATCAATACAAATACCATATTTGGTCCCTCTAAATACTATCTTGTATTTATTAGAATCGATACAAATATCTTGGAAATTAATAGTTTATTTTTTTATGAAAATCCATAATTCAGACCACAGGGTGATCCTTTGTATATATTTCAGATTTTTCGAGGATGTCAAAGTTAAATTTTTCGGTTTATATAAGTCTAATAAAAATGAATAATAAATAAATGTTTAGTTTCTCACTTTGTTTTTTGTCTAGTTTGGCCAAATGTCTTGCTTCAATTAATTATGAAGCTCACGGCGCACTTTTGAAGACGCCGCGGCTCTCCGATGCACCATGGTGCACAGTGTGAGAACCTCTGAATAGTAAAGCTTAACTTGGAAATTCCATAACTCTTACTTGAATTCCGGGTCCTTCAAAATTCCAAAATATTTAAGCTTTTGCCGTATAATTAACAACATGAATTGAGACAGGCTCTTAAAGAAGAACTCTTTTTCAGTAATTCAGCCTTTGTATTCACCATAATAGGCTACTGTTCCCAAAAAATGAACCTAAGAAATAGATACATAGAGATGTTATTTGAAATTTCAAGTAATATATTGAGAGCTCCTCATCCAAACTGAAAAAGATTGCGAAGATTAGACCTATCTGGTTTAAGGTTAAAAATCAAAACAATTGATTGAATCAATGAGAATTATTCAAATTGAATAATGATCCGTATTGATTTGATGGAGAGAAAAATTACTTGTATTTTTACATTCAATGAAAATTAATGATTCAAATGAAAATTGAGAACAAATTCAATCAAAGTGGAATTTAATGTTCATTAGGATAGACCATTGAAAATGAATTTATTAATTCGATAATGCAATTCGTAAAGATAGCTAATTAAAAACGACACTTTCACACAAATGAGACTTAGAACGGACTATTTGATGTTACTAGTAATATTTCAGGTCTTTTATTACAACCCTGTACAATGTACAGTTGTTCACGAATTGACTTAATGAAATAACCAAATACCCATCGATATATTAATGCTGTTAGAGTCACATAATGGTTCATTTATTTGGTGCTCTTTTTGAATTAACCAATGAATGAAGTATTTTAGTCAAACAAATTTTCTCTTCAAAACTATATTTCACTTTTTCAAAGCATCTCGCCCCTTACTAGGCCTTAATGGCACCCTGAATTCAAATCGGGAGCTATAATATTACTAGCGAAGTTAATTTTCTCATTAATATATCAAAGAATAATTAACACATTAACGAGAATTGTTTTTGATCGCGCTTTTTAAACAAGATATATATCGCGAGACTACTGCTGGTTGAAGCTATTGGAGTCTGCTGAGTCTTAAGTCTGGACCAAGAGAGAATGAAAAAGATGTGATCCATTTGGCTATAATCCAGCATCATTTCGCTATTGGCCCGCATGACAGCTTTTTATATCAAACACTGATATGGATCACCAAATGAATTTGAAATCTGAGATGTTATATATTCAATCTCCCAGTCCAGAGCGCCCGATCTGTTAACACGTGTGTTAGGTGTTTGCCATTAATTAATCATAAGTTTCCTGTATTTGATTCGATCGCGAATCGAATGCAGATGATTTTTGTCAAATATTAAGTGAAAATAATATCCGAATTTATATATTTCTAACTTGAAATAGTGAAGTTAATTTTCTCATTAATATATCAAAGAATAATTAACACATTAACGAGAATTGTTTTTGATCGCGCTTTTTAAATGAGATATATATCGCGAGACTACTGCTGGTTGAAGCTATTGGAGTCTGCTGAGTCTTAAGTCTGGACCAAGAGAGAATGAAAAATATATGATCCATTTGGCTATAATCCAGCATCATTTCGCGATTGACCCGCATGACACTTGTTATATCATTATAATATAATTACAATGGAGACTCTCGTCCTCTAAAAATATTAGGAGAGCGGGACACAATAAATTTCAAATCTCATGCTATTACAATGTTTTTCAAGAAGAAAAGGACTAGTATTCTAATTTTAATTTTATCGAGGCTTAACCAATTGTGCTTAAAGTTAAATTTCTTGCTTTCTTGCTGTTTTTTATATTTAATTTCGTGAATTAAATTTATGGTTAGAAGCTGGTCTTCCAATATTTTAAACAATTTATTTCTCTTCTTTACTTGAACAACGAAAATGGATTGTAAAATTGGCAAAAATAGGTTACTATTTCTTTGATTAAAATATATTCCACCCAAAACATTCTGTGAAAAAACAGGCCAAGTTGGAAAAAGTAGTGAAATCTAGTGTGTAGCCAAGTTAAATTCGACATGAATAATTAAGTTGAGAAAATAATGCATTATTTCTATTTTGAATGACAATCTAAATTTGTGGATTCGAAATTTTTAATTTAAATTATTTACGTTACGCATTATGCCGTTTGGGTAAACGTGACCAGACAAGTTTCATGAAAATAATTTAAATTTAAAATTCATAAACTGATGATGAAGGTCAAACTATAGAAACTATATAATCTCTAACAAATAAATTATATATCTATATGAGGAAGTAAGTAATCAGAGGCTTAGGCCTTGAGTTTTAATTTGATTTTGGAAGTTTCGCGATGTGTTTATGTGTATATAAATTGAAATTAACTAAGACTGTGATGTCAGACCACCCCTCGACACAAGCTTTGCTTGTGAGAAGTGTTGCATTAATTGGTGGAGAAGTAATCTCCGGAATCGAAGCTCAAAAACAATGTATGCATAAATTCATGTAAAATAATTGGTTTAATTTAAATTATTGAGATGGAGGAATGATGGGGAGATGGATTAATTGGAAATAAATATTATCGGAAAAGAGGTTTTTTTATTTAATTAGTTTTTTCCTCTTATTAAAAACAAGGACTAAAAAAAGATGATCAAAGGACACTCAATGGTGGAGAAGTAATCTCCGGAGTCGAAGCTAAAATACAATGTATACAGTAATTCATGTAAAATAAATTTATAAAAAAAATATTGATGAAATCGAAAATTGTTATTTAATTAAAAAAATTATTATACGGTATTTATTTATATACCTATACATGTATACATATATACACATATTCTGTGGGCCACTACAAGACTTGAAATGCAAAAACTGGGTGAAGGGGCAGTGACGGTGGGGGATATGTGGGGGGTGCGGTGGTGGAGGCGTACGGTGGGAAGTGGTTTCGAGGGTGGGGGTCTACGTGGGGGGTGGAGGGCTGCAGGAGGTGGGGTGAATTGGCGGAGGTTCGGGGGGGGGATTAATATATAACTTTGAACTAAAGCATAAAGTTACCGAGCATAGCTCGGTGGCCAGGTACTTAATAATAATCTCTCAATTCAAAATTATTTAATTTTAATCAAATATCTTTTAGATGGATTTCTATTTAATTTAAATTTAATCTATCTATAGATAATTTATATTATAAGAAATCCTTGGTGCGTCCGTATGCGATAGCATCGTGTCTAAACCGCTGCAACGTATCGAAGCCATATTCACACGATATGTTCTTTTTTTATCTATGTTTTGGCCCCGGATTCGACTAGAGTTTGCTTCTTCTTCTTCCTCAGCCTGTCGCCATACACTCCTGGTCTGTAGACCTCTTCTATAATATCTGTTTTAATATGCCAATACCTGGAGGCACCGAGCGATGCTCGGTAACTTCTTCCTTTAGTTAAAACCTTTATTTTAATATTATTTTTAATTTAAAATTCTGATAAAAAGGTCGATTTTTATTTGAGAGCCGTTTTCAAATTAAAAAAAATACAAAATATATATAGTATTCGCCCACTGTACCCCCCCCGCCCGACCCCACCCCCGAACCCTCGCCCTACCCCGGATCCCCCACCACTGCACCCCACCTCCTGCACCTGTTTTGATTCAACCATATGATTCATTTTTATTCATCCAATTGTTAATAAATAAAACCTATCAAAATGTGTTGTTTTTCAGAAAATTGAGACCTGCTTATGCGAAATATATTTTTAAATAAATTCTTGATTATTTTTTATTCTATTAAATAAATAAAGTTCTTTATAAAAACAATTATAAAACGTTTATTAATATTTCTAACGTTTAGGGAGAACAAAATATGTTAAAATCCACAATCACAATACTTCTTCAAGGCCTTTTAGAACAATGAATTAAGGCAACCCATTGTCTGCCTGGGTACAAAAGGAAAAGAGAAACCTTTTTTAAAACCCTAAGAATGGGATTTGTCTACCTGAGAATAATTAATTTGATTACGAAAAAACCCATCAAAAACAATTTTGTCGAAGATGAGACCGTGACAGATCGAATTGTCACCCCGAAAACCCCTAACCCGTGAATTTCATCAAAATCGGTAGAGTCGTTTTCAAAATAGAACCAAGATACAACATATATATACAAATAAATATACAATTTTTGCTCGTTTAATAAGAGTAGATATGCCGGCGTCTATTTGTTAACATCCAATTTTCCCCACAATCTCGGATGTCATCTCGCCATTCCATTTGGGGTCCTGACTACGCTTTGGTTCTTGGTCTCGACTGTACTATTTTCTTTGACCACCTTGAGTCTTCCTGCCGTGCCACGTGCCTCGCCCAGTTCCATTTCAAATGGGCTATCCGTTTAACATCGGTAACCCCAGTGCGCACTCTGTCTCTGAGGCTAATCCCCATCATTGCTCTCTCTAAGGCAGGGATTCCAAAACTTTACCGAGTCGCGGCGCCCTTTTTCAATTAAAATTTTTCCATGGCGCCTCATTTATATTGGTCGCGCAGAGGCCTTCTCTTACAACAGGTAAAGTTTATCAGGCCTATACAATTGGTGAGTAATATTTACATTTTTTCTCTCTCTCTATTTTCAGAAGTAGTGATGAACAAAGCAAGACCAAGACCAAGACCAAGACTTTGCTTTGCTCATCACTAATATTAACTACTCAAAAAACAAAATAATAATGATATTTTTCTTAGAAGTGATCAGGACTTTCTAAACACCCTATAGAAGACTTTACAAACACACCCTCTGCCTATATTAATTAGTGATGAGCAGAATTGGACTTGGTCTTGCAATATATATATCGAGATTAAAAAGATTCTCCAAAAATAAATTCGTTTTTATTTTTTTATATCATAATGTGAAACCTACCAAGTATTTTTATCAATAATTTTTAAAAATGTTTTCACCAAGTACCAACACCAAATTCCTTAAAAACTATTGTCTTGCGATTGGTCTTGCTTTTATGTCACTATTCAGTAGTCGCATTGTTAAAATTTTATACATATCTATGTAAAATAAATAAAATTAAAAATGAAAAAGATGAATAGAAAAAGAAAAATAAGTAAGGAAAAGTAAGTAAGATAAAATATATAATAAATACATTTTTATCTTCCCAATTTTGTCAGTTAGCCTAAATGTCTTACTTCAATTAATTATGAAAATTTGCGGCGCACCTGTGAAAAGGCCGCGGCTCTCCGGGGCGGCGCGGCGCACAATTTGGGAACCTCTGCTCTAAAGATTTTGGGATGTTCTTAGCTGGTTGACCTTTGCCTGCATAAGCCCTAGTGTTTCTAACTATAGATATATTTATTTATGCTAACCATAAAAACTTGCATTCGTTAAAAACAAAAAAATGTTTTTTTTTCATTTGTCAATTTTTTTTTAATCGATGGCAACATATATGTGGTAAATTATAACTCTTTTTTTGCATAAATTATTCTGGTTGAACGGATGAATAACCTTTTAAATGAACAATTTCATCCACTAATGCCTAATGACAAATATTTATTTCGTTGATTAAATTAAACTCTATTTCAATCATAAGAAACGCATGTATTATTAATCAGTTTTACATATTATTTTAAATTAATTATGGGGTCCATGCATAAATAATTAAAAAATATTATTATTATCTGACAAATTTATATTGTTTGTGTAAACTAGGACATGGACTAAAACTTTAGCTAAACATTTGTTCATTTTCAATTTATTACATAGGAATAGACTTAATATAATTTCGTATAGAATAAAATTCCATATGAGTCGTATGTTAATATAATAATCACGCTGATTGAGTAAAGACGTCAAATGAACGGACAGGGATCTGGATCTAGGAGCTGTATTATTTCCATTTCAGAAATGTAGTTTGTCAGTTCATTATTATTTTATGTTTATTACAGTTTCAGAAACTGTGTGGAAATATCTTGCTTCATTTATTTCATTAATTTTTGCACTG